>CM045733.1:37107500-37240000 GCA_024760905.1 Plotosus lineatus
GATATTAACAAAATGCTTGACTAAACAAGTAAGTTTTCAGCCTTGTCTTAAAAACAGAGACTGTGTCCGAGTCCCAAACATTTCATAACTGTGTGGCTTGGTAAGAGAAAGCTCTGCCCCCTGCAGTCTTCATTATTTGAGGTATCACAAAGCATCCTACACATTTTGATCTAAGTATTAGATCATAAACGACTAGAAGTTCAATAAGATAATGACCCTTTAGTGCTTTATAGGTTAAAAGTAGTATTTTATATTCAACTCGAAATTTAATTGGGAGCCAGTGCAGTGTAAATAAGATTGCGATGATATGCTCATGTCTTCTGGTTCTAGTAAGGACTCTTGCTGCTGCACACACTGTAGTTTAACACACTGTATCATTATCTTTATAATAATAAACTAAATGCAAAAGGAGTTATTTGATGAAATATTTAGTGAGATAAATGGATAAATAATAATTAAATAGAGACCTATTATATGACACTGCATTCCATACATAGCAGAACGTGGGTCATTAAATAAAATTTCATCCAATGGTCCCCATCCGGACCTCCTCAGATTTTTCAGATTTTTTTTTTACACACTTTATATTTGTCTTAATTATAGATAGTTCCAAAGTTATGGTTATGTAAAGACTGGGGACCCCAAAATCAAGGTTCAATAAGTATTGCCTAGCAAATGAAAAAGTCTGAAATTTTCAGAATCATACCTCAGGCATCTGTAGGTAAAAAAAAATGTGAAAATATTTACTTTAAAATTATTACATGTTACAAAAAATGACAAAGTTGAGCATGTCTTCTCATTAACAGTTAATATAAAGAGAGTTGCACTTTATTCTGATCATGTAAATAAACGTGTGTTACTGGCATATAATTTGTGAAATTAGTTTCGACAGTTTTGCTGAAGTCCTGCTATAAGCTTTGCTACATTTTTAGTTTGAAGCTGTCAGAGTTCTCTATTACTGGCTTTTATTTATTTATTTTTTTAACCTGTGGACACTTTTATTATATTATGCATTCTATACTACGAAAGCACATTGAGACTTTCACACATTTTATTAAAATGTTTTATTGAGAGCAGGGTAGGAAGGAAAAAACGAGTAAATACAGCTGGTAAAAGCTGTAATTTGATGGATATTAAGTTGTAAAGTTAGTAAAGTACCAAAAACAATGACATGTGGTATTAACACAGATTAATACAGTATTTTCAGGCTATTCTGTATAAATTATAAAATAAATCATATTTATTTTTAAACAACATAAATAAATGTATAAATTCAGAAATCAATTTGCTGGAATAATTCTGAGATTGTAATTCCAGCTTTCATGAGTCCTGGCACTCTCAATCAGGCTTTCGTGTTTCTCCTGCTAATAAGGTGACACTAAAATGTGAGTTTAATATAAATTAGTGGTTTTCTGACCTAAACTGAGTCATGAAGTTATTAGCCCCCTGGTATAATGATGAAATATGCACACTAAAACAGAAAACCCACAAATTTACTGGTTTACTTACTGGTTTTCTAATCAGAATGGAAGAAGGGTCTCCTTAATTACGGAAAAGGCACTCGGATCTCTGGCAGCTTGAAAAAAGGTTTCTGATTATAAGTTTGTATGGTGTTTCAGTTTCGTCATGTGTAAAGCACCTTGGATTGATTATTCATGCTGGTCTTTCATTTGAAGCTCATGTAGACAATATGACTCGAGTAGCCTTCTTTCATCTCAGGAATATTGCTAAAATAAGAAATATGATGTAACTGCATGATGCGGAAAAACTTGTTCATGTTTTTGTAACTTCGAGAATACATTATTGCAATGAGTTACTGTCTGCTTGTTCTATAGTATAAATGTATGAACAAGCTCCAGTTTGTCCAGAATGCAGCAGCAAGAGTCCTAAGAGCCAAAAGACATGAGCCTGATCTTACTTACACTGCACTGGATCCCAGTTAAATTTCAAATCGAATATAAAATACTACTTTTCATCTATAAAGCACTAAATGGTCTCGTGCCACATTATCTTAAAAAATTTCTTGTCGTTTATGATGCAGCCTTAGATCTAAAGGTGCAGGACGCTTACTGATACCTTGAATAATGAAGATTACTGCAGGGGGCAGAGCTTTCTCTTAAAAAGCCCCACAGTTATAGAATAACCTTCAAGTTAATGTTCGGAACTCAGACAGCCTCTGTTTTTAAAATGAGGCTGAAAACATATTTGTTTAGTCAAACATTTTGTTAATATCCTTGTATTAGCTAAAGTAGAATATCTCGGGCATAGAGAGTTATGGTAAACTGTGATGTTGGGATGCTGTCACTCCTTCACTCTACATGCTCATCCAGGTTTGATTGACAGAGGGAGGGGACTGATTGCCCAGCGGCACAGGGTGCCCTCATGTCTGTCTTCCATCTGGTTCACTCTCTCTCTTTTAGTTATGCTGCCATAGCCAGTCATGCCGGAGTCCCTGCTTGCACTCGGCAATAATAAAGTCCTCTATTTCCATTACACTATTATGAGTATACCTAGCAACCCCCCCTCTCTCTTTGTCTGGCTGGCTGGCTGTCCATCTTTCTCTCTCTGTTTTTGTTAAGGTACATATTCTTCTTCTGGGATACCGGTAATCCTGATCCTTCCGCTTTCTGAGTCCTGTGGTCTGGCCTTGTGTGCTGATGCTGCCTGGAGTCCTAATCTCTGAAGAGATCCCCTACTTCGTGCTGATGAAGACCTAATTGGACCCAGATGTGTACTAACAGACTGTGAACATGACTTTTCTCGGGTGGTGATATTAACATTCTTCTCCACAATTATTTAGGACTTACAGTTGTATAACCAACTGAACCTAAACTTTGGACTGTAATGAATTTCTCGTATATGGTTTTCTATTCATATGGTTTCACCTAAATGAGGATGGGTTTCCCTTTTGGGCCTGATTCCTCTCAAAGTTTCTTCCTCGCAACTACTGATGGAGTTTTTCCCTGTCCCCGTTGCTGTGGACTTGCTCATTAAGGATGTGTAGGGGTTGTAGGAATTTTTAAAAATCCTTTTATACTTTTCTGTAAGCCCCTACTTTTACTGTACAAAGCTCCTTTGCGACAATACCAATTGTAAAAATTGCTTTACAAATAAAACTGAATTGAATTAAATTGAATCAATGAGGTAACAAACTGGCTTATGCTAACACCACACTATAAAATAGCTCCATCCGTCCACTTGTCACAATTTAAATCAGTGTCACTAGGGATTCCCAAACTCCACAACAAGGACACCTCTCCAGAGCAACTGAACGCTGAAAAAGAGTTGGAATATATGATCAGTATCATATTGGACATCATTCTGACATAGTACGGGGGGGTTTAGTGTACCTGGTGGATTGGAAGGGCTCAGACCAGGAAGAACAGTACTGGGTCCTTGCTGAAGACATGTTAGACCCACAGCTCATCCAGATATTTTACAATCAGCAGGTTCACAAACCCTGACCAAGACCAAGATTGCATTCCATGTCACATGACCACAGCACATCTGTCAGCACTCATGCTGATGAGTCAGCACTAAAAACATGCTGGTTCTTGATCATGTGCAATGTATTGTACCTGTGTTTTCCAGTGCGTGCCATTGCATTATTTCCCAGTGTTTGCTCTGTTGTGCACAACTCTAGTTTGCTTTCCCATATACAATCCTTTGCTTACCCTCTGATACTGTTATCCTGTGTATGGACTTTGCCCATTGTGTGGTTTCTGATTCTGCTTTGCCTACATTGATCTGTTTGCTCCATGTGACCCTAGCCTGCCCACTGTTACTCGGATATGCATCTAGTTTTGTCTGCTTCCTCAATGAAGACTTGTTTATCTGCAAAGTGTACCTGTCACCATCCTTATTGTGTGGTAGGGACAATAGAAATATTCACATGAATACAATTCTAAATAAGCATATTAAAAAAGTATTAGTTCACACCAATAATTAGATTTGTCCCCCTTATGGAATCATTCAATAAAAAATATTGCATATAAATATAAACTTTTGGGCTCCTGAGTGGCACATCGACAACGTGTCCGAATATTAACCCAGAGATCGTAAGTTGAAATCTGGGTTAATGCCAGCCGGGAGTCCATGAGAGCTAATTGGCTGAGAGCTCAATGGAGGGAGGGACAGCATACGCTCAGATCACAGTGATCACCAGGCACACATGGGTGTCTGGGAGCTCATTCATATGAGGGGCGGATAGCACTTTCCCCTCTGAGTGTGTTAGACTGTCCAGAAATATGTGTGGCACCGCAGTTCAAAAAAAGGCAGGTGGCTAGCATTGCATTTCATGGAGGGGAGTGTGCATGCTTTCACCTCACCCTGGTCGTTGGTGGTCGTTTGATAGGGAAGGCAATACCTGATGGGTGGGAATTGGATACAACTAAATTAGGCGGAAAATGGGGGAATCAGAAAAAATATGCACTTTTATTGCTACTCAGGCCAGTCATTAAGCATTCTGGGGGGGGGGGGGGGGGGGTTCCAAATTTGACTGCCAATAAACACCCATCTCTTTGCCTTCATCCTTAGGCTGTGGAGAGGAGAATGTGTACCTTTATGCCCTCTTTCAACCCTGGGAAGCCTATGTTGACTATTGGTCAACTGTATTCTGACTCATCTATAACATCACTATGACTTTAAAACTGTTTTTTATTTGATCTACACATTAGAAAGGTTATATGATATACATATAATATTATCATGAAATAAACAAACTACAGATTTTTAGACTCATTCTGGCACAGATAAGCAAAAAAGAGTCTCCTAAAGGTCCAGGTTCATGCAGGCCATCACCAGCAGCAGTAAAGCTACAGCGCAGATAGACAGAGAGTTTAGGATGGCTGCACCTGTGAAAGGTAGACGAATAAATTATTTTGGATATCATAAATTAAAATATAAATTTAAACTTTCACTTTTTTTTTTTTAAACTCATGTCGGCAGAAACATATTTGTTTGCAGCACAGTCTTTTGCTGAACTTGGTTACAAAATTTTGATACAAGTAAGAGTGAGTAAAAGAGGAAAGAAAAGTTAAAAATTGTATTTTGAGCACACCTTGCACCCGAATCTGTGATATAGGACCATCACCCCCTTCACAGCGAGCCCGAATCTCTATGACATAATCTCCTGTCAAAGGCATGGGGAATTCGATATAGTGCCTGCCAGTGGTGTACAGCTTCCCATAGCGCTCCCCTTCCTTCCTGAACAAAATCTAAACAGCCAAGATAAAGTATGAACAGCACACAAAATGCAATATTTTTTCTAATTAACTTCAAACAAAAAAAAACTCACATTCAAGTCAGTTTTTAATCCAGATTTACTGGATTCTTTCTATATTTTTTGGCAGATTAATTTTAACAGAGAAAAACAGAATATTGAGAAATGATATAGAAAATAAACACAATACAGTATAAAGGTTATAAAACAGTATTGAATTAGTATCAGGTAAAATAAGTATTTGATCTCACAACAACCAGCAAGAATTCTGGTTCACACAGACCAGTCATGTGCCTATGAGGCACACAGATTATCCCTACTATTTTTGTTAAAAAAAAAGTACTTATAATTTCATCTCATTATGCATCATAAAAGACATCTGTCCGCAAAAACTGTCACTTCCATTCCAAACTCTCAGTATCACTCTTGGTCTGGAGCTTATGCAAGATCATATAAAAGGTAAAAAAAATAGCTCAGCAGTACATGGGAGGAACTTCATAATGATCTCAAGGAAGTTGGGACCATAGTCACCAAGGAAACCAATTCTAACCTACTACACCACAAGGTCCACTGCTCATGAAGATGGGTATCCAGAATAATTTACAGAAAACATGGGTGACTATGAAGTGCTGATATGAGAACACAATCAAGCTTTTTGGGTCATCAATTTGACTGGGTGTGTTTAGAAGGAAAGAAGGAGAGAGTTGTGGGCACTGGTGGTCTAGTGGCTAGGGCGCAAGATCCCTGATCCTAAGGTTGGAGGTTCGAGTCCCCACAAGGTTGTCACTGTCCCCCCAGTGCAGCTAACTGGGTTATCAAAGGCGGGCCATGTCTCTCACTGTCTATGGTGAGAGGCATGTAAAAGAACCATTGCTGACTTTCGTAAAGAGTAGCTGCAAAGCTGTCAGCGTGTTTCTGTCCCTTGCTAAATGGGTTGTGACAGGAAGGGCATCCGACGTAAAAACCTCTGCCAAATCAAATGTGCGAACCAGATGATTCGCTGTGGCGACTCCTGAGAAAGGGGAAAAAGCTGAAAGGAAGAAAGAAAGTGTTTAGAAGGAGAGAAATGCTGACTATGATTCTCTGAACTTGTCGACAAAACCTCTTACATGTGCTGTCCCTCTGATGTACTCATTCCTGATCCTATCCATCCTCGTTACTCCCAAAGAGAACCTCAACATTTTCATCTCTGCTACCTCCAGCGCTGCCTCCTGTCTTTTCCCCAGGGCCACTGTTTCTGAACCATACAACATCGCTGGCCTCAATACTGTCTTGGACACTTTTCTTTTCATTCTTGCCAATACCTTCCTATCACACATCACACTGGACACTTTTCTCCAACCATTTCAACCTGCCTGCACATGCTTCTTCACCTCTTTTCAACACTCTCCATTGCTCTGGATTGTTCAGCCTAAGTACTTAAAATCCTCCACCTCACCGTTCCTCTTGGGTCCTTGTTGTTCACACACATGTATTCTGTCTTACTGAGGCTAACCTTTATTCCTCTCCTTTCCAGAGCATACCTCCAACTCTCTAGATTTTCCTGCACTTGTTCTCTGCTCTCACTACAGATTACAATGTCATCTGCAAACATCATAGTCCATGGGAAATCTTGTCGATTTCACACCGACAGCACACCTCACCACTGTCTTACATCTCTCATACATGTCCTGCACCACTCTAACATACTTCTCTGCCACTCCAGGTTTCCTCCTGCAATACCACAGTTCCTCTCTCGGCACCATGTCATACGCTTTCTCCAGATTCCATTCCATTTCTCTTCCCATCCACACCTGAATAAACAGCTTAAACCCTGCTCCTAAGCTTCTAGCCTTGCTACCATTCCACCTGGTCTCCTGAACACACAGTATGTCCATCTTTCTCCTCTGCATCATGTCAGCCAGCTCTCTACCTTTTCCTGTCATAGTTCCAACATTCAAAGTCCCTACTCTCAGACCTAGACTCATGCCTTTCCTCTTCTCTCTCTGCCTACGGACATGCCCCACCTCTCCTTCTTCGACCAACAGTAGTCCAATTTCCACCAGCACCCTGTTGGTTAACAGCACTGATGGCGGTCGTTGTTAACCCGGGCCTCGACCGATCTGGTATGGAATTCGTATTTTTGACGCACATGTTTTATGTGGCATTGGTTTTATGCCGGATGCCCTTCCTGACGCAACCCTCTGCATTTATCCGGGCTTGGGACTGGCATGTGGGTGAACACTGGCTTGTGTGTGTGTGTGTGTCTGTGTGTGTGTGTGTGTGTGTGTGTGTGTGTGTGTGTGTGTGTGTGTGTGTGTGTGTGTGTGTGTGTGTGTGTGTGTGTCCTGTGTCCCGCGCTCCCCTCACGGCAGCATTGCCCACTATCAAGCATAACAGTGGAAACATGTGAGGTCAGAGAGTGGCCTAACCAGTCTCCTGACCAAAATCCTATAGAAAATTTGAGGAGAAAGCTGAAGCAGCCAAGTCGATTTAAAAATATTAAGGATGTGAAGAGAATCTATAAAGAAAAGAAAGTAAAGAGTAGAAGAGAATCTCTCCTGAGATGTGTACAATTCTGGTGAAACCTCCGACCTTTATACTTACCAGTAAAGGTTTCTTTATCAAGTTTGAAGTCATGTTTTGCTTATAAATAAAATACCTCTTTTACTTAACCTTTATATGGTGTGTTTTTTGTTGAATTGTCAGTCTCTCTGTTAAAACAAACCTACCACAAATTATTTTTCAGACTATATATGCTGCTTCATATTTAATGGACCAGAAGTCATTGGACAAACTAGCATGATTATAAATTGTAATGTTTAATATTTGATATGAACAAACTTACCCTACAGAATTGATCTGATCAACTTCAATATGAAACTGCAGTCTAGACATGTGGAGAGTTAAAAGTTGTCAAAAGCTTGAGTTTTGATCTGTGAAGGCACCTCAGATTTTGGTATCTCACCATTAAACAGGAAGTTGCCTTTAAGTTATGGTAATTTAATCATATTCAAGCTGTCCCAAATTTCGCATATAAGCATCCAAGCCATGTTTGGTAACTGTTGCAATTTATTGAAATTTTTGGTGATTTCTACACCTTCTATTAATTCTCACAGTTACTACAGTATTTGTCTTGTCGATTTGAAATTTGGTCAACTTGGTCAAGACAAGTAGGACACCGAACGTTCATCTTATTGACTGACCATGGAAATTTGGCCAATTTTTCCAGAGTTGCCAACAAACAGGAAGTGGGCATTCCTCTGTTGTACATTTTTTAATCTGGTCCCAAACATTTTAGGTATTACAAGAGTTTGATCCTGAAAACATATATTGTAAAAACCTCAAGAATGGCCAGAGTACCACCAATTGGCAACAGGAGATTGCAACAAAATCACATGCTATGTTTATATGTGTATGCAGTTCCAATAGTGATGTGCCAATTCAACCCAAAATTACTCAGAAAAGCATTTTTGAAGTGGCAGTTGTGCTCTGGGTTTTGCTTATTTACAGGTGTATTTTAAAGAACTCCTATTGAACTGACCTCAAATTCAGCAGATAACATGAAAACTCATTTGACATGTTAAATTGCAAAGCTTCTTAGAGTTTATTCTAAGGAGTGTCTGTGGTGCTGTGACAAATTTTGATGATTCATCATGAAAGAGGAAGCTGCAATATACATTGTTTAATCCTCTCCATACTAAATATTTCATAAGTATGTTGCTTTGAATACATTAACATGAAAATGAAAACAATAATTGCACCATTTTTGCTCACATCTGCTGATCCTACTAGGTTGACTAAATCCTCCCAAATTTTTCCAGGAAAGTACCAAAACTTCCATTGTTTTATTATGAAAATAGTAAGTCTTCTTCAAATTATGTTTAAAAATTATTGAATACAGTACATTATGTTATGGTCTGTGTTGTGTGAGACTCTAACGTTTCTGTGGTTTTAATTTTAGTGTGTTATGGTCTCTCTCAAAAGAGTTGTGCGTTGAAATGCACGTTGGAGAGGGGCGTGGCTCTCACTTGCCAGTGGACTGCTAAACACACACACCTAATTCCATTTATTCACAGGCTATAAAGACTAGCAGCGCCCTTCCTGGTGCTAGAAGACTGACCTATATAGCTCTCAGCTCTGTGCTCCACCAGTTCCCGCTTTAGTTTGATTTCCATGTTTCTAGTGCTCTAGTGCCCATGCTCTCATGCCTTCCCTGTGAAGAATAAAGTGCAACCGTTTTCATAGATGAAACAGGGAAATCGTAGTTACTGTAATAGAGATGCGGAGAAACATGGAAATCAAACTAGGGACTGGTGGAGCTGAGAGCTAGATAGGCACAGTCTTATAGCACCGAGAAGGGTGTTGCTAGTCTTTATAGCCCGTGATTAAATGGAATTAGGTGTGTGAGAGAGACCATAACACACTAAAATTAAAACCACAGAAAAGTTAAAGCATAAGAACAATAACGATAAGAATTTTAACCTTTGTGGAGGTGAGCAGTTGGCATATGTAAATGTTGGAGAGGAAGAGAAGCGGATTCCCTTCCATAACAGCTTCAGGTAAATCATCCAAAGGTGGTTTTTTTTCTCTTAATACTGCTTTGCAAGGATGACTCTTCTTCAGGATGTTCCTCTTTTCTTGAAGAACATTTCGAATGTGGCTTGTTTCTGCCTTTTCAAAGCCTTACAGAAGTGGCTCATGACCTCATCGTTAAAGGTGTTCACAGTGCAGCTAGCGCTTTAGCGCTTTAGGTTAGCTTACATACATACATACATACATACATACATACATACATACATACATCCTCTTCAGCTTTGTTTAGGCAGTTATGCCCATAAGCTGATCTGTGGGTTTTCTGTTCAGTACTCTAAAACATATTTATCGTTGGAGGTGGTATATGGCGTTAGTGATTAGATAGCTTTAGTGCTTTAGCGCTAGCTTTAGCTTTAGTGTTTGTGATATGTACATAGTACTGTATCAACAACTTCCGGACCTCCCCAGGACAGGTTTTAGGGTGATACATAGTATCAACAACTTCGGGACTTCCAGAAGTCAAGCACTTTTCCTCCCTCTTGGTCTCGTTTTTTCTGGCGCATTTCTCGAGTTCGACTTCCAGTTTCTGTTTGGTTTCCCATACGGAACAACTCACAGATTTTTTTTTGTTCATTTTTTTCAATTGTTCAGACTCTAGAGTGTTCAGATTCCGAGGCTCCACTGTAAATGTAAATTGTACATGGATATACTGTATGGAGTAGAAGTGTACTAAACAACAAAATAAATTTTCCAAACATTTATATATCCTTACTGTACATCAAATAAAAATGCTGATGATTAATGGAAATTTTTAGAAATAATGTAGCATTATCAAATCTAACACAACTGCAGTGCTAATAAAAAACACACCTTATATCCCTCCACATAGGACTCGTTCCAATAGTTGTAGATATGGTCCCAGTAGATATACAGCCACTTGCGGTTAAAGTTGACATATTTGTACACTCTTAGACGTCGACTAGGAGCTGAAAAATATCATAAATTGCGAAGACACAATTATTAGTATTACATTGCCATGAAATAATCTTTGTGTACTGTCTTTTTGATCTAGAATTCTAATACTATTTTTCAGCCATTCAGAGGTGGAATTTATCTCATGCTTCTTATTGTTGTTCTGCTGCATTACCCAATTCTACTTAAACTTTGGATCATAGTTTCCTTTAGCAGGGAAGTGAATTCATCATTCACTTAATTATGGCAAGCCACCCGGACACTCACCAGGCCACCCCTGAACCAGCTGCCTCAAAAAGTGTTCAGTGTAATTAAGGTGGGGGTTTTTTTGGCAAATATTAGATGAGTCTTTATGTTTCTCTTTGGTTTTCCTTATTTCTCTTCCATAGCTACCGATGATGCCCAATGAGTTTGCAGTGGTAAAATAAAATGAACTGAGCTGAGAGAATTCTGCAGCTCCTTGGATGTTCTTCTTGGTATCTTTGTGACTTTTTAGATACGTTTTCTATGTGCTTTTGCAGTAATTCTTTTAGGACCATCTCTCCTGGGTAAATCTTCAACTGTTTCATGTTTTGTAACATGTGGATCTTGTAGTGGCAATGCATCCATGAGGGGGGCACAAGCCAGTGTTCACCCTCACGCCAGTCCCAAGCCCGTTTGCGACAAGAAGTGCATCCGGCATAAAACTGCTTCTAAAGTTGATATGCGAATGATCAAAACAAATTTCATACTGGATCGGTCGAGGCCCGCGTGAACAACGACCATCATCAGTGCTATTAACCAACAGAGTGCTGGTGGAAATTGGACTACTGTTGGTCGAAGATGTCGAAGAAGGAAAGGTGGGAGGTGTGTCCGTAGGCGGAGACAGAAAAGGAAAAACATGAGTCTAGTACTGAGAGTAGGACAGGAAAAGGTAGAGAGCTGGCTGACATGTTCCCTTCAGGGGTCGCCAGAGCAAATGCTCTGCCTCCATCTCTCCCTATCCTCTGCATCTTCTACTCTTACTCCAACGACCTTCATGTCCGCCTTCACTGCATCCATAAATCTTCTCTTTGGTCTTCCTCTGGGCCTTTTGCCTGGTAGTTCCAACCTCAGCATCCTACGACCAATATACTCACTATCCCTCCTCTGTACATGTCCAAACCATCTCAATCTAGCCTCTCTGACTTTGTCTCCAAAACATCTAACATGTCCTGTCCCTCTGATGTACTCATTTCTGATCCTATCCATCCTCGTTACTCCCAAAGAGAACCTCAACATTTTCATCTCTGCTACCTCCAACTCTGACTCCTGTCTTTTCCCCAGGGCCACTGTCTCTAAACCATACAACATTGCTGGCCTCATCACCGTCTTGTACACTTTTCCCTTCATTCTTGCCGATACTCTCCTATCACACATCACACCGGACACTTTTCTCCATCTATTCCAACCTGCCTGCACGCGCTTCTTCACCTCTTTTCCACACTCTCCATTGCTCTGGATTGTTGAGCCTAAGTACTTAAAATCCTCCACCTTCTTTATTTCTGCCCCCTGTAACCTCAAAGTTCCTCTTGGCTCCTTGTCGTTCACACACATGTATTCTGTCTTACTAAGACTAACCTTCAATCCCCTCCTTTCCAGGGCATACCTCCACCTCTCTAGATTTTCCTCCACTTGGTCTCTGCTCTCACTACAGATCACATTGTCATCTGCAAACATCATAGTCCATGGAGATTCTTGTCTAACCTCGTCTGTTAGCCTGTCCATCGCCATAGCAAACAAGAAGGGGCTGAGAGCTGACCCTTGATGCAGTCCCACCTCCACCTTGAACTCTTCTGTCACACCGACAGCACACCTCACCACTGTCTTACATCTCTCATACATGTCCTGCACCACTCTAACATACTTCTCTGTCACTCCAGACTTCCTCATACAATACCACAGTTCTTCTCTCGGCACCCTGTCATATGCTTTCTCCAGATCCACAAAGGCACAATGCAGCTCCTTCTGACCTTCTCTGTACTTCTCTATTAACATCCTCAAAGCAAACATTGCATCTGTGGTGCTCTTTCTTGGCATGAAACCAAACTGTTGTTCACAAATGCTGACCTCTGCCCTTAGTCTTGCTTCCACTATTCTTTCCCATAGCTTCATTGTATGGCTCATCAACTTTATCCCTCTGTAGTTGCCACAACTCTGTACATCGCCCTTGTTCTTAAAAATGGGCACAAGCACACTTCTCCTCCATTCCTCTGGCATCTGCTCACTTTCTAAGACCTTGTTGAATATTCTTGTCAGAAAATCTACTGCTACCTCCCATAGACACTTCCATACCTCAACTGGTATGTCATCAGGGCCAACTGCCTTTCCACTCTTCATCCTCTTCAATGCCCTCCTCACTTCTCCCTTACTAATCTTTGCTACTTCCTGCTCCTCAACGGTCACCCCTTCTACTCTTTTTTCTCTCTCATTTTCCTCATTCATCAGCTCTTCAAAGTACTCTTTCCATCTTCCCAGTACACTTCTGTCATCAGTCAATACATTTCCCTCTCTGTCCTTTATCACTCTAACTTGCTGCACGTCTTTCCCACCTCTATTTCTCTGCTGTGCTAACCTGTATAGATCATTTTCTCCCTCCTTACTGTTCAACCTATCATACAAGTCATCATACGCCCTCTGTTTGGCTTTTGACACTGCTACCTTCGCCTTACGCTGTGTCTCCCTGTACTCCTGTTTACTCTCTTCGGTCCTCTCAATGTCCCACTTCTTCTTGGCTAACCTCTTCTTTTGTACACACTCCTGCACTTCCTCATTCCACCACCAAGTTTCCTTATCTACTTTCCTTCCAGAGGACACACCAAGTACTCTCCTACCGGTCTCCCTGATCACACTGGCTGTGGTTGTCCAGTCCTCTGGAAGCACTTCCTGACCACCCAAAGCCTGTTTCAACTCCTCCTTGAAGACAACACGACACTCTTCCTTTTTCAGCTTCCACCACTTTGTCTTCTGCTCTGCCTTTGCCTTTTTCACCTTTCTCACCATCAGTGTCATCCTGCACACCACCATCCTATGCTGTTTGGCAACACTCTCACCCACTACTACTTTGCAGTCCCTGACTTCCTTCAAATTACATCGCCTACACAAGATGTAGTCTACCTGTGTGCTCTTACCTCCGCTTTCATAAGTCACCCTATGCTTCTGTTTCTTCTTGAAGAAAGTATTCACCACAGCCATTTCCATCCTTTTTGCAAAATCGATCAACATCTGTCCTTCTGTGTTCCTGTCCTGGTTACCAAACCTGCCCATCACTTCCTCGTCCCCTCTGTTGCCTGCACCAACATGTCCATTGAAGTCTGCTCCAATGACCACTCTTTCACCTCTGGGGGTACTCTGCATCACTTCATCTAAATCACTCCAGAATCTCTCCTTCTCTTCTAGCTTACATCCTGCCTGTGGGGCATAAGCACTAACAACATTGACCATCACACCTTCAATTTCTAACTTGAGACTCATCACTCTGTCTGACACTCTTTTCACGTCTAGAACATTCCTGACAAACCCCTCCTTCAAGATGACTCCTACTCCATTTCTCTTCCCATCCACACCATTATAAAACAGTTTAAACCCTGCTCCTAAGCTTCTAGCCTTTCTAACTTTCCACCTTGTCTCCTGAACACACAGTATGTCCACCTTCCTCCTCTGCATCATGTCAGCCAGCTCCCTATCTTTTCCTTGCATAGTTCCAACATTCAAAGTCCCTGCTCTCAGTCCTAGGCCCACGCATTTCCTCTTCTCTCTCTGCCTACGGACACGCCTCCCGCCTCTCCTTCTTCGACCAACAGTAGTCCAATTTCCATCAGCACCCTGTTGGTTGACAGCACTGATGGCGGTCGTTGTTAACCCGGGCCTCGACCAATCCGGTATGAATTCTGTATTGATCATTTGCATTTTTTAAATGTGGCAGAAGTTTTACGTCGGATGCCCTTCCTGTCGCAACCCTCTGCATTTATCCGGGCTTGGGACCGGCATAAGGGGGAGAGACACTGGTTAGTGCCCCCCCGCCTCATGGCTGCATTGAACATGACAAGTCTAATTTCAATTACATATGTTTTGAATGTCTAAAGGGGTAATTAGATTTTCTACGTTTGGAACAACCATTTACTGTTTAATAGGGGGACACTTGTGAAGCACTCTGGAACAGTCCACTGTGAAACTGGAAAATCCAGTGGAGACCTCTACTACTTTGCCACCTTTATGTACCTTTACAGATCTGTGTTTGTGTATAAATAGCCAATAATTCGATCATATGCTTACGTGGTCTCCTGGTAAACATCTCACAGTGCTCACTGGGTGGTCCAAGTCCGGCTCCATTATAGGCACGCACCTCAATAAGATAGTGTGAGTCAGGCCGCATGTTTTCCAAACGGGTCTGGTTGACAGAGCTGTGGACAAGAATGCGAGATGCCGCCGCCTCATTGTCATCATATTTCCTCCAGTAGCGTATCTATACAGAAAGTAAATAGAGCAAAGAAAAATTTACATTAAGCAAGGAAAAAATTGTAATTTTTCATATCAGCGCTGTGATCCTGAAGGACCTCAATCTTTTTGACTCACAGGTGTTTAATGCAAAATGTTCAACTTTATTATCAGAAATTCTGCTTCAAGACTTATGCATATTTGGTTCTAGAATATTCTGAATGACCCTCGAAGATGATCATCTGATCAGGTGACAGTTGAGATTTTCATATGTCACAAGATATACCAATTAGACATTAATTAGAGTTACTAGGTCATTCTACAACACAATTTGTAGATATTTAAAACTTCCTTTACAAAAGCGCAGAACATTTATTCATTTGAACCACTTAACCTCTTAATCCTACTCAGGTTGTGGGGAGACTGAAGCCTATCGCAGCTGACTCTGGGAAAAAGGCAGGGTATGCCCTGAACAGCAAATGCAGGGCCAACACACACACACAACCACTTATACCTACGTGAAATTTGGGACAGCCATTTATCCTAATGCCTTTGGACCATGGAAGGAAATAAGAGTACTCAGGATATGTAAAAGTAAATGCAGCCGTGAGGTGTGTGTGTGTGTGTGTGTGTGTGTGTGTGTGTGTGTGTGGGGGAGGGGGGGGGGGGCCTCAAACCAGTGTCTCTCCCTCATGCCGGTCTCAAGACTGGACAATTGCAGAGAGTTGCATCAGAAAGGGCATCCGGAATAAAACAAATGGCAAATTAAATATGAGAATCACAAGAAAGAATGTCATACCGGATCAGTCAAGGTCCGGGTTAACAACGACCCCCATCAGTGCTGTTAACCAACAGAGTGCTGGTGGAAATTGGACTACTGTTGGTCGAAGAAGGAGAGGCGGGAGGCGTGTCCGTAGGCAGAGAGAGAAGAGGAAAGGCATGAGTCTAGGACCGAAAATACGGAAGTTGAATGTTGGAACTATGAAAAAAAGGTAGAGAGCTTGCTGACATGATGCAGAGGAGGAAGGGGGACATACTGTGTGTTCAGGAGACCAGGTGGAAAGGCTAGAAGCTTTGTAGCAGGGTTTAAGCTGTTTTTTCATGGTGTGGATGGGAAGAGAAATGCAGTAGGAGTCATCTTGAAGGAGGAGTTTGTCAGGAGTGTTCTAGAAGTGAAAAAAGTGTCAGACAGAGTGATGAGTCTCAAGTTAGAAATTGAAGGTGTGATGTTCAATGTTGTTTGTGCTTATGCCCCACAGGCAGGATGTGAGCTAGAAGAGAAGGAGAGATTTTGGAGTGAGTTAGATGAAGTGATGCAGAGTACCCCCAGAGGTGAAAGAGTGGTCATTGGGGCAGACTTCGATGGACATGTTGGTGCAGGAAACAGAGGGGACGAGGACATGATGGGCAGGTTTGGTATCCAAGACAGGAACGCATAAGGACAGATGTTGGTAGACTTTGCAAAAAGGATGGAAATGGCTGTGGTAAATATTTTCTTTCAGAAGAGACAGGAGCATAGGGTGACTTATAAAAGCGGAGATAGGAGCACATAGGTAGACTACATCTTGTGTAGACGATGCAATTTGAAGGAAGTCAGTGACTGTAAAGTAGTAGTGGGTGAGAGTGTTGCCAAACAGCATAGGATGGTGGTGTGCAGGATGACGCTGATGGTGAGGAAGGTGAAGAAGGCAAAGGCAGAGCAGAAGATAAAATGGTAGAAGCTGAAAAAGGAAGAGTGTCATGTTGTCTTCAAGGAGGAGTTGAAACAGGCTTTGGGTGGTCAGGAAGTGCTTCCAAATGACTGGATAATTACAGCTAATGTGATCAGGGAGACATGTAGGAGAATACTTGGTGTGTCATCTGGAAGGAGAGTAGATAAGGATACTTGGTGGTGGAATGAGGAAGTGCAGAAGTGTGTACAAACGAAGAAGTTAGCGAAGAAGAAGTGGGACATTGAGAGGACCGAAGAGAGTAAACAGGAGTACAGGGAGACACAGCGTAAAGCGAAGGTAGCGGTGTCAAAGGCCAAACAGAGGGCGTATGATGACTTTTATGCTCGGTTGGAAAGTAAAGAGGGAGAAAATGATTTATACGGGTTGGCACAGCAGAGAAATAGAGATGGGAAGGACGTGCAGCAAGTTATAGTGATTAAAGACAGAGAGGGAAATGTATTGACTGATGACAGAAGTGTGCTGGGAAAATGGAAAGAATACTTTGAAGAGCTGATGAATGAGGAAAATGAGAGAGAAAACAGAGTAGAAGAGGTGACCGTCGAGGACAAGGAAGTAGCAAAGATAAGTAAAGGTGAAGTGAGGACAGCATTGAAGAGGATGAAGGCTAGGAAAGGCAGTTGGTTCTGATGACATACCGGTGGAGATATGGAAGTGTCTAGGAGAGGTAGCAGTAGATTTCCTGACAAGAACATTCAACAAGGTCTTAGAGAGTCAGAGGATGCCAGAGGATTGGAGGAGAAGTGTGCTTGTGCCCATTTTTAAGAACAAGGAAGACGTGCAGAGTTGTGGCAACTACAGAGGGATAAAGTTAATGAGCCATAAGATGAAATTATGGGAAAGAATAGTGGAAGCAAGACTAAGGGCAGAGGTCAGCATTTGTGAGCAACAGTTTGGTTTCATGCCAAAAAAAGAATACCACAGATGCAGTGTTTGCCTTGAGGATGTTAATGGAGAAGTACAGAGAAGGTCATACCAAGCTGCATTGTGCCTTTGTGGTTCTGGAGAAAGCACATGACAGGGTGCCGAGAGAGGAACTGTGATATTGCATGAGGAAGTCTGGAGTGGCAGAGAAGTATGTTAGAGTGGTGCAGGACATGTATGAGAGGTGTAAGACAGTGGTGAGATGTGCTGTCAGTGTGACAGAAGAGTTTAAGGTGGAGGTGGGACTGTATCAAGGGTCAGCTCTGAGCCCCTTCTTGTTTGCTATGGTGATGGACAGGCTGACAGACGAGGTGAGACAAGATTCCCCATGGACTATGATGTTTACAGATGATATTGTGATCTGTTGTGAATCATCTGATTCGCATGCTTGATTTGGCATAGATTTTTATGTCGGATGCCTTCCTGACACAACCCTTTCGCAAGGGGTAGAAACACGCTCACGGCTATGCAGCCTACTCTTTACATAAGTCAGCAATGGTTCTTTTAAAAGCCTCTCAACATACACAGTGAGAGACATGGCCAGCCTTTGATAACCCAGTTAGTTGCACTGGGGGGGGGGGGGGGGGGGGGGTAGAGAGAGTGGGATTCGAACCCCCAACCTTAGGATCAGCGATCCAACACCCTTTACCACCAGGCCACCACAGCCTCCACACAACCCTAGTTAAGATTATGTGGTTCAGAAAATGAATAAATGAATGATGTGAAATTCTCAAATTTCATAATTTATATGTCAATAAATTATTGCATATTGCATAATGTTCTCATTGGCTAGGAATAAAATATTGTTCTACTCAGATTTCTTTCCTAGTATGTTTTAATTTGTATCATATATGTGTGCTTTGTGTATTTCTGTGCACACTATGACATTTTGGCAATTAATTTAGTTAAGAGCAGTCTCACTATTTTATTGATTTATTTTTTTTAACTTAATTACTCTGAAATCCATTGCACAATCCATTGTTGTTTGGTTTTACAACTACAAGATGTGGGATTGTGTATGTCGTGTAAATATTGATATTTCGTTAAATAAATATCACTTATCATCATCTATCATCATCATCATCTTGATTAATAAATAGAGGGAGAAAGAGAGAGAACACATCGTAGTCTACTTTTTCAGATTTTCTTTCAAGAGCATGTAGTAGCAAGCATACCTGGTAGCCATCTATCCAGTGGGGAGGAACCTGAAACACATGCAACCACCACACCAGCGCTTCAGTGGCGGTAACTTGCCGAGCATAAACATCTAGCGGTGCCTGTGTGGGGGCTGCAAGCATTTAACATTGATAATCAAATGTTTATCTGAGAGTCACTGAAAAATGATAATTATCAAACAAAGTACATTCATACTATACTTTTAGCAGAGTGCAATCTGAATATAACAGTGCTGTAAATTACCCATAAATGTTTCTGCATCTGCACTTACTATGTCCCAGTACTTGATTTTTAATTAAATATTAACATTTTAAGAACAGCAAAATATAAAATATTTATTATGGTCATTAGTATTTATTTTTAAACATAAAATAAATGTTCAATTTATGTCTCTAGACATTAAAAAATAAAATGTGTAATATTACAATATTTTAAAAAAGAAAAAGAATTAAAAGCATCTTATCTAGTGTTCATGTGCATTGGTGTATCTAAAAAAGTACAGAAACACTCATATAAGTCCATGGATTTTTAAAAATTAAGATAAATATATTTTATATATATATATATATATATTCATGGCTTTTCGAATGAAACTACAAATTGGGACATTTTGTCTCTATTTTCAAGTTAAATAAAATAAGATTAAAATTATACCATTAGATGGTCAAAACAATCCCTCAAAATCATGCACAGGTTTTATGGCCTAACGTTGTGTACACTAAAATGGCTGGCTTTAGTCTTCTCAAAAAGTTTAGTGAGTTTCATAGTGTCCAGCTGCACAATGTTTTTGGAAAGCACAAATTTGTTCAATCTCTTACAAGTATCCTGCAGCATGTACAAAACCCCAAATGTCATGTCCAAACTGACAGATTTACAGGGTGTTTTTGCACAGACACCAACTGCACAAAAACTAGTGTTCCATTGGCAAAGTCAAACTCATCGTATACATAAATGGTGCAGCCGAATTGGTCCGCTATCCTTGGATTAAAAAACATAATTTTCAGTTACTTGAATAAAAAGATGGACACTAACAGTTTGTCATGGTCACCCAGAGCAGACAACTTCATTATCATCATGCTTTAAGGCATTAAAAATAAAAAAATTAGTTTGTTCTTCTTGTGATTTTGTGTAATACAGACGCTCCTCGACTTACGTTCATCCATTTTATGTTTTTTCGCTTTATATACAGTACTGTATATTATATATATACATGGATTCCTCACTTTCCGTGCTTAATTGGGACCGAGATCCCCACGCGACCATCGTAATCCACGAAGTAGGATCACCCCCCGCCCCCGACTGACATATACGTACATGTATATGTGTACATATAATATCAATAAATACATATCCAATGCTATAAATGCTTATAATAACAATTAAACATTGAAAAAATAACATAAGATGGAAATAAAATATAAATCCAGACGCTCTCCAACTTCCCAACATTCGTTTTGCAAACATCCGGAGATACCAACAAAGCTGCCCAAGGTCGAAAGTGAAAATGAAATGAAATTGAAGAACAAGTAGAAATAGAAATGGAATAAAGATAGAAATGGAATAAAGATACAGAAAGATAGATCATAAATATAAGTATGAAATATGATTAAACCTTATCCTGAGGTACACTTAATACTAGGCTCCGGCAGAGGGGGGAGTGGCTGCGCAGACGCACGTGCATACAGATGCAATAATGTACAGTATCCAGTTTTGATGGGAGATTTTGGGTTGTTTTTTTTGTTTTGTGTTGGTTTAGGGGTTGGGTTTTTTTTTTTGTTGCATAATTGGCCCTGTTTTTGTGACATTTTCCTTCACTTTTCTACCTATTTTTGCTTAATTTTCTTATTTTTTAATTCAATGAATATTTATTTATTTATTTATTGCTGCATTAATTGAAGTGCGAAGTAGCGAGGGATCCCTGCATACAGGAGCTAAAAATAATTAGGAGGCATAAAATATTTTTTTATTGTTTTGTAATTGTATGGTTTTATTATTAGAATTATGGACATTTTATGAATACATTCCTAATCCCTAAAATATATTTAGTTGAGGTTCATAGATTTTAAACATTTGTACAGCCCTGTAATTGAGAAATACCATTATATAGTATACAAATAAGAAATGAGCTTGAAATTATCTTAATTCATTATTTAGATCTTTTCTGAATCCTGAAATTTTGATTATTACATTGGGTCGTGTCTCACCGCTCTCAGAAGAGTACACCACTGTGATCAGACTGTATGGTCCCTCTCCTTTGTTGTTGTAACCTTTTACTTTAACTTGTATCTCAGTGTTGGGTATAATGCCATCCTTGTAGACATAGCGTCTCGCCTCTGGGTCAGCTACTGTTGACCACTTCCATTCAAAGTCCTCATGAGCCTTAAAACCTACCACATAGCCAAAGTTTTTACCAAAAAAATACTGTGGCTTCATGGGCTGGAAAAGACATCAGAACATGATGGAAATGTTAATTTGACTGCTGAATGCTATTAACATGTGAAGGAATATTAAATAAATTATATACTTTGTTTTTTGCAGAATAGCATTTATACTTACTGTCCAGGTCACTATGAGCTCTCCGTTAAAAGCTACATAACCATTTACATCAGTAGGAGACATGGTGGGAACTGAAAATAAATGAACCTAGTTAACCTTATTTCACCAGCAGGTGAAAATAGTCCAAACAAAATAAATAAATAAATAAATAAATAATGCTCTACAAAGTAACACAAATCTGCTCATGCCAACTTACTTGCATCCCAGGTTTTAATTTTGATGGAGGGAACACTGCACTCTCCTGCCCCCAGATCATTGATGGCATATACACGAAATTCATACTCCATCCAAGGATGCAGCTCAGTGACCTTGGCTGTCTCAGCATTCCCATCCAGGACCTCAGGAGCTAAACAGAAGAGACCCTATATCAACGTGTCAGGCAGAATGCTCATTCTTTAAAAGAATACTTTTGTTTCATTATTTCAAAGGTTTCGGATCTGTATATGTAGATTATCTGTACAGCAGAGATACTACTAGTATTGCATTAGCAGGCAAGGTGACTGCAGTACATATTTTGCCATTGTTTGGCACATTGCTTGGCTGTCTACCTAAACATTAACACTACAATACTTTGAAATGTAAGGTAAACGTTTTCAATTTGAGACACTTGATAAAAGCCACCAAGAGAGACAACAGTGAATTCATCTTCTCATTGCATGGAACTACGAAACACTTAAACAATAGCTGACCAAAGATGTTTTGGGTTTGAAAAGTTTTAGCAAATGTCACTTTTAATCATGCAGATAGATATAAGTTCCACGATAGTATGTGAACTGTGGCATTCACACTGCCATTGTTTAATATTGGTCTATACATTTCTATTGTGTCAAAAACTATTGGACTCACATGTCATGGCAGTTTTCCAATCCTCTGGGTCCAGAGAGTAAAAGTCTCTGGTTTGAATAATGTGCTGGATAAGTGGACTTCCATGATCTGAGCCCAACCTCCAAGCCAACTTTACTGATGTGTCTCTAATCTCCTCTACACGCACCCCTCCAGGAGGACCAGGCTTACCTAATGCACAAAGATATGCTCTCAATTACTACTGCAAGTTATTATTTTGTGTTCGACATGAATACATTAAAGAAACCGGGTCACCATTTGGTCAACACATAATTCAAGTAATGCAGATGTTTGTCGACCTGCACAATGTCTACTGTCAGAGGAATCATTAAGAAGTTTAAAACAACTTTAACCATAAGCTCCAAAACAACCATCAGGTGCTCTCTACATGCCAACAAACTGTTTGGGAGGCATGCATGGAAAAAAAACCTTTTCAGACTCAAAATTGTAAACACAAACATCTGAAGTTTGCTAAGCCATACTCGGACTTCAGCTGGGACCATGTACTTTGGTCAGATGGGACCAAGATAGAGCTTTTTGGCAACAAAGAGTCTAAATGGATCTGGCCTAACACAACAGATGCGTATAGAGAAAAGCACCTCATGTCCACTATAAAGGATGGGGGAGGATTGGTGATGCTGTGGTTGTGTTTCTCTTGCAGAGGGCCTGGGAACCTTGTTAGGGTGCATGGCATCATAAACGCTTTGAAACACTAGGGCATTTTAATTCATAATCTCATGGCCTCTACCCAAATGTTGAAGATGGGTTGTCAGTGGGTCTTTCAACTAGGTAATGATCTTAAATATGTGGAAAAATCTTCATATAAATTGTTCACCAGTCACAGAATGACACTCCTCCCATGGCCAGCTCAGTCCCCAGACCTCAAACCAATTGAAAACCGGTGGAGTGAGCTGAAGAGGAGAGGATCCAGTCCACTGGATGATTTAGAGAGATTGTGCAAAGAGGAATTCCCCTTCTGTATTCTCTCATCTTATGAACATTATAGGAGAAGATTAGGTGCTCTTTTGTTGGTAAAAGGGGTTTGTAGAAAGTATTAACATGAGGGGTGCTAATATTTGTAGCACACATGATTTGAGGTAAAAGCATTATTTCTTAATGTGGGATTTTTCCCCCACTGAATAAATCCTGCATCTTTTTTTTCATTGTGGTCCCATATCATTAATAAAAAAAGTAGTTTATTAGAAGATAAGGAATATATCTTATCTAAGGGTGCAAGTAATTATGGAGGGAAATGTATTTCTCACAGGATTACAGTCAAGGATACTATATTTACAGGTTTCAAAGTAGAGGTTTATCTCTCTCATCAACCGTTTTTTTTCTTACAATATATGGTACATAATGAACATATCTAATGTAATGATGAAAATATAGTACACTAAACTTTGATCCTTTTTACTTAAATGTGAACAAATAGATCCCAAATCATTATTTATCTCTATCTTACTGAGAAACAGATTTTTGATCTGCAAATTCCAGATAATTGAACTGAATTTGGAATGTGTACAATCTAAGATTTATTATTCACGTTTTAAAAAAAAAAATCAGTGGATCTTTGCACCTCCTAATGCTCAAACCCTTCCTCATAGGACAAAGAATCATAAAATGTCTGCGAGACAGACCACGATTTGATTGCAGATTGTTTTTCCCCGCAGCAAGATGACTGAATGGGCCATTCCAATCTTCGAGAAACTTGACAAGCTGGGTGTTCTCTTCTTTCTTGAAAACTATTTCTCTGATTGGCCTATTTTGGAAGGAACACTAATTTTTGTAGCATTTTGTTTTGCACAGGTGATCACATTCAATGACGTTAAAAGGAGCCATGACATTCCCTCTGATTGGGTCAAGGGATCATATGCCTGGACTGTAATCAATTTGTTCAGACTGCTGTGGACATGGATCATTTCGACCATTGATGTTAAATCATTATAGCCTCACAGCTAAAGACTCTGATAGAGTTGAACTGTTTCTATTCAGTTGGAACAAAGCTTTAACAACAGGAAGCAGTAATCATCCATCCAACAAAAAATGTGACATAAATCATATTTCCAGTGTACTCTTCAAGTGAGAGTAAATGGCTGGCAAATGCAGTCACGCATATACCTGAAACTCCTTTTAAGACCCTGTCCCATAGAAAACAAATCATTCTATATCCATTATGTAATTGTGCCTGTTTTACTGAGCCTTTCTATGATTTAATGGGATGATTTGGTCAAAGCATTGGCCATTCAATGGTAAAGCAGTACAAATTTGACTTCCTTACTGCTATATTCCAATTTATAAAACCCAAACCTATAAAAATTTTGATTCAAGGCATTGTCTGGTGGAAATTGTTAACTATTCTTTGTTGTTTTATCATGGATGGCAAAAAGACTCTAAGAGTGACTCTGATTGTAAAGCTTTCTCTCCCTAATGATGGATGTGAAATTATCCCATGGCCCAAGCAAAGGTCACTTTTGTGACCGAACCAATTATGCACAACTGGTGACAAAATACCTTTAAAGATCACCAGTTGATTCTAGACCACTATGTACCCACATTCATAAACTCATGCCAACATAAAATAAGTATAGCAAAGCCAGTGAAGCAACCATCATATTTTTGGGGAGAAAACAGATGAGTCTTTTTTTTTGTTTAATTTTTTTTTTTTTAACTTTTTTTTTACTTAATTAGTAAATGACAAAGTATGCATGAGTGCCGTCAATCCAAATCAAAGATGAAATCACCACAACTATTGTGCTGGTAAGTTGTGAGTTGTGGTTGTAGTGATCTTTTTTACCTGTCAAGCTATCACTTAGAGAGTCATTTATTTTGACTGGAACTGCATATAAACACATTTTTTTTGGCCACTATAATTATTGTGCAAAGCAACTGTGAGGCCATTCTATTTTGTTTCTTATTTTACAGATCCATTGAAGCCTAAATTGAAAAAAAAAAGTTTTTTTTTTTTATTTCCACCAGTCTTAACTTCCCAAGTGCACACTACATTTCAAAACCAGAACAAGCCCGTACTTTTATCTCCCTCTCACAGCAGCTATTGTAACTACATCATGCACATCTGTGTGTGCACACTTGCCCATCAGAAATGTAACCTTAAACGCCAAGATGCGGTTTAGAATCTAGCGATCTACACTGTGTGTGTATGTACGAATATCTGGCACACAAGACTATCAGAAGTGATACTACTGACATATGCAAAGAAACTGGTCAATACATGCATTTGTGTTATTCATTTTCATTTTTATAAGATTTAATTCTACAAGGTGAAAGGGGAGGGCTATAAAAAGATTTGTAAGGTACCAGACCAGACTAGACCTGCACTGTAATATA
Organism: Plotosus lineatus; assembly: GCA_024760905.1. Classification (NCBI taxonomy): domain Eukaryota; kingdom Metazoa; phylum Chordata; class Actinopteri; order Siluriformes; family Plotosidae; genus Plotosus; species Plotosus lineatus. The sequence goes on from CM045733.1 coordinate 37,133,241, forward strand.
ACCAACTTGTAAATTCTAATTTACAGATTAGAAAGTCACAAATTTCCATCAGAATTGCAGTTGTTGGGAAAGTTATGTGAACTTTATCATTATAACCACTGATTAATGCACTTTCATCAACTCTTGCACTGATTTGAGTTCCAATATCGTTCAAGTTTAAGGTGAAGTATGATCATGATTTATCCATAAGTAACGCGATATTCATTTTTATGAAAGTCAGTAATGGTCCTATTAAATGCTTCTCACCATAGACAGTGGGAGACATGGCTAGCCTTTGATAACCCAGTTAGCTGCTCTGTGGGTGCAGAGCAGTGACCGTTGACAGTGGGGCTTAAACCCCCAACCTTAGAATCAGTAATCTAGCACCTTACCATTTGTCCACCTCCGCCCATGACACAAAATATTTAATTCAATTTTTATTTGTATAAATTCATCTGGCAAGCTGTCCAGAGTGTACTCTGGCCTTGCCCAGAGTCAGCTGAGATGGGCATCCGCCTCCCTGCATCCCTAATTAAGATTTAAAGGTTCAGAAAATGAATGAATGAATGTATAAATTCATATACAAATTGAATTATTTGATATGCAATTTCACCACACATTACACAATTACCTTGCAATAAGACAAGTATCTTGCAATCCTTGGAAAATATTTCTACAAAGTTTGTGTTGATCGAATATACATTTTTATTTTAGAAGCATCATTTAGAACCAACCTTTGACATAGACGTTAGCAGAAGCAGTAGTATTATCAACAATGGTTTCTGCCGTGCAGGTGTAGTGTCCTGCATGTTTGACCTGAATGTTTTTAATCAGCAGCTGGCCACTGTCCTCATGATCCTATACGCAAATAATAAATATGTAAAATAATAAAATTAAAAAGACATTACAAATAATACATAGAATTCATAATGATTAATAAGTTTTTTCACTGCTCATCTTACCATTAACTGCTCAAAGTGTTCATAGTCAGCAGTGAAGTCAATAATGTATGAGTCCACAAACCAGATGAAGGTAATATCAAAACTGGGGTCATATGAGGCAGAGCACTGAAGAATTGTATTCTCACCCACAGTAACCTCCACATCCGATGGAGCAACAGTGATTTTAGTCGCAGCTGCAAAAAGATACATGTACATAAGTTTATCAATATTATTAGAAACAAACCAAAAATTTAAATCAGAAAAGTTTCAATTAATTTTAAAATAAAATAAGAGAGTGGTCCCCGTAGTTCTTTGTGGGGTGGTGTAAGTTTTGTCCGGTTGCTATGGTTTCCTTCCACAGTCCAAAAATGTGAACATTAGACTAATTTGCTATTAAAAATTGCCCCTATATGTGAAGCAATGTTTGTCCAAGGGAATAGGTTCTGCACGGGGCTTGCAAACCTCTCAGTAGGTACCGGCACTGAAAAAATTAAAGTCATCATAAATGTATGGTTTTAGGTTGTGTTTATTGAGTTAACCATTCCAAATCAACAGTCCAGATTCCATGCAATTATCTTGAACGGCTGCCGAGATAGCCTGTTCCGTCATCATTTGGAGCACTTTTGGGGAGCCTAAGAAACAAGAATTATTACGTTCTACAAAGCCTTAATGCCATGTCTCAGTCATTTCTAAAACCTAGTTCTGCATTATGGAGTTTCGGGTCTCTCAGATAATAGGTTTTGTAGTAAAAGCCATTTCAAAAATTTTTTTTTTTTCAAATTATGGTAGCACCAAATTGGCAAAGATGGCCAGTTCTTCTCAAATTTGAAGTTATTGTCCCTCAAAATGCCTCAAACTGAAATTTATTTTGGAAAAAATGACCAAAATGACCAACCTTTGAAAATTCATTCAAATTTCACCAACAAAGTCAATATTTTAATACTTTTGTTTCCAAGGGGAAAAATACCTGCTTAATCCATTGGAAGCAACAGTTTTAGGCTATTTACCATGGTTTAGGGTTTAAAGGGGGTCAGACAAGTGACATTTGACAAAAAAGCAGAAAATAGTAAAATTTTGAAAATCCATTGAACTTCAACCATCCAAGCCATTAACCTGAAACCTTTGTTTCTAAGGTATAATGACCTGCTTAATTCATTGTAAGCATCAGTTTTAGGTTATCTACCATGGTTTTAGCTGTGAAGATCAAACATGTTAAATGGCAAAATGTTGTAAAATTCTAATACATAAACATTTTGGAAAATTTGTAATAAGTACCCCCAGTGCGGCTAACTGGGTTATCAAAGGTGGGCCATGTTTCTCACTGTCTAGGGTGAGAGGCATGTAAAAGAACCATTGCTGACTTTCGTAAAAAAGAGTAGGCTGCAAAGCCGTCAGCGTGTTTCTGTCCCTTGCTAAAAGGGTTGTGACAGGAAAGGCATCCAACGTAAAAACCTATGCCAAATCAAATGTGCAAATCAGATGATTCGCTGTGGCGACTCCCGAGAAAAGGAAAAAAGCCAAAATAAAGAAAGAAAGGGTATTGTAATAGGTAATAATTGTAATCTTTTTCAGAGTGTTGTACGTACTGTCAATTTACTGGAAAAAGAAACGGATCATATGAATAAACAGTCCTATTCTTGATAATGATGATCATTCTACCTCGAGTGACTGGAGCAGTGGATGAGAGTACACATACAGCAGCTGATATTAAACAGGAATCTATGCATTATCATAAAATGTAGGTTAGGATTTCTTCATCAAGATACTCTTAAATAGCCTCAGACTAAGTAGAAGTCTTAATTTACATCTGAAGAACATGTCCTATCTGTTGATTTTGAAATTAGAACCCATGAATTAAATAAAAATCTGCCGGAAGTCGGAAGTGCCAATTCCGTTCATGTTTAACCAGTGAGCCAAGACACCCGATCAATTCACAGTTAAAGTCTATATATATATATCGCAAGATTTCAACAAAACAGCCACACTAGAAAATTCTATGCACAATAAAGGTTATATTCTGATCATAGAAATAAATATTTATTACTCACCCAGGTATGGAATAAAACAGGGGTCCCCAAACTTTTTCCTGTTCGGGCCACATAAATTTTCTCTTCTCTAATGGGGGGCCGGGGTCAGTTTATAACAGAAAAAGTGACGATCACAGGGCTGCCTAAACGTAAACATTTATTGTTTTCCAGTAAGCCACGCATAATCAAATACATTATTAGTAACCCTTTGTGGGACCTTCACAGAAAAAAGTCAGGAAATAAAAAAATAAATAAATAAAAAGAATGCTGCTCACTATCAGTTAAGCAACCTAAAAGCTGCTTGAACAGACAACTGGTTCAACCGAGCCTGGCGTACAAATGTATTCTCCTGAGCTAACAGTCCACTCTTTAGCTTGCATTTGGCCTTACAAGCGATCATACTTGTCTTTGTGACACGATTCAGTGTCGGTACAGATTGCATTCTTTGAATACCGCCACTGCCTCTTGACAGATGATACAAACAACCTTTTCTTTGCATTGAACAAAAAATAACTGTTTGACCATTGCAGGTTAAATGCCCTGCATTCTGAATCAATTTTTCTCTTCCATAACCTTTTCAACATTATTCTGTTATATTTGACAAGGGAGAGTGTAGGATTTTTGTTTGTGAGCAAGGGGGTTCAGATAGGGGTACAGACGGCAGAAGGGTGGAATAGAATGTCATGTTCTAGGTGTGTATTAGTCTTGATTGCGTGGCCAGACTAAAAGAAAGAAATCATAATGTGTCTCCGGTATTGTTCAGGGGGCCAGGCCAAATGTGGAGGTGGGCCATATCCGGCCCGAGGGCCGTAGTTTGGGGAACACTGGAATAAAAAGATCAGAAATCTTTGCTCACATGCGTCCATCATAGTTGCGGCCATCTTGGCGTGTGATACCACTTTTTTTGAGGGGACTCACAATTAAATTGCCTGGAGCGTCACGCTAGTTTCTTGAGCTTCAATTCAATTTTCATTTTAAACTAGACAAACATCTCTAAATTTTGGTACCTACTTTGTGGGGGGTTATATTTTACCAATTTTTAAAGAACCTGAAATCTTCTTTGGGATATTTATAAATATGAAGATTTTTTTAAAAAAATGGCGAAATATACCCCTGACCAACTGGGTATGGCTGGAAAGCTGGAGATTCACTGCTGAATACGGGAATGGTCTAGACCACATGCGTCATATCAGCACGACGAGCGAGCTGATTTCGTGGATGATGCCTTGCAACCGGGGCACAATGCGCTTGAGATCTCATCACAACAAAGATGCTCTAATCAAGGTTGGTGAAAAATCAACACAAACTCAGTCTAAAATTTAAATGTTCTTTTTCTATGAATGTTGGCTGAATTTGGTTCCAGTGGAACAGGAATGAAATGAACTTTTAACACAATTAAATTTATTATGCATTATGTGATTACAAGGGCTGCATTTACAGGTTGAAGTTTGACTACTTTCAGCCTTCAAGCTTAGCTGTGTCACAATTCTTGAATGAATCATGCATCAGTGCATACTCTCAGGCATAAACATCCATTACAACAAAAATCAGTTAAAATGGCACAATGTATTATGAATGTGTGGCAAACCAATGAACCAACATAAATTCCTTTATTCACAAAAAAACTCTTTGATGATTAAAATCTAAGGAAAAAATGTAATTTGCAAACTGTACGATGATATTGGAGACCCAGTGTCCCACTAACACCACCTTGTACACTTCCATCAAGAAAATTTAAAGCCCAGTCACAGAAAGGAATGTTCAGTCCCAGATCTCTGACAGTGGTAGAAAGCGTATAGATAATTTATCAGGGTGAAGGCTAAACTAAAGTTAATAAAGAGTAATCTGACATGTCGGTGTGTAGAACCTTCTCAGCAAACCCCAGTGAACCTTTTTTGTGGGTCACTGATCTTCTTCAATGAGTAGCTTACCATTCTATTCTCTCACTCCAGTTGTTGACAGTCTCTTTTAATTACATAGCTCTTTTGTAATCTTATACAGAGACCCCATGTCATTTGTCTTTGTAGCATGCTCTGCCTCCTCAGCAAGTCTGTTGATCATCTCTTGTTTATCTGCTCGAACCTTCTTCTTCATATTTAGATCCACATCCCTATACTGTTGTTGTTTGATGGTTTGTATTCTCTCTGATCACGCACAGTTTATTTAACTTTTCACCTTTTTCCATTTATCTATAGCCTTCCAGGTGTCACTGCTTATCCATTCCTTATGCTCCCTTTGCTTCTTTCCCAAGATGTTCCCCGCTACCTCTATGTACACTGTAGTGAAGTTCTCCCAGTCTCTGTGTGTGTTATCCTCATCAACGGCATCCTGGGTGCTCTCTTCTAGTGCCTCGGATCTGTTCTTACAAACTAATACAAACTGCCTTTGGACACCTTTTTGTTTCAGGAGTGCGGTATTATATGTTGTCCTTTTTCTGGCATTCCTGGCTTTGTGTCGTGAAAGTCTAAGCTTCACCTTTCCAACTACCAGGCTGTGGTCAGTTCCAGCATCAGAACCCCTCATGGCTCGAACATCTGCAAGAGATCTTCTGTATCTTCCATTGATGATGAAGTGGTCAATTTGATTTTTTTCTCTGTTGTTTGGTGAGGCCCATGTATATTTATGTATGTCTTTGTGTTTGAAGAGTGTACAGCCAATCACTAGATTGTATTCCTCACACAATTCAACTACTCTCTCTCCATTTTCGTTCATATTGCCCAAACCTTCTTTGCCCAACACTTTTGTGTGGTTTCCATTGCTACTCCCCACTTTGGCATTTACGTCACCCATTAAAATGAGAATATCATGCTTTGCTGCGAATTCAATCTGTTTTTGTAGTTGTTCATGGAAAGCATCTTTCTTCTCTTCATTATCATCATTGGTAGGACTGGAGATCTGGTGATAGTAGCTTTCACATACTTTGAATTGAATCTAGCATTTATGATTCTTTCACTCACCGGGTTCCACTTGATCAAACATTTTTTTTTCAAGCATGATTGCTGCCCCCTTGTAATGTTGATCCTCCGACCCAGAGTATAGGATGGACTCTCCGGTGTTGACTTTCATTTCTCAAATCCGGTCCATCTCAGCTCGCTTACACCGAGCACATCCAGGTGATATCTCCTCATTTCTCGTGTTACTATTGCAGTTTTCCCGATGGCATACATGGTCCTCACATTCCAGCAGCCTACACAGGTGAATTTCCTCGTTGTCAGTAGTTGCCCCATCCATGCCATCCTCAGGTTGGAGACTTCCCTAGGGCTTTCATCCAGTCGTCATGTGGGCGTCTTCCCAGCTAAGATCCTCCACTTCTGGGATTTCGCATGACAATTTTGGATACGTTTACTGTGCAAGTTTCCGTAATCAGAATTTTTTCACCACATCCATAAATCTTCTCTTTGGTCTTCCTCTGGGCCTTCTGCCTGGTAGTTCCAACCTCAGCATCCTACTACCAATATACTCACTATCCCTCCTCTGTACATGTCCAAAATCATCTCAATCTAGCCTCTCTGACTTTGTCTCCACAAACATCTTACATGTGCTGTCCCTCTGATATACTCATTCCTGATCCTATCCATGATGCATAAATGCAGCCATGAGGTGGGGGGGGGCACTAACCAGTGTCTCTCCCCCTCATGCCGGTCCCAAGCCCGGAGAAATGCAGAGGGTTGTGTCAGGAAGGGCATCCGACGTAAAACCAATGCCAAACTTTTATGATGCAAATCAGAAGTATTACCCCCATACCGGATCGGTCGAGGCCCGGGTTAACAACGACCGCCATCAGTGCTGTCAATCAACAGGGTGCTGATGGAAATTGGACAACTGTTGGTCGAAGACGTCGAAGAAGGAGAGGTGGGAGGCGTGTCCGTAGGCAGAGAGAGAAGAGGAAAGGCATGAGTCTAGGACTGAGAGTGGGGACTTTGAATGTTGGAACTATGCAAAGAAAAGGCAGAGAGCTGGCTGACATGATGCAGAGGAGGAAGGTGGACATACTGTGTGTTCAGGAGACCAGGTGGAAAGGTAGCAAAGCTAAAAGTTTAGGAGCAGGGTTTAAGCTATTTTATCATGGTGTGGATGGGAAGAGAAATGGGGTAGGGGTCTTCTTGAAGGAGGGGTTTGTCAGGAATGTTCTAAAAGTGAAAAGAGTGTCAGACAGAGTGATGAGTCTCAAGTTAGAAATTGAAGGTGTAATGCTCAATGTTGTTAGTGCTTATGCCCCACAGGCAGGATGTGAGCTAGAAGAGAAGGAGAGATTCTGGAGTGACTTAGATAAAGTGATGCAGAGTACCCCCAGGGGTGAAAGAGTGGTCATTGGGGCAGACTTCAATGGACATGTTGGTGCAGGCAACAGAGGGGACGAGGAAGTGATGGGCAAGTTTGGTATCCAGGACAGGAACGCAGAAGGACAGATGTTGATAGATTTTGCAAAAAGGATGGGAATGGCTGTGGTGAATACTCTCTTCCAGAAGAAACAGGAGCATAGGGTGACTTATAAAAGCGGAGGTAGGAGCACACAGGTAGACTACATCTTGTGCAGGCGATGTAATTTGAAGGAAGTCAGTGACTGCAAAGTAGTAGTGGGTGAGAGTGTTGCCAAACAGCATATGATGGTGGTATGCAGGATGACACTGATGGTGAAAAAGGCAAAGGCAGAGCAGAAGACAAAGTGGTGGAAGTTGAAAAAGGAAGAGTGTCGTGTTGTCTTCAAAGAGGAGTTGAAACAGGCTTTGGGTGGCCAGGGAGTGCTTCCAAATGACTGGACAACCACAGCAAATGTGATCAGGGACACAGGTAGGAGAGTACTTGGTGTGTCCTCTGGAAGGAAAGTAGATAAGGAGACTTGGTGGTGGAATGAGGAAGTGCAGGAGTGTGTACAAAGGAAGAGGTTAGCTAAGAAAAAGTGGGACATAGAGAGGACCAAAGAGAGTAAACAGGAGTACAGGGAGACACAGCGTAAGGCGAAAGTAGCAGTGGCTAAGGCCAAACAGAGGGCGTATGATGACTTGTATGATAGGTTGGACAGTAAAGAGGGAGAAAATGATCTCTTCAGGTTGGCACGGCAGAGAAATAGAGATGGGAAGGACGTGCAGCAAGTTGGATTGATAAAGGACAGAGAGGGAAATGTATTGACTGATGACAGAAGTGTGCTGGGAAGATGGAAAGAGTACTTTGAAGAGCTGATGAATGAGGAAAATGAGAGAGAAAAAAGAGTAGAAGAGGTGACCATTGAGAAGCAGGATGTAGCAAAGATCAGTAAGGGTGAAGTGAGAAGGGCATTGAAGAGGATGAAGAATGGAAAGGCAGTTGGTCCTGGTGACATACCTGTGGAGGTATGGAAGTGTCTAGGAGAGGTAGCAGTAGATTTTCTGACAAGAACATTCAACAAGGCCCTAGAGAGTGAGCAGATGCCGGAGGAGTGGAGGAGAAGTGTGCTGGTGCCCATTTTTAAGAACAAGGGAGACGTGTAGAGTTGCGGCAACTACAGAGGGAAAAAGTTGATGAGCCATACAATGAAGTCATGGGAAAGAATAGTGGAAGCTAGACTAAGGGCAGAGGTCAGCATTTGTGAACAACAGTTTGGTTTCATGCCAAGAAAGAGCACCACAGATGCAATGTTTGCTTTGAGGATGTTAATAGAGAAGTCCAGAGAAGGTCAGAGGGAGCTACATTGTGCCTTTGTTGATCTGGAAAAAGCATATGACAGGGTGCCAGGAGAAGAACTGTGGTATTGCATGAGGAAGTCTGGAGTGGCAGAGAAGTATGTTAGAGTGGTGCAGGACATGTATGAGAGATGTAAGACAGTGGTGAGGTGTGCTGTCGGTGTGACAGAAGAGTTCAAGGTGGAGGTGGGACTGCATCAAGGGTCAGCTCTGAGCCCCTTCTTGTTTGCTATGGTGATGGACAGGCTGACAGACGAGGTGAGACAAGAATCTCCATGGACTATGATGTTTGCAGATGACATTGTGATCTGTAGTGAGAGCAGAGAACAAGTGCAGGAAAATCTAGAGAGGTGGAGGTATGCCCTGGAAAGGAGAGGAATGAAGGTTAGCCTCAGAAAATCAGAATACACGTGTGTGAATGAGAAGGACCCAGGAGGAACGGTGATGTTACAGGGCGCAGAGATAACGAAGCTGGAGGATTTTATGTATTTAGGCTGAACAATCCAGAGCAATGGAGAGTGTGGAAAAGAGGTGAAGAAGCGTGTGCAGGCAGGCTGGAATGGTTGGAGAAAAGTGTCCGGTGTGATGTGCGATCGGAGAGTGTCAGCAAGAATGAAGGGAAAAGTGTACAAGACGGTGGTGAGGCCGGCGATGTTGTATGGCTTAGAAACAGTGGCGCTGAGGAAAAGGCAGGAGGCAGAGCTGGAGGTCGCGGAGATGAAAATGTTGAGGTTCTCTTTGGGAGTAACGAGGATGGATAAGATCAGAAATGAATATGTCAGAGGGACAGCCCATGTAAGATTTTTTTGAGACAAAGTCAGAGAGGCTACATTGAGATGGTTTGGACATGTACAGAGGAGGGATAGTGAGTATATTGGCAGTAGGATGCTGAGGTTGGAACTACCAGGCAGAAGGCCTCGAGGAAGACCAAAGAAGAGATTTATGGATGTGGTGAAGGAAGACATGAAGGTCGTTGGAGTCAGAAAAGAAGATGCAGAGGACAGGGTGAGATGGAGGCGGATGATTTGCTGTGGCGACCCCTGAAGGGAGCAGCCGAAAGTAAAAGAAGAAGAAGAAGAAGAAGAAGAAGAAGAAGAAGAAGAAGAAGATCCATCCTCGTTACTTCCAAAGAGAACCTCAACATTTTCATCTCTGCTGCCTCCAGCTCTGCCTCCTGTCTTTTCCTTAGCGCAACTGTTTCTAAACCATACAACATTGCTGGCCTCATCACCATCTTGTACACTTTTCCTTTCATTCTTGCCGATACCCTCTTATCACACATACGATGATGGATAGGCTCAGGAATGAGTACATCAGAGGGAATAAATGTTTAATTCCATGCCCTGACAAGAATCAACTTGTACTTTGCTTTCACCTCTAATCCAAGGCCTTTGCCGCAAGCATCTTCTGTCTTGCTGAAACATCATAACTGGAGCCCACTGTGTCTCAGATGCTTTTATCCGCCCACAGATTTGGGTATAGTGACTAGATTTTTTTTTATATAGAAAAATGGGTGTACAGCAATTTATTTCTTCATGCGTCTGATTAGGTAAATACACTTTCATTTCAACTTGGTCACTGACCAATTCCTACTCACTTGCAAATTCCCTTAATGCATGACAGTTACCAGCTGGGAAGGGTTTAGGGTAGATCAGATGAATGTCAAACTGCTGTTTATGCAACTTCACATGACATGGTTTGTGGAGAGTGCTAAATCCACATGCATCACAGAAGTCCATGAATGGAACATTCCCAGTAGCTTTCAGTTTTACCACTTTGATTTCCAATTTAATTATTATTATTAACCGAAAAAGCCTTTTTCAGGAACATAGCATGGTACTTATTTAGCACTGTTTTTTTTTTTATGAAGCCCATGTATAGACATGCATGTCTAGATATGTATAGACATGGTCCATTGTAAATAGTGGAATGTTCTATTATCCATTGTAAACCAGTGTACTAGTAACCCAAACTAAGCATATGGTTAATGAAATACTGTTCCGATTATATTAAACACAAATTTGACTTGGAATGTTTATCATGGGGCGACATGGTGGCATAGTGGTTAGCAAGTTCACGTCAACAAAAAGGGTTTGAATTCCAGCTCAGCCGTTTCTGTGTGGAGTTTGTGTGGGTTTCACTGACCTTTGATAATAAGTTCTCCTGTGCTGTTGGCCTTTCCACGGTCATTCTCAGCATAACATGTGTATAAACCATCATCAGCCTTAGTCACATTCAAAATTTCCAGACTCCCATCATCCCAAACAAATATACTGTGAATAAACCACAGAAGAGAATTACTTTCAATTGGGAGAGAATTATTAGCAACCAGTATATTATTTTATACCTACCCCATTTCCAGAGCCCCAACCCCACCCTTTAAAAATGAAATAAAAACTATAAACGGTGATTTATTAATGCATATCAACCTTTAATTAACTCAAATAAACACAAAAAGTATTTAAATATGTTTACTAACACACTTATTTGCATTTTTAAACATATACAGTCGGCCCCCTTCTTACGAAAACCCCTGAATATGAAAAATCCAGAATATAAAAAAAAAATCCTAAATTTTTGTCCTCTGTGTATGTAACAACTTCTTACGAAACGCGCCAAACACGCGATTCAAACATTCAAACGCGCCATTCAAACAATGCGCGAGTTGCTCTCTCAGTGGCACACACGCACACACACACACACACACACACACACACACACACACACACACACACACACACACACACACACACACACACACACACACACACACACGTGAATTCCGGTGAAAGTGATTCCCGGTGCCATGGTCATTGTAAGATCATAACTCTGCTAAGAAGACATGGTCAACGCACGTGACAGCACACACACACACACACACACACACACACACACACACACACACACACACACACACACACACACACACATACGTGTGATTCCCGGTGGAAGTGATTCCCAGTGCCAAGGTCATTGTAAGATTATAACTCTGCTAAGAAGACTCTGTTTGCAGCTCATACCTTTATACCAGAGTTTATGACAGGATTGTTAATCGGTCCAAAAAGAATATTTTTCAACTTAAGATTGAGAATCTGACCGATTTAATTACTGCAACTCACTCCTGGCAGGTATGCTTCTGAGTGCCATTTGACCTCTTGTACTGATCCAAAAACCTTACCAAGTTCTTCCACACTACTTCACTGCTTTGCCCTCTCCAATCACTTCCTGTAACTCTTCACATTAAATTTAAAACATTAATGCTTGCCTACAAACCATACAAATGCAGCCATGAGGCGTGGAGGAGGGGGGGGGCACTAACCAGTGTCTCTCCCCCTTATGCCGGTCCCAAGCCCGGATAAATGCAGAGGGTTGCGACAGGAAGGGCATCTGGCGAAAAACTTCTGCCACATTAAAAATGCAAATGGTCAAAACAAAATTCATACCGGATCGGTCGAGGCCCGGGTTAACAACGAAAGCCATCAGTGCTGTCAACCAACAGGGTGCTGATGGAAATTGGACTACTGTTGGTCGAAGACGTCGAAGAAGGTGAGGCGGGAGGCATGTCCGTAGGCAGAGAGAGAAGAGGAAAGGCGTGAGCCTAGGACTGAGAGTAGGGACTTTGAATGTTGGAGCTATGCAAGGAAAAGGCAGAGAGCTGGCTGACATGATGCAGAGGAGGAAGGTGGACATACTGTGCGTTCAGGAGACCAGGTGGAAAGGAAGCAAAGCTAAAAGCTTAGGAGCAGGGTTTAAGCTGTTTTATCATGGTGTGGATGGGAAGAGAAATGGAGTAGGAGTCATCTTGAAGGAGGGGTTTGTCAGGAATGTTCTAGAAGTGAAAAGAGTGTCACACAGAGTGATGAGTCTCAAATTAGAAATTGAAGGTGTGATGGTCAATGTTGTTAGTGCTTATGCCCCACAGGCAGGATGTGAGCGAGAAGAGAAGGAGAAATTCTGGAGTGAGTTAGATGAAGTGATGCAGAGTACCCCCAGAGGTGAAAGAGTGGTCATTGGGGCAGACTTCAATGGACATGTTGGTGCAGGCAACAGAGGGGACGAGGAAGTGATGGGCAGGTTTGGACAGGAACATAGAGGGACAGATGTTGATCGATTTTGCAAAAAGGATGGGAATGGCTGTGGTGAATACTTTCTTCAAGAAGAAACAGGAGCATAGGGTGACTTATGAAAGCGGAGGTAAGAGCACACAGGTAGACTACATCTTGTGCAGGCGATGTAATTTGAAGGAAGTCAGTGACTGCAAAGTAGTAGTGGGTGAGAGTGTTGCCAAACAGCATAGGATGGTGGTGTGCAGGATAACGCTGATGGTGAGAAAGGTGAAAAAGGCAAAGGCAGAGCAGAAGACAAAGTGGTGGAAGCTGAAAAAGGAAGAGTGTCGTGTTGTCTTCAAGGAGGAGTTGAAACAGGCTTTGGGTAGTCAGGAAGTGCTTCCAGATGACTGGACAACCACAGCCAATGTGATCAGGGAGAACGATAGGAGAGTACTTGGTGTGTCCTCTGGAAGGAAAGTAGATAAGGAAACTTGGTGGTGGAATGAGGAAGTGCAGGAGTGTGTACAAAAGAAGAGGGTAGCTAAGAAGAAGTGGGACATTGAGAGGACAGAAGAGAGTAAACAGGAGTACAGGGAGACACAGCGTAAGGCAAAGGTAGCGGTGTCAAAAGCCAAACAGAGGGCGTATGATGACTTGTATGATAGGTTGGACAGTAAGGAGGGAGAAAATGATTTATACAGGTTAGCACAGCAGAGAAATAGAGATGAGAAAGACGTGCAGCAAGTTAGAGTGATAAAGGACAGAGAGGGAAATGTATTGACTGATGACAGAAATGTGCTGGGAAGATGGAAAGAGTACTTTGAAGAGCTGATGAAAGAGGAAAATGAGAGAGAAAAAAGAGTAGAAGGGGTGACCGTTGAGGACCAGGAAGTAGCAAAGATTAGTAAGGGAGAAGTGAGGAGGGCATTGAAGAGGATGAAGAGTGGAAAGGCAGTTGGCCCTGATGACATACCAGTTGAGGTATGGAAGTGTCTAGGAGAGGTAGCAGTAAATTTTCTGACAAGAATATTCAACAAGGTCTTAGAAAGTGAGCAGATGCCGGAGGAATGGAGGAGAAGTGTGCTTGTGCCCATTTTTAAGAACAAGGGAGATGTACAGAGTTGTGGCAACTACAGAGGGATAAAGTTGATGAGCCATACAATGAAGTTATGGGAAAGAATAATGGAAGCTAGACTAAGGGCAGAGGTCAGCATTTGTGAACAACAGTTTGGTTTCATGCCAAGAAAGAGCACCACAGATGCAGTGTTTGCTTTGAGGATGTTAATAGAGAAGTCCAGAGAAGGTCAGAAGGAGCTGCATTGTGCCTTTGTGGATCTGGAGAAAGCATATGACAGGATGCTGAGAGAAGAACTGTGGTATTGCATGAGGAAGTCTGGAGTGGCAGAGAAGTATGTTAGAGTGGTGCAGGACATGTATGAGAGATGTAAGACAGTGGTGAGGTGTGCTGTCGGTGTGACAGAAGAGTTCAAGGTGGAGGTTGGACTGCATCAAGGGTCAGCTCTCAGCTGTTTCTTGTTGTTATGGTGATGGACAGGCTGACAGATGAGGTTCGCCAAGAATCTCCATGGACTATGATGTTTGCAGATGACATCGTGATCTGTAGTGAGAGCAGAGAACAAGTGGAGGAAAATCTAGAGAGGTGGAGGTATGCCCTGGAAAGGAGGGGAATGAAGGTTAGTCTCAGTAAGACAGAATACATGTGTGTGAATGAAAAGGACCCAAGAGGAACGGTGAGGTTACAGGGGGCAGAGATAAAGAAGGTGGAGGATTTTAAGTATTTAGGCTCAACAATCCAGAGCAATGGAGAGTGTGGAAAAGAGGTGAAGAAGCGCGTGCAGGCAGGTTGGAATGGATGGAGAAAAGTGTCCGGTGTGATGTGTGATAGGAGAGTATCGGCAAGAATGAAGGGAAAAGTGTACAAGACGGTGATGAGGCCAGCGATGTTGTATGGCCTAGAAACAGTGGCCCTGGGGAAAAGACAGGAGTCAGAGTTGGAGGTAGCAGAGATGAAAATGTTGAGGTTCTCTTTGGGAGTAACGAGGATGGACTGGATCAGAAATGAGTACATCAGAGGGACAGCACATGTTAGATGTTTTGGAGACAAAGTCAGAGAGGCTAGATTGAGATGGTTTGGACATGTACAGAGGAGGGATAGTGAGTATATTGGTAGTAGGATGCTGAGGTTGGAACTACCAGGCGGAAGGCCCAGAGGAAGACCAAAGAGAAGATTTATGGATGTGGTGAAGGCGGACATGAAGGTCGTTGGAGTAAGAGTAGAAGATACAGAGGATAGGGAGAGATGGAGGCAGATCATTTGCTGTGGCGACCCCTGAAGGGAACAGCCGAAAGAAAAAGAAGAAGAAGAATGCTTGCCTCCAAAGCCCAAAGTGGGAAAACATCCTTCTACCTCAAAGTACTTATGACACCTTTAACTGAGCCACTCTCTTTCCAATCTTACTCCGAGTAACCTTACACCTGTCAAAGGGACAAGGAAAACATGCATCTAAACTCTTCTGTGTTCTGTCACTGAGTTGGTGAAATGAACTTTCCTTCGATGTCTGAATAGCTAAGTCACTGGGTGTCTTCAAACAATTAAAATATACCTTTATTACAAGTACGTGGATTAAGATTAGTATATCCACCAAGTTTTGACTGATAATACACTTAGCATGTGTCCTAATAAACCATTATCAGGATGCGAGCATGCCTCGCATTCCAGGAGCTCAAAAATTCTCAGATTATCAGAGGTCGAATTTTGGGTCAGTTCCAACGCTGTAGTCATTGGATGAATACATCCAAACCAGCTCCAAAACTGTTATGCGCTTTCTTCATCAAATGGACTATTATGTAGGAGCAGCAAGACACAAGCTAGTCTTTCATAGATAGTCTATGAAATTTTGGGTGTCTGTGTACTTATGTCCATTCCCTGTATTTATTATAATTTATTTGATATCACAGAAAAAGCATTCAACAAAAGTGCATTTAAAACATTATAATCTAGTAAATGTTCTAGGCGTTGCATATTACATAGATAGACTGGGTAGAAACATTACAGTAACACTTATATTCGTGCCTCGGCCTTCTAGGGAATGTAAAGCAAACCTACCGTGATGAATTGGATAGTGTTTCAGAACCACGTTTCCAAAGAAACCTTGGCTTTGGAGCTGCTCGTGGTCTGCACTCTATCACCACACGGCCATTTTCAGCACCCAACAAAATCTTTTTGACTGGGTTGTAAATGAATGTTGGTGCACAGGCTAGGACGAGGACATAAAATACAATTGAATCATACAATTGTTTAAAAGTTATAAAGAAAGCACGATGTGTATTAGTGCAACTCACAGACAACACGTAGCTCTGCGTTAGCATAGATGGCTCCCCAGTTGTTCTCAGCAATGCACTGATACATGCCAGAGTCTTCAAAAGTGAGACTGGAAATCTTCAGCTCCCCTTTTCCATACTTAAGTATAACAAACAAACAAGCAAAAATGGATTTTTAACACAATATTGGCTGATTCATTTGAGGCTTTAGATTTAAACCTGTGAGATGCTTAAAGCTTATTCACAATATATTGTCTTATTCCTCAAGTAGTGCATTCACAAAATTATTCAGAACTGTTGCTGGCACTTCAAAATGTCATCAGGCATAGCATGTTTGTTTTTGTTTTCCTTGTCTAGAGGTCACTTGGAGATCATCGATTGCAGTTTTAATTGATTGGAGGCAGTTTAAAAGACACTTCAGAATACAGTATTGCATCCCATAATTTACACTAGACTGTCAGCACAAAAACCACTGTATGAAATGAAAGGATCTGTCTGTAGATCTCCTGGACCATTATGAGTTCCATTTGAGTGTTCACAGGACCATTATGCATGTAAAGGTCTTTTTGTAAGAGATATAATAAAGCACCCAACATTCAATCAGGTAAAAAATGATAATTGATTAAAAAATACCCGGGATACGAAAACAACCTCCTCTTATGAAAAGTGCCATTCAAAATTCAAACGCACCAAGCAAAACACGATGCGCGAGTTGCTCTCTCATTGGCTGTCTCCCAACATCCCGCCCCGCTGCCCTCCCATTGGCTAGGAGGGATGACGCAGCTGAACGTGACGCATACTTCCTGTTTGTGAGGACAGTGAGGACCTCTGATCTTTCAAACAGGTACTGTAATTCCGCTTTAAATAAAACATCCCGTCCGTGTGTGTGTGTGTGTGTGTGTGTGTGTGTATGTGTGAGAGAGAGAGAGAGAGCGAGAGAGAGAGAGAGAGAGAGAGAGAGAGAGAGAGTGTGTGTGTGCGTGTGTGTGTGGGTGTGTGTGAGAGAGAGAGAGAGAGAGAGAGAGAGAGAGAGAGAGAGAGACAGAAGGAGGCTTAACTCTTTAGTTTTTTAAGTTGTTTAATTCAGTAAATGTTTAATAACTGTGGCACATGTGAGCTCATCTGGAATTCCGATCCCAAAAGGAATCAAGTTAAAGTTGAGTTTGGACCTCCGATCTGTCAAGCAGGAAATGTGCTTTGAATTCCACGTCCTGTGGGCATGGCCCACAGTGCTACAATAAACGTTTAATGTGTATAGAATACACATTTAATGCGTACTGTATTGTGTGTCTGTGTGTGTGTGTGTGAGAGAGAGAGAGATTGAGAGAGACAGGGTGTGTGTGTGTGTGTGTGTGTGTGTGTGTGTGTGTGTGTGTGTGTGTGTGTGTGTGTGTGTGTGTTAATAAAAATGTTTAATAATGGTTTAATTAATAAATATGTTAATAAAATGGTTTCATCTGTTAATAAAATGTTTAAATGGTTTAATAAATAAATTTATTTTACTTTTAACACATATTTCATACAAAATTGGTGTATTTATATCATTTTTAAAGGGTTTATGGGGTTTATCCAGTCCAAGGACTGGAGCCTTGGAATGTATAAGGCATTTAACATGTAAGATGCGACCCTTACTTACAAAATCCCCGCAATACAAAAAGGACTCTGGAACGATTAATTTCATAAGTTGGGGGCCGACTGTACTATATTAATGAATAAGACTGTCTATAGAATGTGTTTAAGAAGCATATTCTAGCGCATGTAATAGATACATAGTATTTTACTTCCGGTTGATCATTCGCGCATGTAATATGATACATGGGGTTTTACTTCCGGGTACAGAATTATCTTCATCTGGAACCGAACCACCGCAAATAACGGGGGCCTATATATATATATATCTTTAAAATAAAGCTATATATAAAATGCTTCCATCTAATAATGCTTTAAATCATACTTCACCTCATATAATATTTCTTACGAATGTGTTATACAGGCCCTTTAAAAAAAGTGCTATTCAAATGTCCAGAACAAAAAGTGTACAGACTGAATAGCCATCCTTCAGCCAGCGAATCCAAGGTAATGGCTTTCCTACAGCCGTACAGGAAAGAGTAAGCTCACTGCCAACATCTTTTTCTGTGTCATTTATGTGTTCTGCCCATTCAGGAGTGCCTGGGGAAGGAAATATATTAATGTTATTCATGTTTAGGCTAGTAAGCTGATACACTGTACTATGCTTCACATTAACTCATCTAACTAATTACAGAAGTTAACTGTAAATTGTGTCAAGTTTGTTTCTGTCTTCCTGTTTTCTGGGAAATGGCAATGAATGCCAGGTCCGAAATAAACAAAAATAAAAATCTGTCCTTACCTTCTACATAAAGCCACTGGCGGTACCAGTCCATGCCCTTTACATTGAGGGCCTCACATTCATAGCTCCCCTCGTCCTCATACTGCACGTTGATGAGATGTAGCAGAGCCCCATTCATGGTAACCTCATAATTGGGAGGCAGATCTGCATCCAGCTTTCTCCAACGGATGTGGGGAAGAGGGCTAAGAAGCACACAAACATTCGTCCATGATACAGAGAACTGCATGTTTAAATCAGACATTTAAACTAGCAGAATTGTGATGCAAATAAATATAATGAGAATGTGTCATGTCTTTACACTGTTGATTGAAAACAGGGATCATTTGGTACATATATACACACATGGCTGATGGTTTTGCTTTGTTTAATAAAGTACACACAATGATAACGGCATAGTCCTGCCAGCCAACTCAGTTTTCTCACATTTGTAATTATAGATGGTCACTCTTAGCATGCAAGGTACCTCCCTCATGCAGCATGGATAATGTAGAAAATATGGTGGATATGTACACTGGTTTTAACTACTCATGAGCTTGTCTTACAGTAAGCATTGATATTTTCTATTAGTGTTCCATCTTAGTGGCATGTTTATTGATAATATATTCATTTATGAGTGTTCAAATTTCAAAGGTCACTCAATTTCAAAGTTAATTATTTCACTTAAAAGTCCATATGATTTTCACAGTAGTGGTAGGTCTCTAAGCACCTGTCTATGTTATTAGTCCTAGTTCACTGAAGGTCAAAGGTAATTGTCCCAGTATGTATATGGTTTTCTGTCTGTCTCTTACTGCATTTATAGGTTGATGCCACTTCGTATCTCGGATATAAGCAATTTCACCCAAGTTTGATACAGACATTTAAAAATCAAACCAATTCTGAGAATAACTTAGGAGACTGTCCCCACTAAGTGTCGTGACATCCTGAGCATAGGCATGATCAGTATTTTGCTCACCCTCAAAACAACAACTGACACTGGCATCAATGATTACAATACCTCAAGTAAAAAAAATCCATTTGGGGCTAAGGTAATAAGCCGAAACTTCCTGATGTCAAGTAGAGTGTTACTTCACCTTACGATAGTCCCAGCAAACGAAAAACCCAGGTTCCGAAAAACATTTTCCAAAATTTTTTGTCTCTGTATATGAAACAAGTTCTCCTTACGAAATGCGCCATTCAAACATTCAAAGGCACCATTCAAACATTAAAACATGCCATTCAAACATTCAAACAATGCATGAGCTGCTCTCCCATTGAATCTTCAAACATCCCGCCCCACTGGCCTCCCATTGGTTAGGAGGGATGACGCAGCTACATCCCATTGGCTATCTCCCAACATTCCGACCCGCTGGCCTCCCACTGGCTAGGAGGGATGATGCGTCTCCCTCCCATTGGCTATCTCCCAACATCCCGCCCCGCTGGCCTCCCACTGGCTCAGAGGGACGACGCAGCTCCCTCCCATTGGCTATTATGGAGCTGCATCTACACACACACACACACACACACACACACACACACACACACACACGGGTGATTTCCGGTGCGAGTGAAAAGAAAAAGCGGGCTCGTGGCATGCGGCTGAGTGATATCGCAAAGGAATATGGCCAAACTCATATACCATCGATACGATATTGAAGCAGAGCAGAAGGAGGTCTTAAAAGTTATGCTTTCATAATTTTTAAAGGGTTTAGGGGGTAGTATTGGGGGCCTTGGAACGAATCACACGTTTTACATGTAAAATGAGGTTCAATTTACGAAAAATCCAGGTTAAGAAAAAGGTTCTGGAACGGATTAATTTCGTAAGGTGAGGTACCACTGTACACAAAATTAACTCACACCCAAAACAGTGGCGAAGAGAACACAGTACAGTACAATGACAATGATATGATTAAAAATATTGAAAAAGCACAACACATTTGATCTTCTTTCTTACTTTCCAAGGGCGAAGCACTCCAGTGTGACGTTTTGGCCCACCAGGGCATATGTCTTAGGAAACCTAACTTGTATGTTTGCAGGATATCGTTTAACTTCCTCTGAAAGCACATAGGAAAGAAATTCATTTTGAGTTCAAACTCATTAATCTATTATAAAACTATTACAGGAGTGATATCTCTTAAAGCAGAAGTTGTCATCAAATATAATATACAGTGGTATGAAAAAGTATCTGAACCTTTTGGAATTTCTCACATTTCTGCATAAAATCACCATCAAATGTGATCTGATCTTTGTCAAAATCACACAGATGAAAAAACAGTGTCTGCTTTAACTAAAACCACCCAAACATTTATAGGTGTTCATATTTTAATGAGGATGTTTGGTTCTACAATCTCAGTTGAATGACAATTTACACTAGCAAAATATAATTTGATAATCTTTAACCATTTTATTTACTTTTGAAATATGGGGGGATTTTTGGGGCCATTCTGTATTGTTGGCTTTTAATTGTGTGTATACACATACTCACTCTCTATTTCTGGCACCAAAGCAATCGGCATACTGAAGACACTTTTTCCAATTGTAGGACTTGACACAAAACATGAGTAGTTGCCAATATCAGAGACATCTACTTTAGCAATGTACAGGTTTCCTGTGGTCTGAGACACAAAGCGCCTCTGATCAGGGATTATAAAGTTAGGAAAATCATTGTAGATCCATCGGTATATCACCTCATCTAATGAAAATACAAGATGGAAAAAAATTAAATTTCAAGGTGTTAATTATGAACTTTTCAGTGGATTCCAATGCACTGCATACAACAGCTACTGATAGTGTTAAATACCTTAATTCACATTACAGACGCTCTCCGACTTACGTTTTTAATTGGTTCCGGATGGCCGAAGTTGAAAGTGAACTTAAGTTGTTACAGTGACGTATGACGTGTGACGCTCATACTGTACTATACATCCATAAATACCATTACCATATCTCATAAAACACCCCTAAATCAATTATTATGAACATAACATTGTAAAATAATATGAAATATATCAAATAATATCAACCTTAATTTCAAATAAATCACTTATTTATACCGAGTCACTTTCCATGAAGTTTAAAACAGCCAATCAATGCTTACAATATGTGAGGCGCTCAATACCGAAAGTAGTGTACTTGCAAAAGTAGTGTACTTGCTGTGGGTTATACAGACTTCCGGTCTTTCAAGTGCACAAGGGTGCCGATGAACTCGTTTAGAACACAGCCTGCACGTGAATCCCAGCAAAGTGGAGAGTTCTTTCTTTTGTGTAAGTAAGTAAGTAAACTGTATTCAAGAGATGCATACAATGAACAAGTACAAATCCCAATGAATATTAATATAAAAATAAGTATACACTCTTAGGATTCTGCTAAAAGATAATAAATATCTGTAATTGTTCTGTAATTTGTATTTTCATTCATATTACAATTCTCTTTGCTTAACTGAGTATGCATGGTAGATTGTGCCGATCTGAGTAGATAGTTAATTCATCTCTGTGTATGAGACTTGCACCCATGCTAGTAGGCTTACACTTCTGACCAACCATATTTGCTTAGAGTTACAAAAGTCCGCAAAACAGTGTAAACACAAAGATCACAGAGACGATGTCTTAACACAAGGGTAACACGCTATATAACTGATATTATATAGCTATATATATATATATATATAACGATATACATATAACTGAACTGGGAAGGAGGAACACGGTCAGTCTGCAGTTTGTAAACAATGGATGCAGCGTCATTGCATCATTACGTCAGCATACTATGTAGGTACGGCTAAACTTAAAATTTGACTTTTTTGGAAAAAAAACCCCGTAAAATCGAAAAAACGTAAAACGGATGAACGTAAGTCAGGGAGCATCTGTATTCCTTCAAGTAATATCTAGCATCTTTTTTGTATCAGGCCATAAATACTCAATTGCCATAAATAATAATTTTTACTGCTAAATATAAAATATTTATATTTGTAAATTAGTTTGTAAAGAAAAGCCCTTACTTGGGTAGCGAGAGGGTGGATCACACAGAAGGACCACACCCTGTCCCTCTTTAATATACACACTTTCTCTCTCATCAGTCGGAAACTGGTTCAGATCTTGGAAGACAGGAACAAAAGTATAAAACAGCATTAGAGTGATAAGTTATTAAGAACAACTTTAATTCCAAAAAAGCTGAGACACTGCCAACAATATAAATAAAAACAGAAAACAAAGAACAGTAAATCTCATAAACTATATTTTAGTTATATTAAAAATTAGAAAAAACAAATGTTGAAAGTGAGGCATTTTACTGTTTCATTAAAATATTCTATCATTACAGACTTAGACGTCAGCTACTTTAGTTGTAATTCAAGAGTACACTTGAATGACAAGTGCATCAAAAAGCTTTTACATTAACTACAGTAAGCAGCATAACATAAAAATCATCATTATTATCATCATCTTCTTCTGCTTCTTCCGGGGTCGGGTCGCTGGAGCAGCAACCTAAGCAATGAGGTTCAGACGTCCCTCTTCCCAGCCACTTCCTCCAGCTCTTCTGGGGGGGGCACTGAGTCGTTCCCAGACAAGCCGAGAGACGCAGTGTGTTTTAGGTCGACCCCGGAGTCTCTTCCCGGTTGGACATGCCCGAAACACCACATCAGAGAGGTGTTTAGGAGGCATTCTGACCAGATGCCCAAGCCACCTCTCAATGCGAAGGAGCAGTGGTTCTACTCCGAGCTCTCCCTGGATGGTAGAGCTTTTCACCTTATCTCTAAGGGAGAGCACCACCACCCAGTAAAGGAATCTCATCTGAGCCGCTTGTATCCGCAATCTTGTTGTTTCGGTCAGTACCTAAACCTCGTGACCATAGGTGAAGGTTAGAACATAGATCAACCGGTAAATTGAGAGCTTTGCCTTGCGGCTCAGCTTCCTCTTCACCACAACGGACCGGTACAGGCTCTGCTTTACAGCAGAGGCAGCAGTGACCCATCTGTCAATCTCCCGCTTGATCCTTCTTTCACTCGTGAACAAGACTCCTTCTTCTTTTCGGCCTTTCGGCTTTTTCCTTCAGGGGTCGCCACAGCGAATCATCTGCCTCCATCTCACCCGATCCTCTGCATCTTTTTCTCTTACACCAACTGCCTTCATGTCCTCCTGCGCCACGTCCATAAATCGTCTCTTTGGTCTTCCTCTGGGCCTTCTGCCTGGTAGTTCCAACCTCAGCATCCTACTACCAATATACTCACGATCCCTCTTCTGGACATGTCCAAACCATCTCAATCTAGCCTCTCTGACTTTGTCTCCAAAACCTGTTACATGTTCTGTCCCTCTGATGTGCTCATTCCTGATCCTATCCATCCTCGTTACTCCCAAAGAGAACCTTAACATTTTCATCTCTGCTACCTCCAGCTCTGCCTCTTGTCTTTTCCCCAGGGCCACTGCTTCTAAACCATACAACATCACTGGACTCAACACCGTCTTGTCCGTACACTTTTCCTTTCATTCTTGCCGATACTCTCCTATCACACATCACACCGGACACTCTTCTCCAACCATTCCAACCTGCCTGCACATGCTTCTTCACCTCTTTTCCACACTCGCCATTGCTCTGGATTGTTCAGCCTAAATACATAAAATCCTCCAGCTTCTTTATCTCTGTCCCCTGTAACCTCACCGTTCCTCTTGGGTCCTTGTCGTTCACACATATGTATTCTGTCTTACTGAGGCTAACCTTCATTCCTCTCCTTTGCAGGGCATACCTCCACCTCTCTAGATTTTCCTGCACTTGTTCTCTGCTCTCACTACAGATCACAATGTCATCTGCAAAAATCATAGTCTATGATGAATCTTGTCCAACCTTGTCTGTCAGCCTGCCCATCACCATAGCAAACAAGAAGGGGCTCAGAGCTGACCCTCGATGCAGTCCAACCTCCACCTTGAACTCTTCTGTCACATCGACAGCACACCTCACCACTGTCTTACATCTCTCATACATGTCCTGCACCACTCTAACATACTTCTCTGCCACTCCAGACTTCCTCATGCAATACCACAGTTCTTCTCTCAGCACCCTGTCATTTGCTTTCTCCAGATCCACAAAGGCACAATGCAGCTCCTTCTGACCTTCTCTGGACTTCTCTATTAACAGCCTCAAAGTAAACACTGCATCTGTGGCACTCTTTCTTGGCATGAAACCAAACTGTTGTTCATAAATGCTGACCTCTGGCCTTAGTCTAGCTTACACTATTCTTTCCCATAACTGCATCATATGGCTCATCAGCTTTATCCCTCTGTAGTTGCCACAACTCTGCACGTCTCCCTTGTTCTTAAAAATGGGCACAAGCACACTTCTCCTCCATTCCTCCGACATCCTCTCACTCTCTAAGAGCTTGTTGAATGTTCTTGTCAGAAAATCTACTGCTACCTCTCCTAGACACTTCCATACCTCCACATGTATGTCATCAGGACCAACTGCCTTTCCACTCTTCATCCTCTTCAATGCACTCATCACTTCACTCACATACTAATCTCTGCTACTTCTTGGTCTTCAACGGTCACCTCTTCTCTTTTTTCTCTCTCATTTTCCTCATTCATCAGCTCTTCAAAGTACTCTTTCCATCTTCCCAGTACACTTCTGCCATCAGTCAATACATTTCTCACTCTGTCCTTAATCAATATAACTTGCTGTATGTCCTTCCCATCTTTACTTCTCTGCTGTGCCAACTTGTATAAATCATTTTCTCCTTCCTTACTGTCCAATCTAGCATAGAAGCCCTCTGTTTGACCTTTGACACCGCTACCTTCGCCTTACGCTGTGTCTCCCTATACTCCTGTTTACTCTCTTCGGTCAGCTCACCATCCCACTTCTTCTTAGCTAACCTCTTCCTTTGTACACACTCCTGCACTTCCTCATTCCACCACCAAGTCTCCTTATCTACTTTCCTTCCAGATGCCACACCAAGTACTCTCCTACCTGTCTCCCTGATCACATTAGCTGTAATTGTCCATTCATCCGGAAGCACTTCCTGACAACCCAAAGCTTGTTTCAACTCCTCCTTGATAACAACACAACACTCTTCTTTTTCCTCTTCCACCACTTTGTTTTCTGCTCTGCCTTTGCTTTCTTCACCTTCCTCACCATCAGTGTCATCCTGCACACCACCATCCTATGCTGTTTGGCAACACTCTCACCCACTACGATTTTGCAGTCACTGACTTCCTTTAAATTACATTGCCTACACAAGATGTAGTCTACCTGTGTGCTCCTACCTCTGTTTTTATAAATGTTATCTATGTTTTTCTGTTTCATTCTATGCTCCTGTCTCTTCTGGAAAAAACTGTTCGCCACAGCCATTTCCATCCTTTTTTGCAACATCTATCCTTCTGTGTTCCTGTCCTGGATACCAAACGTGCCCATCACTTCCTCGTCCCCTCTGTTGCCTGCACCAACATGTCCATTGACATCAACCGATCCGGTATGAATGTTTTTGATATGACTCGCATGTTTTATTTGGCATTTGTTTTACGCCGGATGCCCTTCCTGACGCAACCCTCTGCATTTATCCGGGCTTGGGAACGGCGTGAGGGAGAGAAACTGGCTTGTGCCCCTCCCTCACGGCTGCATTTCGTGAACAAGACTCCAGGATACTTAAACTCCTCCACTTGGAGCAGGACCTCATTCCCAACCTGGAGGGTGCAGTCCACCCTTGTACAATTGATAATCATGGACTCGGATTTGGAGGTGCTGATTTTCATCCCAGCCGTTTCGCACTCGGAATTTGCACTGCGAATTGCTCCAATGAGAGCTGGAGGTCTTGGTTTGATGAAGCCAAAAGGACAAAGTTAGCCGCAAAAAGTAGAGATGATATTCAATGGCGACCAAACAAGAACTCCTCCATGCTCGGCTACAAGTAGAAATTCTGTCCATAAAAATTATGAACAGAATCAGTGATAAAAGACAGTTTGACAGACTCCAACCCTCACTGGAAACAAATTTGACCTATTGTTACCAATACGGACCAAATTTTGACTCCGGCGATACAGCAATCAAATGGCCCGTAGCAATGAGTCCAGAACGCCATACTCCATGGACCCACCACCAGTGGGAAGGGCTATAGAGCCCGGGTGTAATGTCAGTTGGGTGCCAGTTAAAGGCATGGGTTCTGTTGGACTAATCCTCGGTTACTGACTCTGACTCCTGGGACATGGAATGTCACCTCTCTGGCGGGGAAGAAGCCTTAGCTGGTGCGTGAGGTGGAGAGATGCCAAATACATATAGTTGGGCTCACCTCAACGCATAGCTTTGGCTCTGGAACCACCCATCTTGAGAGAGGCTGGACCTCATTCTATTCTGGAGTTGCTCATAGTGAGAGCTGGCCAGCCGGTGTGGGCATCCTTGTTGCCCCCCGTCTTGGTGCCCAAATGTTGGGGTTCTCCCCAGTCAACAAAAGGGTAGCTTCTCTCCACCTTCGGGTGGGGGAACGGATCCTGACTGTTATTTGTGCTTATGCACCAAATGACAGTTCAGAGTACCCACCCTTCTTGGAGTCTTTACGAAGGGTGTTGGAGAACGCTCCCTTGGGAGACTCACTCTTTGTCCTGGGAGACCTCAACGCCCATGTGGGCAATGATAGTGTGACCTGGAAGGGTGTGATCGGTAGGTACAGCCTATCCAGTCTGAACCCAAATGGTGTTTCGTTGTTGGACTTCTGTGCTCCTCACAGTTTGTCTATCAAAAACACCATGTTAGAACATAAGGGTGTCCATAAGTGCACTTGGCATCAGAACACCCGAGGTCACAGTTCAATGATTGACTCTGTAGTTGTGTCACCGTACTTGTAGCCACACGTAGCCTGGACAGTCGGGTGAAGACGGGAGCTGAGCTGTCAACTGATCACCACCTGGCTTCGATGGTGGGGGAGGCCGTCCTCCAGACCTGGCTGGCCTAAGCGTGTAATTAGGGTCTGCTGGGAACGTTTGGCAGAGTCTCCTGTCAGAGAAGCCTTTAACTCCCACCTCTGGCAGAGCCAAAGCCACGTCCCAAAGGAAACGGGTGTCATTGAATCTGAATGAACCATGTTTTGTTTCTCCATTGCTGAAGTGACAGCCCTTCGCTGTGGCCGGAATGTTGTCGGTGCTTGTCATAGCGGTAACCCATGAACCCATGGTGGACACCTGTGGTGAAGGGGGCCATCCAGCTGAAAAAGGAGGCCTATCGGGTCTTATTGGCCTGTGGGACTCCTGAGGTAGCAGACAGATACCGGCAGGCCAAACGTGCTGCAGTCGAAGCTGTCGCAGATGCAAAATTTCGGGCGTGGGAGGAGTTCGGTGAGGGCCTGGAGAGTGATTATCGGTTGGTCTTAAAAAGGTTCTGGACGCTTCAGGAAGGGGAAGCAGTTCTCCACTAATACTGTTCACAGTGGAGGTAGGGAGCTGCTCACCTTGACTAGGGATGTCGGCGGGAGATGGAAGGAATACTTCGAGGACCTCCTCAAGCCCACCAACATGCCCTCCATTGAGAAGGAAAACCCTGGTTGTTTGGGCGGGGGTCTGCCCATCACTCGAGCTGAGGTCACTGAAGTAGTCAAAAAGCTCCTCGATGGTCGGCTCCGGGGGTGGATGAGATCTGCCCCGAATACCTCAGGGCTCTGGATGCTGTAGGATTGTCTTGGTCGACACGTCTCAGCAATATCATGTGTACATCTGGATTGGCAAACCGGGGTGGTAGTCTCCCTTTTTAAAAAGGGGGACTGGAGGGTGTGTTCCAATTATTGGGGAATCACAGTCCTCAGCCTACCCAGGAACATTTATGCAGGGGCACTAGAGAGAAGGAGCTGGCCGAAAGTCGAACCTCGGATTCAGGAGGAACAATGTGGTTTTCGTCTTAGCCGTGGCACTCTTTACCAACTCTATCCACTCCACAGGATCTTGGAGTTTGCCCAATCTGTCCACATGTGTTTTGTGGATTTGGAGAAGGCTTCGGACTGCGTCCCTCGGGCTATCTTGTGGGGCGGGCTCCGGGAGTAAAATAAAAATATGGAGCAAAAAAATCAAGAAATTATAGAACAAAGAAATGTAAACATAGACCTTTTTATGACTTATTTTGTTAACTGCCATCAGGTTAGTAACAAAAAATTCTGTACAGGGGTTTAGCAATCTGAAAAACATCAATACAAACAAACAAAACTTATATGTCGAAAAAAAAATTTTTTTTTTCCATTTATTAGCTGAACTGCTTAATCTTCGAGGGTTAGGGAGGATACGTGCTGTACCCTTGTGATGACAAGGTACACCAATCCACATGGCCTACACACATCCATTTACACTCACATTTAAACCAAAGGACAACTTAGAGCAACCAATTAGCCTAATTTGCAAGACTGTGGGGGGAAACTGGAGAAAACCCATGCACGTTCATAAAGAGCTTGCAAAATCAAACAAAAAAAACACCTTTGCCAAGTCTAGAACCTAAACCAAGGATGTTTTTCTTGTGAGATGGATGTCCTGACCACTACCCCACTGTGTTGCCTTCATCTAAAGATTTTTTAGTTAAAATTCTGTTTTTTCGACAATCAATGACTGAAGATTTCTTTTATTTTTTTTTTCCATTTTTCTTATTTTTATACCAGAAAAGAAATCTAAAAAATACTGATCACAGGATTTGTATATACAGTATTAGTGGCATAGAGTATTTTTGGCAAGTCAAAAGATAATTATGCTGCTTCGAGTGATTTTTCTGGAGAACACAGCTTAAATTTCACAAAAATATATGCACAATAAATTTTGTGCCTAAATATATACAGTGGTACCTCACTTTACAAAATTAATCCGTTCTAGAGCCTTTTTCGTAACCTGCATTTTTCGTAAATTGAACCGCATTTTAGGGGCAGTGGTGGTCTAGTGGTATAGGGCGCTGGATCGCTGATCCAAAGGTTGGGGTATTTGAGTCCCACTCTCCACAAGGTTCTCAATGTCCGTGTCTATGTGTGTGACCATGTATAGTGTGTCAAATAACCAATATATAACATGCTTCCATACTGAGGAATCCTGTCCTTTGTCTCCCGTAGTTCCACACATCTAAAGTTAATGTCTTGCATCAGGGATTGGTTTCTTATTCACAAAATGTATGATTTTTCATTTTTGAGGACAGCGATGTAAGTTATGTATTGGGAATCATTAAAATTATGAAAGGTGGTATGGTGGCATAGCGGCTATCCTTAGGTTCGAGTTTCAGGCTTGGCTTGGTCATTTCTGTTTGAATTCTGAATGTTTTGTTGCCTGTGGGGGTTTCCTCAAGATACTCCGGTTTCCTTCCACAGTCAAAAAACATGTACATTAGACTAATTGGCTGTTCATAATGGCCCCTAGGTTTTTTAATTGAATGGTTGTGTGTCTGTGTTGGCCCTGCCATGGTGGGTGTACCCTGCCTTCAAGCTAGTGTCAACTTGGCAAATGAGTGAGTAGGGAAGTGAGTGAAATTAATTTGTTTATTCATTATATAAGCTACTTGATGATAATTAGGGTCATGAGTTGACTGCTGCCCATCTCAGTCGACTCTGGAGGAGGGCAGTGAACAACCTGGACAGCTTACCGGGCCATTGCAGGGCCAACATACACACAGTCATTCACTATCACATTCACACATAGGGGTGGTTTGGAATAGCCAATTAGCCTACTAAGCATATTTTTGAACTGTGGAAGGAAACCAGAATACCTGCAGGAAATGTATGCAAGCATGGGGCTGAACATGCAAACGCCATACAGAAACGTCCCAAAGCGTAACTCTTACTGTACGTCTGAAATTTGCTAAAATACGCCTGTTTTAGTGATACTGTCCAGTATCTCAGTAAAGTGCAACCATCCTGCAGTAACAACCTAAATCATCACTTACATCCAAACCTCACGGTGGCCTGCTTGCTGACGACTATACCATAAACATTCTTTGCATCACATACATATTTTCCAGCATGCTTATTCTTGTCTGGATTGGTGATCACCAAGTTTCCGCCCACTAAACTGTAGTGTTCATCTGGCTGTTCCAGCAGCTTAATCTCCCAGTTATTATGCCACCATCTGCAAAGAAATAGTAAACAGAGAGCCACATAAGGTAAAGGAAGAACTGTAAAACTCAATATTCTTTAATATTTGGCATACAGGGTTTTTTTTGGTTTACTGTATTTGTTTTTTTGTTTTTTTTTCAATAGATGTACATACAGGACTTATATAATAATATAATACAAAACATAATATAATACAGAGATATTTATTTAAATGGTTACTTGATAGTGGCTGGAGGGTTCGCTCGAACTCGGCAGTTCATAGAGATTTTGTTCTCAGGAGAATCCTCAGCATATACAGTGTCTAAAGGCTCCTCTTCAAATATGGGTCCAAAACCTGTGGCCTCCTCTGAAACACAAATAAACATATTTATCATAAATTCATATAACGTGTACAAATATACAGCATATGCACTTACTCGACTATCGGAAAAGAAGGCTGATGAGTATATTCATATTATACAGTGATCCCTTACTTTTTGCAGTTAATGGGGACTGAGACCCTGTTGTGACCACCAAATTTCCACGAAGTGGGATCGACCCCCTGACTGACGTATACGTAGATATATTTTATATATATATATAATATCAATAAATACATATTCAACACTTGAAATACTTTTAATAACAATTAAACAATCAAAAATAATGCATAAGATGTAAATAAAATATAAATACACATACATACAGAGGCGCGTGTCTGGGGGATTTTGGTTTATTTTTATTTGTTTGGGGTTTTTTGCATAATTGACCATGTTTTGTGGCATTTTCGATGAATATTTTCGTAAAACCAATGATGCAATGAAGCAGCAGGAACTGAAGTGCGAAGTAGCGAGGGATCACTGTACAATGTATCGGAAGAAAAAAGAAATATGTCTCACTGTCAAAGATTCTTGGCTCGAAGAACCGAGGCTTAATGGCGTCTACAGAAAGAACAATAACAAACTTATTTGCAATCAGAACATTTTTGTGCTTATGGAGAGTGCATTTAAAGTGAACATTAAAAATAAATGCATATAGAGTTAAAATACGTATTTAATGAATTTCTTTAGTGGTATTTGCATACCTCCCAATAAAATCAAAGAGAAAAAACTCAGCAACACAGCCAGGGTTTCCATTATGATGCCTCAACTAACAGTCCTGAGGGTGAGAAAAGCAGAATCAAAATGTAATATTAATAGGATATTGAATATTGAGATCTCATAAGTAAAATGACACTTACTTTAGAGGAGTTTTTTTTGCAAATTGCTTTATTTTCTATAAAATCCTTTGTATAAATTGTGACCACATCTGGCAAAATATAGCTTTGGTGTTTTTGTGTGAAGTTTGCATGTTTTCCCCGAGCTTGTGTGGATTCCTCCAGGTACCCCAATTTCCTCCCACAGTCCAAATATATGCACATTAAGCTAATTGGCTGTTCCAAATTGCCCCTAGGCTTGTGTGAATGGTTGTGTGTTAGCCCTGAGATTGTTTGGCTAGCTGTTCAGAGTGTACGTGCCTTCAACCGGTATTTGCTGAGAGAGGTGTCCCTGTGACCTTAATGTATAGTCATGTGAAAATATTAGTGCATCTCATTAAATAGTGTTATGCCCCTGTTTTTGTATCTGTTTTGTTTTCTCTCTTCTGTAGATCCTGCTCACGGCACTGAATCCTGTCCATGTCATAGGGGGCCGACCTTGAACTTAACCCACCCTCCTGGTTGGTGATCGGTGGAGCACACTTTCGGTGGTGTTTTTAAACAGCAGACAAATCACAGCGAATTGTCTCCTCTGTGTTTGGCAGTGTCTGTGCATGCCTATCTGATTTTGTCATTTCTAGTGCTGTCTTTTCATGTATGACCTTGTGCTGAATCTGTTTGTTTTCCCACCCCAATCTTATTACAACCATTTACACTCACATTCACACCTAGGGGACATTTTGACAAGGCAATTAACCTACTGTGCATGTTTTTGGTCTGTTTAAGTAAACCACAGTACCCGGAGGAAACCCACACGAGCACAGGGAGAACATGCAAACTCGACACAGAAAACACCCAGGCTGGGAATCAAACCCAGGCCTTCTTGCTGTGAGACAGAGGTGCTAGCCACTATGCTACCATACTGCCTGAATTGTATATATATATATATATATATATATATATATATATATATATATATATATATATATATATATATATATATATATATATATATATATATATGCTTGTATACAGTAGGCCCTCGTTGGATAAACAAAACAAAAGGATAAACATGCTACACCACAGTACATAAAATCACACACATAAACATTCTAAACATTAACTTAGGTACTGTACTAAAATAATAATTGAAAAAGACTTTAATACTACAGTGCTTTACAACAGTTCTGATGATTATTCCTCTTCAGGCACTTCAGAAGAAAATGACATCAATTCTGAAGAAATTACATCCAACGTCATTACCTTTTTCTGGTGCTTAGCCGGCGTTTGTGCATGTGCTTTTTTAGTGTGTGTGTTTTTCATTACAGTTATGCTCTGTCGTGCCACTCAAACGCTGCACACCTTCTCAGGCTTCTGGTAAGGTGCTGAAGCACCAGAAAAAGGTTAGAATGCTGCATGAAAAAGTAGAACTTCTTAATATGATACAGGAAGGAAAAAGTTATGCTGCAGTAGGGCGCCATTACAAAGTGAATGAAAGTACAGTCCAAGAAAAAAGAGAAGGCAATCAGAGCTAGTGTAGCATTTAGTTTTTTTGGAAGTGCTAAGAAGGTGATTGTTGTATGAAATTCATCATCAGAACGGAATCTGCCTGAGTAATACAATGTTTTTCAGTTATTATTTCAGTACAGTACTGTACCGAAGTTAATGTTTAGAATGTTTGTGTGTGAGATTTTATGTTCTGTGGCATGTTTACCAAATGATAGCAAAAGGATCAACTTGAATAATTACAATTAATGTTCTTTTGTGTCCTTTATGTATGTACAATAAATATAATACAATGCCCCCCTCTAGTGGGCATTTTTTACAACTACATGCAATACAACCAAGTTCAAACTTCAAACCACCACCGTATTACACTTCAATACTTCATGTTTTATATATATATATATATATATATATATATATATATATATATATATATATATATATATATATATATATATATAGTGGTACCTTACTTTACAAAAGTTTCACCAAACGAAAAATGCAGGTTACTAAACGCATGATCCTAAAATTGTTGTCTCTGGATACGAAACAAGTTCACGTTACGAAAGCAGCATCTTAAAAATTCAAACATGCCATTCAGACATCAAACCGCGCCATTCAAACATTCAAACAATGCACGAGCTGCTCTCTCATCAATGACGTTCAAACACCCCACGCAGCTGGCCTCCCATTGGCTAGGAGAGATGACGCAGCTCCCTTATATTGGCTATCTCCTAACACCCCACCCCACTGGCCTCCCATTGGTTAGGAGGGATGATGCAGCTCCCTCCCATTGAACCTTATTTTACATGTAAAACGTGTGATTTGTTCCAAGGCCCTCAATACTACCCCCTAAACCCTTTAAAAATTATAAAAGAATATATTTTAAGACCTCCTTCTGATTCAATATCGTACCAATGGTAGACAGGTTCAGCCATATTTCTTTGCGATATCACTCAAGCCTGTTTCTTCTTCTCACTCGCACCGGAAGTCACACGCGCACGCGCACGCGCGCACACACACACACACACACACACACACACACACACACACACACACACACACACACACACTCCCATAATTCTTTTTGTGTAAAGGACAGAGTGACTGTTGTTTCCTGCTTTATTTCTTGACTCAGGCTTTTAACCTTCCATAAACATTTGTAAGATTATAACTCTGCTAAGAAGACATGGTCAACACATGCGCGCACACATACACACACACACACACACACACACACACACACACACACACACTTGGGCGCGAGCGCGCACACACACATGCGCGCGCGCGTGTGATTTCCGGTGCAAGTGAGAAGAAGAAGAAACAGGCTCCAGTGATATCTCAAAAGAATATGGTCAAACCTGTCTACCATCGGTACGATATTGAGACAGAAGGTCTTAAAAGGTATGCTTTTATAATTTTTAAAGGGTTTATGGGGTAGTATTGGGAGCCTTAAAACGAATGCCCCATTTTACATATAAAATGCTGTTCAATTTACAAAAAATGCAGATTCCAAAAAAGGCTCTGGAATTTCGGAAATAATTTTGGAAAGTGAGAAACCAGTGATTATATATATATATATATATATATATATATATATATATATATATATATATATATATATATATATATGCTGTAACGCAGCCGTGAGGGGGGCACAAGCCAGTGTTCACCCTCACGCCAGTCCCAGGCCCGGATAAATGTAGAGGGTTGCGACAGGAAGTGCATCCGGCATAA
Source organism: Plotosus lineatus (assembly GCA_024760905.1). NCBI lineage: Eukaryota > Metazoa > Chordata > Actinopteri > Siluriformes > Plotosidae > Plotosus > Plotosus lineatus. The sequence continues at coordinate 37,168,040 of CM045733.1, forward strand.
AACTTCTTCCAAAATTGTTATGTGAATGATCAAAACAAATTTCATACCGGACCAGTCGAGGCCCGGGTTAACAGCGACCCCCATCAGTGTTGTTAACCAACAAAGTGCTGGTGGAAATTGGACGACTGTTGGTTGAAGAAGGAGAGCCGGGAGGCATGTCCGTAGGCAGAGAGAGAAGAGGAAAGGCATGAGTCTAGGAGTGAGGGTAGGGACTTTGAATGTTGGAACTATGAAGGAAAAGAGAGAGAGCTGGCTGACATAATGCAGAGGAGGAGGTGGATATACTGTGTGTCCAGGAGACCAGGTGGAAAGGTGGCAAGGCTTAAAGCTTAGGAGCAGGGTTTAAGCTGTTTTTTCATGGTGTGGATGGGAGGAGAAATGGTGTAGGAGTCATCTTGAAGGTGGGGTTGGTCAGGAATGTTCTAGAAGTGAAAAGAGTGTCAGACAGAGTGATGAGCCTCAAGTTGGAAATTGAAAGTGTGATGTTCAATGTTGTTAGTGCTGACACCTCACAGGCAGGATGTGAGCTGGAAGAAAAGGACAGATTCTGGAGTGAGTTAGATGAAGTGATACAGAGTACCCCCAGAGGTGAAAGAGTCGTCATTGGTGCAGATTTCAACAGACATGTTGGTGCAGGCAACAGAGGGGACGAGGAAGTGATGGGCAGGGGCAGATGTTGTTAGATTTTTCAAAAAGGATGGAAATGGCTATGGTGAATACATTTTTCCAGAAGACACAGGAGCAGAGGGTGACTTATAAAGGCGGAGGTAGGAGCACATATGTAGACTACATCTTGTGTAGGCAATGTAATTTGAAGGAAGTCAGTGACTGTAAAGTAGTAGTGAGTGAGAGTGTTACCAAACAGCATAGGATGGTGGTGTGCAGAATGACACTGATGTTGAGGAAGGTGAAGAAGGCAAAGGCAGAGCAGAAGACAAAGTGGTGGAAGCTGAAAAAGGAAGACGGCCATATTGTCTTTAAGGAGGAGTTGAAACAAGCTTTGGGTAGTCAGTAAGTGTTTCCAGAGGACTGGACAACCACAGCCAATGTGATCAGGGAGACCGGTAGGAGAGTACTTGGTGTGTCCTCTGGAAGGAAAGTAGATAAGGAAACTTGGTGGTGGAATGAGGAAGTGCAGGAGTGTGTACAAAAGAAGAGGTTAGCCAAGAAGAAGTGGGACATTGAGAGGACCGAAGAGAGTAAACAGGAGTACAGGGAGACACAGCGTAAGGTGAAGGTAGCAGTGTCAAAGGCCAAACAGAGGGCGTATGATGACTTGTATGATAGGTTGAACAGTAAGGAGGGAGAAAATGATCTATACAGGTTAGCACAGCAGAGAAATAGAGACGGGAAAGACGTGCAGCAAGTTAGAGTGATAAAGGACAGAGAGGGAAATGTATTGACTGATGACAGAAGTGTGCTGGGAAGATGGAAAGAGTACTTTGAAGAGCTGATGAATGAGGAAAATGAGAGAGAAAAAAGAGTAGAAGAGGTGACCGTTGAGGAGCAGGAAGTAGCAAAGATTAGTAAGGGAGAAGTGAGGAGGGCATTGAAGAGGATGAAGAGTGGAAAGGCAGTTGGCCCTGATGACATACCAGTTGAGGTATGGAAGTGTCTCAGAGAGGTAGCAGTAGATTTTCTGACAAGAATATTCACCAAGGTCTTAGAAAGTGAGCAGATGCCAGAGGAATGGAGGAGAAGTGTGCTTGTGCCCATTTTTAAGAACAAGGGAGATGTACAGAGTTGTGGCAACTACAGAGGGATAAAGTTGATGAGCCATACAATGAAGCTATGGGAAAGAATAGTGGAAGCAAGACTAAGGGCAGAGGTCAGCATTTGTGAACAACAGTTTGGTTTCATGCCAAGAAAGAGCACCACAGATGCAATGTTTGCTTTGAGGATGTTAATAGAGAAGTACAGAGAAGGTCAGAAGGAGCTGCATTGTGCCTTTGTGGATCTGGAGAAAGCATATGACAGGGTGCCGAGAGAAGAACTGTGGTATTGTATGAGGAAGTCTGGAGTGACAGAGAAGTATGTTAGAGTGGTGCAGGACATGTATGAGAGATGTAAGACAGTGGTGAGGTGTGCTGTCGGTGTGACACAAGAGTTCAAGGTGGAGGTGGGACTGCATCAAGGGTCAGCTCTCAGCCCCTTCTTGTTTGCTATGGTGATGGACAGGCTAACAGACGAGGTTAGACAAGAATCTCCATGGACTATGATGTTTGCAGATGACATAGTGATCTGTAATGAGAGCAGAGACCAAGTGGAGGAAAATCTAGAGAGGTGGAGGTATGCCCTGGAAAGGAGGGGATTGAAGGTTAGTCTTAGTAAGACAGAATACATGTGTGTGAACGACAAGGACCCAAGAGGAACTTTGAGGTTACAGGGGGCAGAGATAAAGAAGGTGGAGGATTTTAAGTACTTAGGCTCAACAATCCAGAGCAATGGAGAGTGTGGAAAAGAGGTGAAGAAGCGCGTGCAGGCATGTTGGAATGGATGGAGAAAAGTGTCCGGTGTGATGTGTGATAGGAGAGTATCGGCAAGAATGAAGGGAAAAGTGTACAAGACGGTGATGAGGCCAGCAATGTTGTATGGTTTAGAGACAGTGGCCCTGGGGAAAAGACAGGAGTCAGAGTTGGAGGTAGCAGAGATGAAAATGTTGAGGTTCTCTTTGGGAGTAACGAGGATGGATAGGATCAGAAATGAGTACATCAGAGGGACAGGACATGTTAGATGTTTTGGAGACAAAGTCAGAGAGGCTAGATTGAGATGGTTTGGACATGTACAGAGGAGGGATAGTGAGTATATTGGTCGTTGGATGCTGAGGTTGGAACTACCAGGCAAAAGGCCCAGAGGAAGACCAAAGAGATTTATGGATGCGGTGAAGGCGGACATGAAGGTCGTTGGAGTAAGAGTAGAAGATGCAGAGGATAGGGAGAGATGGAGGCAGATCATTTGCTGTGGCGACCCCTGAAGGGAACAGCCGAAAGGAAAAGAAGAAGAAGAAGTTTACTTATGTAACTGAGGTGACTTGTGCATATTCACAAAATAAATGTGACATATTGAACTAAGATTCGGCTTGATGAAATTGATGGAAATATGATTTCACTCTAGATATCTCACGTAGTCCCGATAGGACGGAATAGGGAGGTGGAATTACACAATTAAATGAGACTTACCTGTAAGTTGACATTTGATTGTAATTCCACCAACCTATGAAGTACTGAGGGATTACGTGCCCACCCTTTCCACCCTGGCTGGGAAATATGAAATCATAATTCTACACTCTGTCTGTCTTCCTTTCAGCTTTTCCCCTTTTACTCGGTAGTCGCCACTGCGAATCATCTGATTCGCACGTTTGATTTGGCAGAGTTTTTTTTTTTACGTCGGATGCCCTTCCTGTCACAACCCTTTGAGCAAGGGACAAAACCTGATAATCTGCGCATGCGCATCTCTCTCACGTAATCCCTCAGTACTTCATAGGTTGGTGGAATTACAATCAAATATCAACTTACAGGTAAGTCTCATTTAATTGTGTAATTAAGACATACTTTTTTTTTTTTTTTTTTTTAAACATCAAATCAGGTGTGGCACAATTATTAGCACCTCTGATGTTCATACTTTTTGCAACACCCTTTTGCCAACATAACAGCACATAATCTTCTCCTGCAATGTTTCACAAGATGGGAGAGAACAGAAAAAGGATTTTCGACCATTCCTCTTTGTATAATCTCTCTAAATCATCCAACACCTGGGTTCTCTCATCTGTACTCTCCTCTTCAGCCCAGTCCACAGGTTTTCAATGCGGTTGAGGTCTGGGGACTGAAATGGCCATGGAAACAGCTTGATTCTGTGTCTGGTGAACCATTTCTGTGTAGGTTTGGCCACATGTTTAGGGTAATTATCTTGTGGAAAGATCCAGTGACAACTCATCCATGCACCCTAACAAGGTTCCCAGGTCTTTTTGGAAGAGAAACAGGCTCACAGCACCACTGATCCTCCCCCATTCTTCACAGTGGGCATGAGGTGCCTTCCTGCAGACCCATCTTTTGTGTTCCGTCAGACCCACTTAGAGTGTTTGTTGCTGAAAAGCTCTATCTTGGTCTCATCTGACCAAAGCACACGGTCCCAGTTGAAGTTCCATGAGGCTCACCGAACTTGAAATATTTGCTTTTATGATTGTAAATGAGAAAAGTTTTTTTTTCCATGCATGCCTCCCAAACAGCTTGTTTGCATAGCCATAGCCCTGAATGGTTGTTTTGGAGACTTTGTTACCATTGCTACGATTTGTTGCAATTCTTTAACAGTGAACATTGGAGAACTTTTTATTTCTCTAACCATGCTCTTCACTGTGTGTGGTAACAAAATAACTTTGCATCCTTGTGCAGGCTTGTTTACCACTGTTCCAGTTATGTTAAACTTCTTAATGATTCCGCTGACAGCATAGATCTAGGCAGGTGCAGGCGTGGGGCTATTTTCTTCTAGTCATTGAAGGTCAACCCACATCTGCCTTACTTGAATTGTGTGTTTCTTTGACTTTCATGTGTTGAAGAGAGGAGAAGAGAAATGGCTTCTGTGGCACATCGTATTTTCAGGGAAACCTGAAGTGATGAAATACTAATTAAATGTTTTCAGATACTCTGGTCAACTTTGTAAACTACTGTAAAATGACAGCAATACTTTAATTACATTTATTTCCTAGGAATTGTTAGGGGTGCCAATAATTGTGGAACAGGTGATTTGATGAAAAATAATTATTTACTAATCATTGATTTTCCCCTTTAAAATTTACTTGAGATGAAGGTTACATTTTTCACAATTTTCAGTGTGAAAAAAAGTGTGAAAGAAGCTTCTGCAATAAAAAAATGTAATTTTTTTAAAGACTTTTAACCATCTTATCCAGGGGTGTCATTAATTATGGAAGACAATGTATTTATTTCTGGAAAAGAAAATGATGTAATCATAATTAAAAAAAAATAAACTAACATTTTTTTGTTCATCAAACAAAAGATATGAACAAAAATGATTACTTGAATGGAGGAAAAAATAGTACATCCCCACATATTTTCCCACTTAAAATGGCTATAATAACACACAAGTGTATCAGATCAGGCACAGAACATCAGTACTCAGCATTTTGAAGAAGGTTTCCCCTATTTGAATCTCAGACATTTACTGTGGTATGCCCCTTTCTGTTGAAGTGGCGATATCCAAAGAGCTCTCTGAGGCCCTCAGAAAGAAAATTGTGGCTGCTAATGAGTCTGTAAGGGATTTAAAATGATATCAAAAGAATTTACCATCAGCCCATTCCACCATCCAAAAAATTGTTTACAAGTGGAGGGCATTTAAAACAAGAGCCACCATGCCATCTCTGGCGATTCAAGCAAGTTCACTCCCAGAGCAAACCGCAAGAGGCTAAAAAAAGTCCTAAATTCTCCTAAAATATCATCACAGGAGCTACAGCAGGTTCTCGCTACTGTCGATGTGAAAGCACATGACTCTATTATAAGAAACAGAGTACACAAATTTCTGCTTCATGGAAGGTGTGCAAAGAGGAAACCATTGCTCTTTAAAAAAGACCCATTAAGGTCAAGCTCAAGTTTGCCAGAGAGCACATAGACAAAGACTAGATCTTCTGGAATATTGTATTTGGAGAACTGAGTCTAAAGTTGAATTATTTGGACAACAGAACAGAAGACATGTTTGGTGGAAACCAAATACAGTATTCCAGGGAAAGAACCTCATACCAACTATGAAGCTTGGAGGTGGAAGTGTCATGGTTTGGGGATGCTTTGCTGCAGCATGACCCTGCCAGCTCACCATCAAAGAATCCACTGTGAATTCATATAAAAAAAATAAAGCTGAAGTGGGATTGGACACTGCAACATGACAATGACCCACAACATACCAGTAACCAAAGCAAAGACTGGCTAAAAACTAAGAAGTAGAGAGTCCTAGAATGGCCCAGTCAATGACCGGATTTTAATCCCATTGAGATGCTGTGTGGTGACTTGAAACGGGTTGCGCATTCAGGAAACCCCTCAAACATCTCAGAGCTAAAAAGAATTTTGCATTGAGTACTGGGGCAAACTTTCCTCAGATTAAAGTCAAGGACTGGAAGATTGTTACAAAAAGTGTTTCCCTGAAGTTAATTAGCCAACAAGAATAACACTAATTTTTATGGGGTAGGGTGTCCTAATTTTTCCTACATTATTGCTCATATCTTTTGTTTGATGACTAAAAATGTGTTAATTATGTTGTTTATTTATAATTAAATCACTTTCCTTTTCAGAAATAAATAAAAGCAATAGTCTTCTTCTTTTCCTTTTGGCTGTTCCCTTCAGGGATCGCCATTGCGAATAATCTGCCTCCATCTCACCCTATCCTCTGCATCTTCTTCTCTTACACCAACTACCTTCATGTATTCCTTCACCACATCCAGAAATCTTCTCTTTGGTCGTCTTCTAGGCCTTCTGCCTGGTAGTTCCAACCTCAGTATCCTACGACCAATATATTCACTATTCCTCCTCTGTACATGTTCAAACCATCTCAATCTAGCCTCTCTGACTTTGTCTCCAAAACCTCTCACATGGGCTATCCCTCTGATGTACTAATTTCTGATTCTATCCATCTTATACCCCATTTCACTGGAGGGCGGAATGCAAGGATCATGATGGAAAGGCACGGAACACACTCTACGGAGGAGCTTCGGCAACCGACAGAAAATTGCACTTTCAGAACACCTTCAGAACAACCACAGAATGTGCAGAAAGGACATGGAAAGACCGCGATACAATGTCAGAATACATGTGTAAAAGCGCTCAGATCACCTTGGGAATCAGTGCGGACAGCAAAGGAAGACCTTCAGACAATTCACAAAACGTTCACGGAAAGCACAGAACGACCACGGCACTACTCCTTTTTAGAAAGAAGACACACGTAATGATCATGGAACAGGCGGAATGCATGCGAAATGTTCATGTTCAACAACGAAAGACTGAGAAATAGCCGGCGTAACCACGGATTTGTTTCTGATTCCGCCTATACACACGCGGATTACACCAATGAAGCTCATTTTCTCATTCAAGTTTATAACTTAATAATATGTATATAATGTAAAATAAATTTAAAATGTAATATATGTTTGTAATTTACAATAAGTTTATAATTTACAATATGTTTACTACATGTTTATAATTTACAAGCTGCGACTATATGTTTATAGTTTACAAGATATTTGTTAAAGCAATATATGTTTATTATTTACAAGATTTTTAGAATGGACTATATGTTTGTAATTTACAAGATATTTATTAAAGTACTATATGTTTATATGTTACAACAGGGGTTGGGACCCTATGGCTCATGAGCCAGATGTGGCTCTTTTGATGACTGTATCCGGCTCTCAGATAAATCAGGTGGCCTTTCTTAACAACATAATGAATACATAATTTCACTGTCATTTAAATAAAAATACAAAAAAGCCATTAAAAAAACAAAAACAGATGAATAAATCTCGCACATTTAAATCTATACATCTATTTTCAATGCCACGTTACTGTGGTGCAGCGGAGAGTCAATCCTTTCTATACTTCAGTATGCGGACATGTCCGATATCTTGAAACTCTAATTTTATTGGATTATAACAACAGCCACAGACTGCGCGTGTTGTTTTTGAGTAAAGAGGTAAATTCCCCTCGTTTTTGATCAGCTCATTTCCATGAAGCCAAGCACAGCTAGCGAGCAATCACAAATGGACAGACATGGAAAAACTTCAACCCGCAGACTGGCTGACTGCCAAAACTTGGGACGCGCTTCTTGTCACATAAACACTGCAGCATGTGAGTTGTGCCGTATGGACCCTGATTATAGGGTCACAAATAATTGTTGGTCTTCTTTTTCAATTTAGTTGTATTCAGTATTGATTTCTCTCGCGCTCTTAAATGTATCTAAATGTATATATATATATATATATATATATATATATATATATATATATATATATATATATATATATATATATATATATATATATATATACACACTGCATATGGCTCTCAGACTATTAGATTTTAAAATATGTCTTTTTTTGGCTCTCTTAGTAAAAAAGGTTCCCGACCCGTTTTACAATATGCTTATAATGTACAATAAATTTAAAATTTCACATATGTTAATATGTTTAATATCAATAATGTCTATATGCTCCTTTTATTTGCAACTCCTTCCAGACTAAAAACCATGCACACAAGTCCAAGCCACAGTGATTAAAAGTGATGTGGCTCTTTTGATGACTGCATCTGGCTCTCAGATAAATCAGATAGCCTGTCTTAACAGAATAACTAATAATAATTTTGCTGTCATTTAAATAAAAATATTGAAAAAGCCATCAAATAGACCAAAAAAAGATAAATAATTCTCACATATTTTAATCTATACATCTATTTTCCACTCCACTTGCCGCTGTGGCGCGCGGAGAGCCAATCCTTTCTGTACTGCAGGTGCGGGACGGTCTGATACCTTGAAAACTCTAATTTTATTGGATTATATGCAACACCCTGCGCGAGTTGTTTTGGGGTAAAGAGGTAAATTTGCCTCGTTTTTGACCAGCTCATTTGTGCAGAGCGAACCCTTTCAACCAAGAAGATGGCGAAAAGTGTGGGGTGGAAGATGAGGAGTCGGCTACAATCACTGAATGAAGATTTGGAAAGACTTGCATGAAGCCAAGCAGAGCTGTCAAGCTGATTGTCAAAACTTGGAATGCAGTCCCCTCCTTGAATCGCCACCTTATCGTGGTGGAGGGGTTTGCGTGACCTAATGATCCTAGGAGCTATGTTGTCGGGGGCAAATGCCCCTGGTAGGGTCACCCAAGGCAAACAGGTCCGGGGTGAAGGTCCAGACAAAGTGCGATTCAAAACAAACCCCTAAAGACACGAGACCCCTCCTTGAATCGCCACCTTATCGTGGTGGAGGGGTTTGCGTGACCTAATGATCCTAGGAGCTATGTTGTCGGGGGCAAATGCCCCTGGTAGGGTCACCCAAGGCAAACAGGTCCGGGGTGAAGGTCCAGACAAAGTGCGATTCAAAACAAACCCCTAAAGACACGAGCCAACAAAGGAAGCAGTCTCCCTTGCCCGGACGCTGGTCACCGGGTTCCCTCCTGGAGCCAGGCCCAGGAGGGGCTCGGCGGCGCCTGGTGGGCGGGCTCTTCCCCAGGGAGCCTGGCCGGGCCCAGCCCGAAAAGGAGACATGGGTCCGCCCTCCCATGGCCCCACCTCCCGTGGGAGGAGTTTTAGGGGTCGGGTGCAGTGTGAGTTGGGTGGCAGCCAAAGGCATGGGTTCTGTCGGACTGATCCTCGGCTGCTTACTCTGACCTTCGGGACATGGAATGTCACCTCTCTGGCGGGAAAGGAGCCTGATTTGGTGCGTGAGGTGGAGAGATACCGACTAGATATAGTCGGGCTCACCTCAACGCATAGCTTGGGCTCTGGAACCATCCATCTCGAAAGAGGCTGGACCTTCTTCTATTCTGGAGTTGCTCATGGGGAGAAGCGAGCCGGTGTGGGTATTCTTGTTGCCCCCGTCTCGGTGCCCAAATGTTGGGGTTCTCCCGGTTGACGAAAGGGTAGCTTCCCTCCGTCTTCGGGTGGGGCGGGTCCTGACTGTTATTTGTGCTTATGCACCAAATGACAGTTCAGAGTACCCACCCTTTTGGAGTCTTTGGGGGTGTTGGAGAACGCTCCCTCGGGAGACTCGCCGTTGTCTTGGGAGACTTCAACGCCCATGTGGGCAACGATAGTGTGACCTGGAAGGGTGTGATCGGTAGGTACGGCCTCTCCAGTCTGAATCCGAATGGTGTGTCGTTGTTGGACTTCTGTGCTCGTCATAGTTTGTCTATCACGAACACCATGTTCGAACATAAGGGTGTCCATAAGTGCACTTGGCACCAGGACACCCTAGGTCGCAGTTCGATGATTGACTTTGTAGTCGTGTCATCGGACTTGCGACCATATGTTCTGGACACTCGGGTGAAGAGAGGAGCTGAGCTGTCTACCGATCACTACCTGGTGGTGAGTTGGCTTCGGTGGTGTGGGAGGGTGCCTTCCAGACCTGGCAGGCCCAAGCGTGTAATCAGGGTCTGCTGGGAACGTTTGGCGGAGCCCCCTGTCCGAGAGGCCTTTAACTCCCACCTCCGGCAGAGCTACAACCACGTTCCGGAGGAGGCGGGGGACATGGAATCCGAATGGGCCATGTTTCGTGCCTCCATTGCTGAGGCGGCAGCCCATACCCGTAAGGTCATCGGTGCTTGTCGTGGCGGTAATCCCCGAACCCGGTGGTGGACACCTGCGGTGAAGGGGGCCGTCCAGCTGAAGAAGGAGGCCTATCGGGTTTTATTAGCCTGTGGGACTCCTGAGGCAGCAAACGGGTACCGGCAGGCCAAACGTGCTGCAGCCGAGGCTGTCGCAGATGCAAAATCTCGGGCGTGGGAGGAGTTCGGTGAGGGCCTGGAGAGTGATTATCGGTTGGCCCCAAAAAGGTTCTGGGCCACCATCCGACGCCTCAGGAGGGGGAAGCAGTTCTTCACAAACACTGTTTACGGTGGAGGTGGGGAGCTGCTTACCTTGACTGGGGATGTTGTTGAGAGGTGGAGGGAATACTTTGAGGACCTTCTCAATCCCACCAACACGCCCTCCGTGGAAGAGGAAGACCCTGGGGGTTCGGGTGAGGGTCCGCCCATCACTGGAGTGGAGGTCACTGAGGTTGTCAAAAAGCTCCTCGGTGGTCGAGCTCCGGGGTTGGACGAGATCCGCCCGGAATATCTCAGGGCTCTGGATGTTGTAGGACTGTCTTGGTTGACACGTCTCTGCAACATTGCGTGGTCATCGGGGGCTGTAATTTCTAGGCGCAGTCGAGGCGATGAGGGGTTCTGGTTTGGTGGCCATCGGATATCGTCTCTGCTTTTTGCGGATGATGTTGTCCTTTTGGCTTCATCAAATCGGGCCCTCCAGCTCTCATTGGAGCGATTCGCAGCCGAATGCGAAGCAGCCGGGATGAAGATCAGTACCTCCAAGTCCGAGGCCATGGTTCTCAGTCGGACAATGGTGGAATGCACCCTCCGGGTCGGGAATGAGGTCCTGCCCCAAGTGGAGGAGTTTAAGTATCTTGGGGTCTTGTTTACGAGTGAGGGAAGGATGGAGCGAGAGATCGACAGACGGATCGCTGCAGCCTCTGCTATTAAGCGGTGCCTGTACCGGTCCGTTGTGGTGAAAAAGGAGCTGAGCCGCAAGGCGAAGCTCTCAATTTACCAGTCGATCTACGTTCCAACCCTCACCTATGGTCACGAGCTTTGGGTAATGACCGAAAGAACAAGATCACGGATACAAGCGGCTGAAATGAGCTTTCTTCGCCGGGTGGCGGGGTTCTCCCTTAGAGATAGGGTGAGGCGCGCCGCCATCCGGGGAGAGCTCGGAGTAGATCCGCTGCTCCTCTGCATTGAGAGGGGCCAGTTGAGGTGAGTCATATATATGTAGATACACGCACACACTCAGTGTGTAGTTTGTAAGCCATGAATGCAGCGTCATTGCGTCATTACGTCAGCGTGCCACGTAAGTACGTCTAAACTCAAAATTTGAGGGTTTTTTTTTTTTGGGGGGGGGGGGGGGACGTAAAACGGATGAACATAAGTCGGGGAGCGTCTGTATATTATTCTGGTCTCAGAGATGCTGTAGCCTTTCTCAGCAAACACCTGGTAAAAGCGGGAGGGTAAGACCTTTGTAACAATTTCTCTTTAAACACTTTACTGATATTTAATACTATTCAAAAGCAAACAGCCGAAAGAAAAAGAAGAAGAAGATATTTACACAGTTTAGCCATGACAGAGACTGTTGGACAGAGTGTTCTCAGACTGCATAGACCAGGGGTCGGCAACCCGCGGCTCTTTCACCTCTCTGGTGCGGCTCCTTGGCTTTTCAAAATAATGGTGTACTTTACGATGGCCAACGGGTGCACCACAAACATCAACTGCAAAAAGAAAATGCCGCTTATTTACTCACATCGGAAGCACTTCGGTCTTCCAGAAAGTTAAACCAGTTTTCACCTGAATGATTGGAGAGCCTGCCTAAGGCAGAGTCCTGCAACGGTCTGGAACCAACAGGTACCAGTGGGTACCCTTTCAAACATGCTCTCTTAGGGTTGAAAATTACATAGATGAAAATGAACAGTCATGGGGGTAGGCTGATATTTATTTAGTGTGGGCGGGGTATCAGCTACTTTGAGAGTCTCAGTGTTTTTGAACTGCTGTGTTGGTGGATTTCCAAATTCTTGTGCTCATGGCAAGGAGTGTTCTCACCATTAGCAGAGCAGCAATAGAGAGAGATTTTTTCAGCCGCTGGGGTTTGTAATCCAGGAACGGAAATCACAGCTGAAGTAAGAGATAGTGAATGAGATTCGTTTATACACACAGCAATCTCCGAATTAAATAACTCTCCTCACAGTGACCAAATAAAAGACTGGGTCTGGTTCAGTCTCTACTCTGAGAATCGGTCGGTCTGTGCAGCATTAATATTTTTTAAAAGAATGGTGAGCAGGCTCCTTCTTAAAATAAGTCTTCATATACTTTTCTGTGTTGCTGTCGTTTTTGTAAATTAAAACTATGACAATACAACATTAATATAATGAATAAGGAAAAAGAAGATCCCGCGAAGGGATGGTGAGGTTGGCCACCCAACCTGTTCACACATCTGGCTGCACCCCGTCCCACACTTCGTGGGATAGATATTCTTTTTCTTTATTAAAATACAAGTAGGACTCGAACACATTCATTCATTTTCTGAACCACTTAATCCTAATTTGGGTCGCGGTGGGCTGGCAATTTTTTTTTGAAATCTAAATGTTTTTGTTGCAAGCAGAATTCTAATTTAATAGACTCTGCAGTCGTTTAAATTAATACAACACATTGTTGTTTTATATTAACATGAAGGAAAAATGGGAAAAACATTCTATGCCGTGTTATTTGATTTTAAAAGTCAAAAAAAAAATTTGTGGCTCCCTTTATTGTGGAAAACGGGTTCAAATGGCTCTTTGAATGGCAAAGGTTTCCGACCCCTGGCATAGACAGATAGAATCAGGAGTCATGTAGAGAACAATATGAAACACACTCAACGTCAGAGCATTTTATCATCGTCTCTATGCTGAACATTAATTTGTAGAGGAAAAAAGATACAGAGCTCATCTAATATTCCACAGTGACTTGTATTTAATATCACAGCAGCATCTTTCAGATACAGTCACACACACACACACACACACACACACACACACACACACACACACACACACACACACACACACACACACACACACTTCACTAATGACCCAGTAGAAATGAGCACTTGGTGTACTCCTGACTATAGCGTTCAGATCTCCCTTTTCTATACATTCAAAAGTATGGGTGTGATAGTAAGAGATGTGGTGCACTCATTAGGTATGATCATAATTCCAGTTTGCCCTTCCATCGTACATGAGGATAACAAAGGAAAAACTGAGAAACATCAGTACACATTAGTAGTAGTCAGTGTAACCTAGACATAAAAATTTGGAAAACGTGAAAGCAACATCAGGAGACGTTCTGCTCACATTTCTAGAAGATTTGTGCTTTTGTATCCAATATCAGAGATGCATCAAAACAACATCCATATTATTAAGCTGTCAGTCTGCAGTCAGCCATAATCCATAAACAAATGCCTCAGACAGAAAGATTAAGGTCATGCTTATGGATGTTGAATGACTACTGTATTTTTTGTTTGATTGTTTTTTGTTTTCAGATGAAAGCTAGATTACACATCAGTTCTGTTTATCCAAGCATTTCTTTTAACAGCATCACACTTTCAGGCCCATCCCTTCAGCAGAAGCATTTGAAACTTAAAACAGCAGTAACATGCTTGGTTTATATGACAAGGGTAACATGTATATCTTTTCTTCAGTCATTAATTTTCTAAGTCGGGTAATCCTAATCAGGGTCATAGCAAGGCTGGCACCCACGTCAGCCGACTTGGCGTGAGGGCAGGAAACACCATGGATAGCTCACCAGTTCAAGGCATGGCCAAAACTCACGTTACTTACTTACTGGCTACACGTTGCTCTAGGCCCGAAAGGAGTAAAAATTTTAGTGTAATAACCATAAATGACAAACACATGAGTTCAGTTAACTGAAATTTTATTTTAGTACAACATAGACTGTGGATGCCCACCAGTGAGCAAGTTTATGCTTTCAGCATAGTCGGAGACTACACACGAAACCTCTATCTGCCATCTCCAGAATAGATTCTCTTACTCGAAAGTCAAACCTTCATTTATTCTTGTCAGATATTTTCTTTGCATTTGTCAGTTGGTAGCTTGGTATTAGGTAAGACTTCGTGTTTTCACGTATTGTGAATGTAATGTGGTTAAGCTTTCTTTGACTGATACCCGAAAGCAATGTCAATGGGCAATCTGGGCTGTCGCCCATACATAAATTTATATGGTGAGAAACTGGACATGTTATTTCGCGTGTAATTATAGGCATGAGTGGTTATAGGCTTCATATACTCACATCACGTAGTCTTTTCTTTTTCCCTTAGGGTACCCACCATGCTTAGTAGCATGCAGTTAAACCACTCCACTGATCTCTGGGGTTCAACTCCTCCTGGATGGGACGCTCGTCCATCACAGTTTACCTTCACAGTATTTTTTTTTTTTTTTTTACTGGTACCCGTTTATACGGGTGAACAGAGGCATATTTGTGGTTAAGACCTTGCCCAGGGGTCTTAGCACAGTGGGGGGTCGAACTGGGATTTGAACACACAACCTCCTGATCATGAGCACAACACCCTAACCACTACACTACCAGCCCCACTGTAGTGGCACCATATTATTGTCTGTTGTGACTGTGAATATGGTTCCATACAAGTAGTCATGAAACTTCTCAGTGATTTTACGGCATTTTAAGAAAAGAAATTCCAGTTTGTGGGTTGGATAGTCTCACTGTGTGAAAGACGTCTACTTTCATAGGTAATAACATGACTCTATCCATTCTGTTTCTGATATAATTCCACACCAAGTCTGGTTGTGCTAGCATTCGTAAGAAGGATATAGGTTAATTTGAGGTTATCAAAACCCGGGAACAAGGACCGATGTTCATTTCTCTATAATTTCCTTAAAGGCATTTCTAAACGGTTCATTGGAATAGTAGTATTTAGCATCAGTTTTGGCGATCAGTTTCCTTGCTGGTGGGTAGCCTGCAGTAAGATTTGTTAAGGGCATCACAATTTTTGAGTATTGTCGTACAAACCTCCAATAATAACCGGAGAAACCTACTAAAAAATTGTAACTCCTTTAAAGTTGGAGGGCTCAGTCAGGTTCTAAGTGCTTCAATCTTTTGAGGATCTGTCTCCACTCCATTTCGAGTAACATAACATGCCACACATAGATAGCGCATTGATATTGAGAAAAATTGGCACTTCTCTGGGGGACAACTTCAGACCATTTTGTCTTAGGCTTTTTTGGAAAAGATGAGGTCATCAAGGAGGACAAGCACCTCTCAGAGATGAATATCAGCCAGACACTTCTCCATTAAATGGTGGAATGTGCTTGGTGCATTTGTTTTCCCCTTCAGCATTCGATTCCACTCTCAAAAACCTAGTGGACACATGAAAGCTGTTTGTGCCTTGTCACTCTCTTCTATCTAAATCTAATAGCATCCAGACTTCAGATACATCACTGAAAACCACTGGAATCCACTGACTGCAGAAAATGACTCCTCATGGTTGGGTAACACATAAGCATCTTTGATGATTTGCATGTTTAATTTCCTATAACCCACACACAATCAAATATCACCATTCTTCTTTTTGACAGGCACAATAGGTGACAAGAAAGGATTACTGCAGTCTTCAGAAGAGTTTGAAGATGCAGTCTCACAGCATCATAGTCTTGTGGATGAA
This sequence comes from Plotosus lineatus, assembly GCA_024760905.1. NCBI lineage: Eukaryota > Metazoa > Chordata > Actinopteri > Siluriformes > Plotosidae > Plotosus > Plotosus lineatus. The sequence continues at coordinate 37,184,017 of CM045733.1, forward strand.
CGGATGTGGTCGATGTTTGAAGGTGTTTCATCCTTAAGTTTGATGCCATGTTTGACCTTTGTTGCATGACTGAAGTCAAGGTCATGATGAGAAAACACATCAGAATAGGAGTTCAGTTTACAAGTTATTCATGCCTTCCACTCTTCAGGCAGTGAATAATCTCCAAAATCAAACTTGAGGTTTGTACTCGTGTCGCACTGCAGTTGGCTTCTTTGACTAGCAGGCTGCTGTTGTCTGGGGCAGCTAGCTATTTGTTGCTGATTTATATGGAGTGTGCTGGGTTTGAATTATCCCTTGATGAATACTAAGCTCAGCAATAACACAGTTAGTCCAGAGTGCAACATTATGACTGATCTCATTCCTTAGTAAAACAGGGATCTCGTATCTTGCATGGGGAATATGTTGGAAGGGAAATGAGACAGCGGTCAGTGACGACTGTAAATAGTAAAGATGATATGGTAGGTTGCTCAAGTATTGCCCACTTCTCATTGTTAATCCCACTAACATCAGCAGCACCTTCCAGCAAAACTTTCTGACCAGCAAGGATGATATTTGTTTCATGGCCTCGCAGTTTCACAAAACCAAGTTGACCGCCTGAGTAGTTTTGTTCGTGCCTGAGCCATAGTGTTGTTAAAACCTGCTGGTAGTCACACTATGGGGTAGCCTGAAATGGAGTATCATTACAGAAGCATTCGTACAGCGAATCAAGCATGTTGGTTCAAATCAATAATGGTATGCTGCTGATAGAACTGACATCTGACATGATCAAAGCAAGAGTTTGAATTTCGAGCTCAGAAGCAATAAACTATTTTGAGAATTGCACATTTAGATGTAGGTAGCCACTATATGAAACTGACTGACCATTGGCTTCTTCAATCTTCAATATATCACTCACTGGGTAGATAGTGTCAGCTGACAGGTGTAGGTCATAGAAGTATTGAAACACAGTATTAACTTGTGACTCTGTATCAAGCAATGAGCTGCAATAAATTTTACTAAAACATTTCCAGTGCTCTTGCTCCCAACAAGACCTTTAAGTAGTTTTCTTTTTTCGATAAGTCTGTGTCGCTTTAATGACACTTTATGTTTAATTTTATACTCAGGGTTGGGACTTTAACTTTCATCAATTCCTATTTGTCCCTCAATAGGAATACAGTAGTTCCTAGTTTAAAGTAAGTGCTGGCATTATGTCCATCCTCATCACATTGAAACCAATACCAAGGCTTGTGTTTCATAGCGGCATAAACAGGCTTGACTGCTGATTGCTTCTCAGTGACTTTTTTGTTGTTTGTTTGTTTAGCTTTTTCTTTATTACTTTGTATTTGTTAAGCCTGGAGTGTATGCGTCGGACCCAGAGATGCAGGAGACCATAAGAAGGTTCAACGATTTTATTTTGCACTAGGAACTGTAAAGCACGGGAATACTAAATCAGTGGAACTGGTCGAGCACGAAGCAAGATACCAGGGGTCAAAGAGAAAGCAGAGGAACGGAATCACGGGGAAGACAATCTAATGACATCGGAGGGAAGCACGCCGCTCTCATTTATAGCTGGCTGCTTGCTAATTGCAGAGTGGGACCAGGTTCGCTCTTCTGGAACTCGCCTACCGGCAACAGCCACGCCCCTCCCAAGAGCCTGCAATGACTAAGGAAAAAATGAATGCCGCTAGCCAACACAGACCATAACAGTACCCCCCCTTAAGGGGCGCCACCTGGCGCCCGACCAGGCTTGTCTGGGAACTGACAGTAAAATTCGTCTAATAAATCCGGGTCCAGGATTAGGGAGCGGGGAATCCATGAGCGTTCCTCGGGTCCATACCCCTCCAAGTCCACTAGGTACTGAAACCCTCAACCCCACCTGCATACATCAAGGATACGGTTGACTGTGTATGCGGGATGTCCATCAATCAGCCGGGGAGGAGGGGATGGGGGGTCATTGGGGGGGTGTAGAGGACCTTCTACCATGGGCTTAATCAGGGAAACATGAAATAATGGGTGTACCTTGAGTGAGGATGGGAGTCTCAGTTGGACGGCGCTGGGGTTTATAATTTTCTATATTACATAGGGCCCAATGTATCTGGGAGAGTTTTTTGGAGTCGACTTGCAGGGGTAGGTACCGGGAGGAGAGCTACACTTGTTGCCTGACCGTGTAGGGAGGTGCCGGGGTTCGGTGACGATCAGCAATCCTCTGGTTTCGGGCCACTGTTCGTTCCAGGGCAGCACGTACTTCTTTCCAGACCCGGCGTGCTCTGAGAAACTGTGCCTGGACAGATTGAAGGGCCATTTCAACCTCCTGGCTGGAAAATGGGAGGCTGGAACCCATTAATCACCATGAAGCATGAAGAGGGACATCCCGGTGGCGGCGCAGATCAGAGAATTGTGTGCGTATTCGACCCATGGGAGGTGTGTGGCCCAAGAGGCTGGGAGGCGGGAGGCGACGCAGCACAGGGAGGATCCGAGGCTTTGATTCGCTCACTCCGCCTGCCCGTTCGACTGAGGATGGTAGCCAGAGGTCAAGCTGCAGGAGACTCCCAAGGTGTCGCAGAACTTCCAAACTCTGGATGCAAACTGGGGGCCCCAGTCTGAAACGACGTCCTGGGGGATGCCATGGAGGTGAAAGATGTGTTGGACCAGGAGACCAGCTGTTTCCATTGCCGAGGGGAATTTGGGTAGGGCGATGAAGTGAACCGCCTTGGAGAACCGGTCCACTATTGTCAGGATAACAGTGTTCCCCTCAGACGGGGGTAACCTGTGACAAAGTCCACCGCAATATGCGACCAGGTACGATGGGGAACGGGTAAGGGTTGGAGGAGACCCGTGGGTGCACGATGGGAGGACTTGCTCCGGGCACAGGTGGCACAAGCACCCACAAACTCCCTGGTGTCAGCTGCCATCGTTGGACACCAGAAGCGTTTCTGGAGCAAGAGGAGAGTTCGGTGAGCTCCGGGGTGGCAGGCTAATTTTGAGGAGTGAGCCCACTGGAGTGCTGGGGTTCTGGCCGGCGGGGGAACATATAGTCAACCTTGGGGGCACCCGACGAGCCCCGGTTCCCCCTGATGGGCGTCCCAAACTAGCTGTTCTACCTCCCATTGGGCTGCTCCAAGTATACAGGAGGTGGGCAGGATGGTCTTCATGGTAGTGTCTTTCCCCGAGGAGAACTGCCTGGAGAGAGTGTCTGGCTTCGTATTCCGGGAGCCAGGTCGGTATGTTAGTGTGAAGTTGAACCTTCCCAAGTAGAGTGACCATCATGCTTGACGGGAGTTCAACCTCATGGCTGTACGGAGGTAGGATAGGTTTTTATGGTTGGTCAAGACCACGAAAGGGTGGGCTGCCCCCTCCAGCCAGTGCCTCTACTCCTGGAGTGCCAAGACCACCGCCAGCAGCTCACGATTCCCAACATCATAATTCTGTTCCACCGAAGACAAGCGACGGGAGAAGAAGGCGCATGCGTGTAGCTTCTGGTCTGTGGGTGACCATTGGGAGAGGACCGCCCCCACCCCCCTGAGTCTGAGGCGTCGACTTCCACCACAAACTGCAGCGAGGGGTCTGGGTGGATAAGTACGGGCGCATTGACGAATTTAGCCTTCAGCCTGTCAAACGCCGCCTGGGCACTTGGGGACCACTGAAACGGTGTCTTGGGTGATGTCAACTGTGTGAGGGGGGGCTGCTAGGCAGCTGTAGTCCTGCACAAACCGGCGATAGAAGTTTGCAAACCCCAGGAACCTCTGCAGCTGTTTCCGAGTCCCCGGAGTCGCCCACTCCACCACTGCCTTCACCTTCGCCGGATCGGGTCTTATCTGCCTCTTCTCCACGATGAACCCCAGGAAGGAGACTGAGGGGACATGAAACTCACATTTTTCTTTAACGAACAATCTGTTCTCCAGGAGCCTCTTTAGTACCATTCTCAGATGTCGTCAAGGTACACGAATACAAAGCAGTTCAGCATGTCCCTTAGCACATCGTTGACCAGCACTTGAAAACCCGCTTGGGCATTGGTTAGTCTGAATGGCATGACCAAATATTCGAAGTGCCCCAGGGGCGTGTTGAAAGGCCGTCTTCCACTCGCCCCCCCTCCTGAATCCGGACTAAGTGGTAGGAGTTTTTCAGGTCCAGCTTGGAAAAAACGGTAGCATCGTGGAGAGGGCTGAAGGCTGAATCGATGAAAGGGAGAGGGTACTTGTTTTTTATGGTGATATGGTTCAAGCCCGTGTAATCGATGCAAGGTGTCAGGATCTTGTCTTTCTTTTCGACGAAGAAGAATCCAATGCCTACCGGGGAAGATGCGGGGCGAATAAGACCTGCAGCCAACGACTCGTTATGTATGCCTCCATTGCATCTTTCTCCGGCTTTGAGAGGTTGTATAGTCGCTGGGAAGGGAGCGTGGAACCTGGGAGTAGGTTAATGGCACAGTCGTACGGTCAATGAGGAGGTAATGAGCGAGCCCAGTCCTTGCTGAAAACCTCTTGCAGGTCGTGATATTCTTTGGGCATGCCAGCTAAGTCCAGATCCTCCAGGTCCACTGGGGTTCGTGAAGCTTGTGAGGGTATGGCCGCCATTAAGCAGTGTTGCAGACAGTAGTCACTCTAGCTGCGTATGAGGGTGCGCCAGTTGATGTGGGGATTGTGGGTCTGCAACCACGTCCACCCCAATACTAGGGGAGAGAGAGAGGCAGAGAGAACAAACAGCTCCAAATATTCCTGGTGGTTACCGGACAAACTGAGCTTAACTGGCTTGGTCTTGTGCGTGACGCGAGCTATGAGTCGACAATCAATGGCCACTACTTTCTTAGGGGTCTCGAGTTCATACACAGCCAGGTCGTGGAGCTTAACCATCCCCAGATCAATAAAGTTAGCATCAGCGCCTGAGCCAATGAATACGTCTACAGGATAAGAGTGTTGCACGGAGTGTAGCGTATCTTGAACTTGCAGGCACTTCCTGGGTGTCATGGAGGATCCTCTCGTAGCTGTCGGACCCTGCCGCGCGGGGCACTGGGCGAGGTAATGGCCCTTCTCGGCGCAGTCGATGCAGAGACCGTTGGCCAGCCACCGGTGCCTCTCCTCAGTCGTCAGTCTGGTGCAGTTCATCTGCATGGGTTCTTGACTGTCATCCTTCATCAGAGGAGGAAATGGCATGTGAGTTCGAGGTGGGGCCTCTTTGGGCCTCGAGGAGTGGCTCGAGAACGGGTAGATCCTCCTCCCAGGCCTATCTCTCTCTCTCAGCCAGTTGTTCAGCCAGGTAGACAAGGCGATTAACTCCTCAAGAGTCGTTGTCTCATCTCGGGCCACGAGCTCATTTTTCAGCCTTTCATTAAGCCCCTGCAGGAAAGCCCCCCGGAGCGCTGGGTCGTTCCAGCCACTTTCAATGGCGAGAATTCGGAATCGGATGGCGTGCTCCGCCACCGACTGTGAGCCTTGCCGAATTCGTGGGAGCTGGGAGCTCGCCTCCTCCCCTTTTGCCAGACGATCAAAAACTTTCTTCATTTCTCACATGAACTGGTCTAACTGGGAGCATAATTCCGGGGTATGGGTTGTGACTGCGAACGCCCAGGACGAGGCTCGCTGTTGTGAGTAAGCTCATGATGAAGGCGGTTTTTGCTTGATCGGTGGAGTATGTGAGCAACTGCTGGCTGAAGACGAGCGAATACTGATGTAGGAATCGTGCGCAGGAGCCGATCGTGCCCGAATACCTGGCTGGTGTGGGGATAAGTGGTTCTCGGTGCGCGGGGAGTATAGCTGGCGCTGGCGCTGCTGCCAAAGCGGAAAGGAAAGGATGAGAGGGTGGGGTCGCGGCAGCGAGGTGAGTGGCGATGGCGTCCATCCTTCCGCCAAGCTGGTGGTTATGTGCTGGAGATTGTCCATCATCTGGTGCAAGGTGGAGTTGTGACGTCCCAGCAGGGTGCCCTGGTCAGATAGTGTCCGCCGAAGCTGCGCGGTCTCCGCTGGGTCCATGTTTCAGGTCAGAAGATTCTGTTAAGCCTGGAGTGTATGCGTCAGACCCAGAGATGCAGGAGACCATAAGAAGGTTCAACGATTTTATTTTGCACTAGGAACTGTGAATCACGGGAATACTAAATCAATGGAACTGGTCAAGCAAGAAGCAAGATACCAGGGGTCAAAGAGAAAGCAGAGGAACGGAATCACGGGGAAGACAATCTAATGACATCGGAGGGAAGCACGCCGCTCTCATTTATAGCTGGCTGCTTGCTAATTGCAGAGTGGGACCAGGTTCGCTCTTCTGGAACTCGCCTACCGGCAACAGCCACGCCCCTCCCAAGAGCCTGCAATGACTAAGGAAAAAATGAATGCCGCCAGCCAGCCCAGACCATAACAGTATTTGTCATATTTTACTTCTCTGAAGTACAGGAGGGCTTGAAGGTTGACTATTTGCCTTTGGATCTTCTTTATTGTTGAAGTGGTAGTTGAAGCTACTAAGTCAGATTCATCATTACCAGAGAAGCAAACATTTTGTAGTTGAGCCTGATGTTTGACGTTGTTTAATCCCCAATGTTGCTTCATTCTGTTAGCTCTAGTTGCCTTTTAATCCTCCCCAGTATGCAAAAACAACAATAGTTCAGAGAAAGTAGGTGGATTGTCTTTTCTGCTCCAACTGAAGCAAGTTATTGTTCTAGCATCTCTACAGAACTGTTTCAGGAGTTGTTTCCCTGCATCATGAGCTGAGATGGCTTTCATCTTAACAGCCTTGTTCAAAACAGTCTGTAGCCTGTGAAGCTAGCTGGATGGCTTCTCACCTGAGTCCTGATTGAGGCTGAGGAATTTTGCAAATAACTCATCCCCATCTTCAACTGTAGCATAAGCTGAGTCAAGTCGGTCTAAATAAGTTCTTGGAGTAGAGTGTGGGCCTAATGACTTCACTACACAGGCAGCTGGGGCAGAAGACTGTTTGCAATCTTCTTCATAAGCTGTGTACTGGAGTGGCCAATGCTAACCACCCAGGCGGAGTTCTCAGAGGCTTGGTTAGCACTTCCAGCCATACTGCTTGAAAATGTTCAGTCCCTGCGAAACAAGATGGACAAGCTTCATGCTCAGATTGCAGCGCAGAGGGATCTACAGGACTGTGTTTCTGTGAAACATGGCTCGAGGAGAGTACACCCGATAAGGCGATTATACCAGCCGGCTACACAGCCTTCATCCCCCACAATCCCAAGCGCCGGAGTCGTCGTTCGGCCCCTTCCCACCTGGGCTAATTGCTAGCTAGGATGCAGCTCGCATTGAGCTGCCTACCATAGCATGTCAGCTCTGCTAATAGCAGCTTAACTGGTAATTAAAACACACACAAAAAAAAGAGGCTCATTGACAACTTGTGCGCGAATGAGGGAAAAGGGGTGGGATATCAGCTCAACCAATCAGGAGAAAGGAGGACAGCCATTGGCTGAATTTGAATCACGAATCGGTTGCTTGGCAGTCAGCGAATACTGAAACCGTAGATGCAAAACCGTGAATAGTCAAGGGCCTACTGTACATGGCTGATAGTTAGTCCAGCAATTTCAGTAGAAGAGTACATTCGGGTTACTAAGAATCAGCTGAGAGGCTCGTTGGATCGTTGAGATCTACTTGGATCGTTGGGATCTTTTTAGTGGTTTGTGGGCAGTGGTGGTCTAGTGGTATAGGGCGCTGGATCGCTGATCCAAAGGTTGGGGGTTCGAGTCCCACTCTCCACAGGGTTGCCACTGTCCTCCCCAGTGCGGCTAACTGGGTTATCAAAGGCGAGCCATGTCTCTCACTGTCTATGGTGAGAGGCATGTAAAAGAACCATTGCTGACTTTCGTAAAGAGTAGGCTGCAAAGTCGTCAGTGTGTTTCTGTCCCTTGATAAAAAGGGTTGTGACAGGAAGGGCATCCGACGTAAAAAAAAAAAACCTCTGCCAAATCAAACGTGCGAATCAGATGATTCGCTGTGGCGACTCCTGAGTAAAAGGGAAAAAGCCGAAAGGAAGACAGACAGTCCTCACTCAACAAAAGAACCTAACACAGACATGTCACATGGAGAATAATTAAGATGAAACCAGAACTTCTGGTGATCTCTGGCTCCTGCAAAGCAACTATTTCACTGTCATCTAGCAGCTACTTGACTTCAGCAACTCTTTTGACTCAATTCTTTTCTGTTCTTAACTCAGAGAAGCTCAGCACTAATATACGGAACCACCACTTCCTGCTAAACACTACAACTCTAAAACTCTCTGTCCCCTATACAAAGTTGTTTTGTTTTGATTTGACCTATTTGGCTTTCCATAGTCATAGCTCTGCGTCACATGTCATACATCATACAGTTCTTGCTACTTACACTAGTTATCAAAAATAAATAAATAAAAATAAAACATGACTTGGAACATGATGGTTATGATATTTTAAAAATGTCTATATGCAAATTAAAACTATGTGTTCATGTTAATAGCTTTGTTTTCTAAGAGCACAGACTAATCGACAAACTTATGGTAGACACTTCATGATGTTCGGTCGAAAGGATATTAAAATATGAAGAACATGCAAGAGTTGTGTAAAAATAGATTACTGTATAAGAGCCCACACCCAGCCCGACCCACCCTTCCTGAGCGCGCGTGCAGCATCAGCACCACCCGAGTTGTGCATGACTTTCTGCATTGCGGCACTCTGAATACTGATCTCTCGTCGGTTTTTACTTTCTGCAAAATAAATTTAGTTGGGTCCCTACCATGTTTAAAAAATGTATATTAGTAGCAAGAAATATACCTACCTACACAGCACGTTTAAAGGCCCGCAAGGATTGTTCCCATGAAGCCAGAGTGGTGACGGGAGGGGGGCTGCTACATCTCTCCCTTACTGAATCAAACCGAACCGACTCTCTGAATCACTTAATAAAACAGAATGACTATGATGATGATGACGACGACAACGACGACGATGATGTGGGAGCTATTAGTTCTGAGAGAATCAAAAGAATTATCACGAAATATTAATTACGCAGCAGCCCTGTCCCACATGCGCCCCAAACACCGCAGTCCTCTTCCAAACACGCAGTTTGGTGGTGACGTCATCGAGATGCCGTCCTGCAGAAAAGCCAGGTGATCGGAGCAGCCCAGCAGTGATCCAGAGCTCACCATCATGTTTAAAGTGCGATTTTGAAATCATCGTTAAACTCTATGAAAATTATTTTCTTTTCATAAGCTACATTATTTCCTGGAGGAACCATGGTTAGTTTGCAATATTAAGCAGAGAAATACATGAGTGTACAGTAGTATTTATTCTGGCTGGAATTAATACAGATTAATAGCAGCGATTTTGAAGTTTAACTTGAAGGATTTAAAGATTAACTTTAAAGTTTTCATAACTGTAAATACTGTTACTGAAACCATTCATTCATTCATTTTATGAACTGCTTAAGGCTAATTAGGGTAGCGGGGAGACTGGCGCCCATCTCAGCCGACTCTGGGCAAGGGCAGAGTACACACTAGACAGCTCACCAGGCCATTGCACTATGCAGCCTAATCTTGACAAATGTCAGCAATGGTTCTTTTACATGCCTCACACCATAGACAGTGAGAGATACGGCCGGCCTTTGATAACCCAGTTAGCTGCACTGGGGGGACAGTGACAACCTGTTGAGAGTAAGGCTTGAACATCTAACTTTGCAATCAGTGATCCAGGACCTTACCACCAGGCCACTTCTGTCATGGAGATTTGGAATAGCCAATTAACCTACTGTGCATGTTTTTGAACTGTGGGAGGCAACCAGAGTACCCCGAGGAAACCCACGTCAGCACAGGGAGAACATACAAACTCCACACAGAAACACCCAAGCTGGGAATCAAACCCAGGCTTTATTGCTGTGAGGCGGATATACCAACCACTGCACCACAGTGCTGCACGGTACTGAAACCAGTAAAAAGTAATTCACTTGTTTACGAGTTGAAAAAAGCAGTAACACTGATTTTAGTAAAGGTGCTTCCTGAGAACTAAAGGAGTAACTCTGATGAGCAGGATGTTTGATATTTAGAGAGAGAAAAAAATGCCACAGGAAATAAAAAAACCCTGCATTTAGCAATCAGAGGAATGTGGTTTGTTCAATACAAATATACTGTAATTACAGAAGGCAACTTTGTTTTCTATTTCGAGCCAGAAAAACAACACATATTTTTTTTAAGTTTACTGTATATTGAGTGACTTTAATTTTTCTAAAAGGGGCAGAAATCAAACGTGCAATTGTTGCTGCCTAGATGACCTTTTGGTTTAACACCATCATCTGGCTTTCAAAAGAAAATGCCTTTTTCGTGGGATTTTTTTTAGGGATACTGTACTGTATATTGATCATCACCGGATTCGTGTCAGATTTGCAATAGTTATTGCTCATAGTATTCATAATGATATCCATTTGTCTCTAGTTACTCTCTTGTATTCTGACACTATTTGACCGTTGAACGAAATTGTTTCATGAATTTTGCCATAAATATCTACATTTATGATCGTACGGATATCAGAGACACGATATTACGATGTTGATGATGTTACATAACCTGAACTCTCACCGTCTGGAGGTAAAAATAATTGCCGCAAAATTCGCCTTGTTTAATTTTTCATAGTTTTAATGTATTTTTTAATAATGAGAAAATAATGTAAATATTATAAATAATCTTGAAATGTCAGCTTAATGTCAAATAAAAAAAATAAACCTAATAGCATGCATTTAAACCATTCAGTGTCGCTTTATCTCATGTCTAACTCAAAGCCACTGCTGTCTTTCATTGTATGAGCAAAAAAACAGTATTAACCTATTATAGAGTCTGATATGCACATTAATAAATGGTACAATAAGTATTAATATTACCTATTTTATATACTGTATATATATATATATATATATATATATGGACATAGAAAAGTGGTGGCAGTGGTGGTCTAGTGGTATAGGGTGCTGGATCGCTGATCCAAAGATTGAGGGTTCAAGTCCCACTCTCCACAAGGTTGTCACTGTCCACCCCAGTGCAGCTAACTGGGTTATCAAAGGCGGGCCATGTGTCTCAGTGTCTATGGTGAGAGGCATGTAAAAGAACCATTGCTGACTTTCGTAAAGAGTAGGCTGCAAAGTCGTCAGCGTGTTTCTGTCCCTTGATAAAAAGGGTTGTGACAGGAAGGGCATCCGACATAAAAAAAAAAAAAAAACCTCTGCCAAATCAAATGTGCGAATCAGATGATTCGCTGTGGCGACTTCTGAGGAAAAGGGAAAAAGCCAAAAGGAAGACAGACATATGGACATAGAAAAGTGCAGTTATTCGGATTTTCCAACAGTTGGTTCACAACTGTAGATGGCGCCAGAAAGCTTTTCTGCATTATTTCGTATACAGTGATACGGGCAGACATGGCCTGGTGGTAAAAGGTGCTGGATTGCTGATCCTATGGTCGGGGTTCAAGGCCAACTCTTCACAGGGTTGTCACTGTCCCCTAGTGCAGCTAACTGGGTTATCAAAGGCCGGCCATGTGTCTCACTGTCTATGGTGTGAGGCATGTAAAAGAACCATTGCTGACTTTCAACAAGAGTAGGCCGCAAAGCCGTCAGCGTGTTTCTGCCCCTTGCTAAGGGTTGTGTCAGGAAGGGCATCCGATGTAAAAACTTATGCCAAATCAAACATGCGAATCACAGATCCGCTGTGCCAACCCCTGAAAAAAAAGGACCAGCCGAAAGGAAAAGGAGACAATGATACCTCAGCTGACAAGTTTAATCCATTCTCAGGGTGAGCTCGTAAACCGAAAAGCATGTTAGATGAAACAATTATTCACATATGAAATAACCGAAAACCAATTAATCTGTTCCAACCCCCTCCCATATAACCTGCCACAAACACATGTATTTCACTTAATACATTAAAGATAAACATGTAAAAACAATAAGTATGTCATAATAATAGTACATGTACATTAACATTAATAATAATTAATATTAAATAATAATAATAATAATAATAATAATAATAATAAAACTAGAAAAAAGTCAACTAACCCTTCCGATCATCGACTGTGGTGAAGATGTCATGTTGGCAGGCAGGAGGTTGTGCATAACAGAGGAGGAGGAGGAGGATTTTGTGTGTGCACGTTACAAAGGCTCATGGTGAGCTCCCACAAGGCCAATGCTTTTTAAATAATGGGGTGCGGTGTGATGCCGGTGAACATGCTTTTTTGATGCGGTGAACATGCTTTTTTGCCATCCTGTACTAGAATCAAGTGTAATTGTGCATCCACTACAGTAGTTGGCAGTAATGCTCTCATTGTCGTGCTATGGTGTAGGCAAAAAGCACTGAGCAAACGATATGAAGTGCAGTAAACACTATTTATAGTCACACGTGGGGCGCTAGGAGTGTGTGAAATGTTTTTGTTTTTTCTAGAGGGAGCGTCACAAAATAATTGAGAAGCACTGCACAACGCATTCTCGGAGCACAGAGGAATACACATGGAAGAATACAAAGCTAATCGTCACAGAAAAGCTATTTCGAGGAGAGCTTGTAAAGTGAATTTTTGTTTGTTGTATGGAGCAGATTTTTGGTGGGTTCGAAGGTCGTATCATGGAAAAATCATTATAAGGGACACTCGTTAGATGAGGTATCACTGTATTTACACCATTCATTTATTTATTTTCTGAATCGCATAATCCTAATTAGAGTCGTGGGGAGCTTGGCACAAATCTCAGTCGACTCTGAGCGAGAGCAGAGTACAGTACACCCTGGACAGCTCGCCATGCCATCGCAGGGCAGAAACATGCTAATAGTTATGCGGCCTATTGTTCACAAAAGTCAGCAATGGTTCTTTTGCATGCCTTCCTGCACAGACAGGTCAATGTATTAGTGCCAATAATAATCACACAACAAGAAGGGGGTAAACATATTTATTAGAGCTGCACAATAAAACCGGTTTATTGGTTTGAACCAGTTCTAATATGCAAAAGAATACATATCGGGAACTCTAAAGCAAAACCAGTTTTTTGACATGCATTCGGAAAACTTCGGAACAGTAAAAAAAAAAAACTTCGCTATTCCGGCTAATAGAACTGGAAGTAATGCTTTCGTTGAAAAAAATGGCGACCGCAGAGGTTTCGGCATGTAATCCCAACACAATGGTTTCCTTCCTCTTATCTGCATTCATTCGTGTGTGGAGAGCCAGGAGCCAATGCCTTGATCAAGAGCCATGCCTTGATTGGGCAGTGCGGATGTCACGAAGGCCTTCAGCCAATAAAATTTGTTTTTATACATCATACGGAAATTCCCACTAAAAATAAAGCCATGGTTCCTGTTGCTAATTGCTCAGAAATTTACTGATGTACTGCTCTCGTTCACACACATGTATTCTGTCTTACTGAGGCTAACCTTCATTCCTCTCCTTTCCAGGGCATACCTCCACCTCTCTAGATTTTCCTGCACTTGTTCTCTGCTCTCACTACAGATCACAATGTCATCTGCAAACATCATAGTCCATAGGGAACCTTGTCTAACCTCGTCTGTCAGCCTGTCCATCACCAGAGGAAACAAGAAGGGGCTAAGAGCTGATCCTTGATGCAGTCCCACCTCCACCTTGAATTCTTCGGTCACGCCGACAGTACACCTCACCACTGTCTTACATCTCTCATACATGTCCTCCACCACTCTAACATACTTCTCTGCCACTCCAGACTTGCTCATGCAATACCACAGTTCTTCTCTTGGCACCCTGTCGTATGCTTTCTCAAGATCCGCAAAGGCACAATGCAGCACCCGCTGGCCTTCTCTCTACTTCTCTATTAACATTCTCAAAGCAAACACTGCATCTGTGGTGCTCTTTCTTGGCATGAAACCAAACTGTTTTTACAAATGCCAACCTCTGCCCTTAGTCTAGCCTTCACTATTCTTTCCCATAACTTCATCGTATGGCTCATCAACTTTATCCCTCTGTAGTTGCCACAACTCTGCATGTCTCCCTTGTTCTTAAAAATGGGCACCAGCACACTTCTCCTTCATTCCTCCGGCATCTGCTCACTCTCTAAGACCTTGTTGGATGTTCTTGTCAGAAAATCTACTGGTACCTCTCATAGACACTTCCCTACCACCACAGCTGTGTCATCAGGACCGCCTGCCTTTCCACTCTTCATCCTCTTCAATGCCCTCCTCACTTCACCCTTACTAATCTTTGCTACTTCCTGGCCCTCAACGGTCACCTCTTCAACTCTGTTTTCTCTCTCATTTTCCTCATTCATCAGCTCTTCAAAGTACTCTTTCCATCTTCCCAGCACACTTCTGTCATCAGTCAATACATTTCCCACTCTGTTCTTAATCAATATAGCTTGCTGCACGTGCTTCCCATCTCTATTTCTCTGCTGTGCCAACTTGTATAAATCATTTTCTCCCTCCTTACTGTCCAACCTAGCATGCAAGTCATCATACGCCCTCTGTTTGGCCTTTGAAACTGCTACCTTCACCTTACGCTGTGTCTCCCTGTACTCCTGTTTACTCTCTTGGGTCCTCTCTATGTCCCACTTCTTCTTAGCTAACCTCTTCCTTTGTGCACACTCCTGCACTTCCGCATTCCACCACCAAGTCTCCTTATCTACTGTCCTTCTAGAGAACACACTAAGTACTCTCCTAACTGCTTCCCTGATCACATTTGCTGCAGTTGTCCAGTCATCTGGAAGCACTTCCTGACCACCCAAAGCCTGTTTCAACTTCTCCTTGAAGACAACATGACACTCTTCCTTTTTCAGCTTCCACCACTTTGTCTTCTGCTCTGCCTTTGCCTCCTTCACTTTCCTCACCTTCCTCACCATCATTGTCATCCTGCACACCACCATCCTATGCTGTTTGGCAACACTCTCACCCACTACTACTTTGCAGTCATTGACTTCCTTCAAATTGCATCGTCTACACAAGTTGTAGTCTACCTATGTGCTCCTACCGCATCTTTTATAAGTCACCCTATGCTCCCGTCTCTTCCAGAAGAAAGTATTCACCACAGCCATTTCCATCCTTTTTGCAAAATCTATCAACATCTGTCCTTCTGTGTTCCTGTCCTGGATACCAAACCTGCCCATCACTTCCTCGTCCCCGCTGTTGCCAGGACCAGCATGTCCATTGAAGTCTGCACCAATGACAACTCTTTCACCTCTGGGGTACCCTGCATCACTTCATCTAACTCACTTCAGTATCTATCCTTCTCTTCTAGCTTACATCCTGCCTGTGGGGCATAAGCACTAACAACATTGAACATCACACCTTCAATTTCTAACTTGAGACTCATCACTCTGTCTGACACTCTTTTCACTTCTAGAACATTCCTGACTGACCCCTCCTTCAAGATAACTCCTACTCGATTTCTCTTTCCATCCACACCATGGAAAAACAGCTTAAACCCTGCCCGTGAGCTTCTAGCCTTGCTACCTTTCCACCTGGTCTCCTGAACACACAGTCTTTCCATCTTCCTCCTCTGCATCATGTCAGCCAGCTCTCTATCTTTTTCTGTCATAGTTCCAACATTCAAAGTCCCTACTTTTAGTCCTAGGCTCATGCTTTTTTTCTTCTCTCTCCACTTACGGCCATGCCTCCTGCCTCTCCTTCTTTGACCAACAGTAGTCCAATTTCCACCAGCACCCTGTTGGTTAACAGCACTGATGGCAGTCTTTGTTAACCCAGGCCTCGACCGATCCATTATGGAGGTAATATTTGTGATTTGCATATTTGATCTGGCACATAGTATAATCTGGTACAAAGTATAATCTATGGTGAAAATATTGATTAAAGTGTACTGTGTTGACATACAGTTACCAACTGGGTACATATTTCCGGTCTCAGGCCCACATATCTTTTCCCATTGACTCTCATTCCAAATTGTTTCTGCGCAGTCGCTCTTCAAGAGATTGGGGCACATTAGGACACAGGAAAAAGCGACAAACTTGCACTGCATAAATTGTCGTCATTGCATCGTTATTAGCTGGTGGACTGTGTGGGGTTAGAGTACGAAAGAGAAATTTTCATGATGGAGAAAAAACATTTTGTGAAGTCATTGGAAATAAGAGAGTGTTTAGGAAAGCAGGAGCTTGGACCTGTGAAAAATGCACAAGCCACCACTGAACCTATGAACTTAAATATAATTTCATCCAATCAAAACATCTGAAAAATACTTGGTGATCCAGGCTGTGACATTAATTTGGCTCAGCAACTAATCAATCAGTCATTATCAGCTCAAGATCAAGATCAGATCAAGCCATTGCACGAGAAATATGTGCAATCATTTCTTATAAGGTTGACTTCTGTATTTCTGTCTTATATATCTCTTGAGACCAGAAACAATACCGCATTGCTATTAGTACTGTGGTTTCGTTGCTTTGCTGACAGTGCTCTATCTGTCTGTCTGTCTGTCTGTCTGTCTGCTCTATATTGTCAGCTAAGGTACGCAGTGCTTGTGACCAGAGCACACTTAATACCTTATGAGATTTCCTTTCGGCTTTTTCCCTTTATCAGGGGTCGCCACAGCGAATTATTTGCACGTTTGATTTGGCATAGGTTTTTATGTCGGATGCCCTTCCTGACACAACCATTTAGCAAGGGACAGAAACACGCTGACGACTTTGCAGCCTAATCTTTACGAAACTCAGCAATGGTTCTTTTACATGCCTCTCACCATAGACAGTGAGAGACATGGCCCGCCTTTGATAACCCAGTTAACGTATGAAACAGCAAGTCCAGTTGTGTAATTTTTTTAAATTGTCTTTTCTTTGTCATGTTAGTCCTTTTTAATTTGCTTCTAAGCAGGTTACTATGGGTGAGAAATATAGTTTGTGCACTTAGCATTACAAACCAGACTCAAACTGTCCAAAATAATGTAAAACTTGACAAGAAGTTCACCATTGAGGGTACACATGCCTGTGGCAGTAAAGGTTAAACTCTATAGGGATGAACACTAGCTTATGCATCAGAAGTCCAAATGCTTTCTTTTTAAACAAAATAAATAAATAAAGTAAGTACTGTAAATAAATAATGAGCTTATCCTCAGTCTCTCTCTTCCCCTACCTCTCTCTCACTCTCTC
This sequence comes from Plotosus lineatus, assembly GCA_024760905.1. Taxonomy (NCBI): domain Eukaryota; kingdom Metazoa; phylum Chordata; class Actinopteri; order Siluriformes; family Plotosidae; genus Plotosus; species Plotosus lineatus. Next base: position 37,201,044 of record CM045733.1, read on the forward strand.
TCTCTTACTCTCTCTCTCGCTCTCTCCCTCTCTCTCTAGAGCATGGTCTTCACATACACCTCCTACAGAGAAGCGATTATATACACATAGAATAGGTAATATAATAGATATTAATGCCTTTGTGATAAGTTTCTCAGACAATACAACATGACTAGCCAAAAACACAAATCAACAAAAAATAAATTTGAAACACATGAGGAGGCTGAAGATGATCTTTCCTTCACTGTACGCTAAACCACAGTTCTATGGCCCACTCAGCCCATTCACTTGTGTCCTAATGAATAGTCCTTTTTTCATTCCCCTTTTACTCTTCTGAGCTACTTTATGTAGCAATACAATCCAGCAGAAATTGATAAAAAGAACAGCATGGCCTTTCTGGGATATGTCTTTTGATAGACTAAGACATTTTCTAAATTTCACTTCCTTTAAAATCAATGGCATAAGAGTGAGCACATTTTATGGACTGGGGAAAAGGAAGTCAAATATTGTTAATCTGTTATATTCATGAAAATGTCAGAAAATTATATATTCAATTCTGAGAATATTTGTTTTTATAAAATAACAGCCTTGTCAATTATTGCGGACACAAAGACCATGTTAATGCCTTTTTGTTTAATATAATAATCTCTCATTTAACATTAAGAAATCATTCAACAAAGTCCTAGAGAGTGAGCAGATGCCGGAGGAATGGAGGAGAAGTGTGTTTTTAAGAACAAGGGAGACGTGGAGAGTTGCGGCAACTACAGAGGGGTAAAGTTGATGAGCCATATGATGAAGTTATGGGAAAGAATAGTGGAAGCTAGACTAAGGGCAGAGGTCAGCATTTGTGAACAACAGTTCGATTTCATGCCAAGAAAGAGCACCACTGATGCAATGTTTGCTTTGAGGATGTTAATAGAGAAGTACAGAGAAGGTCAGAGGGAACTGCATTGTGCCTTTGTGGATCTGGAAAAAGCATATGACAGGGTGCCAGGAGAAGAACTGTGGTATTTGCATGAGGAAGTCTGGAGTGGAAAAGAAGTATTTTAGAGTGGTGCAGGACATGTATGAGAGATGTAAGACAGTGGTGAGGTGTGCTGTTGGCGTGATCGATGAAATCAAGGTGGAGGTGGGACTGCATCAAGGATCAGCTCTGAACCCCTTCTTGTTTGCTATGGTGATGGACAGGCTGACAGACAAGGTTAGGCAAGAATCTCCATGGACTATGATGTTTGCAGATGACATTGTGATCTGTAGTGAGAGCAGAGAACAAGTGAAGGAAAATCTAGAGAGGTGGAGGTATGCCCTGGAAAGGAGAGGAATGAAGGTTAGCCTCAGAAAATCAGAATACATGTGTGTGAATGAGAAGGACCCAGGAGGAATGGTGATGTTACAGGGAGCAGAGATAAAGAAGGTGGAGGATTTTAAGTACTTAGGCTCAACAATCCAGAGCAATGGAGAGTGTGGAAAAGAGGTGAAGAAGCGTGTGCAGGCAGGCTGGAATGGTTGGAGAAAAGTGTCTGATGTGATGTGTGATAGGAAGGTATCAGCAAGAATGAAAGGAAAAGTGTACAAGACGGTGGTGAGGCCAGCGATGTTGTATGGCTTAGAAACAGTGGCGCTGAGGAAAAGACAGGAGGCAGAGCTGGAGGTAGCAGAGATGAAAATGTTGAGGTTCTCTCTGGGAGTAACGAGTATGGATAGGATCGGAAATGAGTACATCAGAGGGACAGCCCATATAAGATGTTTTGGAGACAAAGTCAGAGAGGCTAGATTGAGATGGTTTGGACATGTATAGAGGAGGGATAGTGAGTATATTGGCAGTAAGATGCTGAGGCTGGAACTACCAGGCAGAAGGCCTAGAGGAAGACCAAAGAAGAGATTTATGGATGTGGTGAAGGAAGACATGAAGGTCGTTGGAGTAAGAGAAGAAGAAGATGCAGAGGACAGGGTGAGATGGAGGCGGATGATTTACTGTGGCGACCACTGAGGGAACAACCGAAAGGAAAAGAAGAATATTTAACATTGAGAAAAGAATGGGAAAAGACAAAGAAAATGATACCTCATTCATTAAGATATCATTGTTGGTTCAAAAGTTACATTATTTTAAACAAATTCATGATTAAATTTTTTTATGGTCCATTTTACACTGGTCTGGTACCTCCTGAGTCGTAGGACGACTCTTGGCGACCTGCCAGGAAGAATAACGTCTTGATTATCACCTTCATGGAGGTTTTCTTGGCGAGGATAGTGCAGTGGTTTGCCATTGCCTCCTGCATGATGCAAACCTACAAGCAATTTAGAACAGCCAATTAGCCTACTGTGCATGTTTTTGGACCATGGGAGGAAACTGAGAACCCAGAGAAAACCCACGCGAGTACAGAGAAAACATACAAACTCCGCACAGAAACGCCCAGGTCTGGAATCAAACCGTGGCCTTCTTGCTGTGAGGCAGACGTGCTAACCACTATACCACCGTGCCGCCCACCCATCTTAGTGTAAAATGGATAACATTTTACGGTATATAACAGTTTAATTCTGATGTTAATAGCACCAGAATTAAACTGTTATATACCTTAAAATGTTATATTTTAAAAATTAAAGTTATAATGTAAAGAAAATGATAGAAAATAATGTAATATAATTAAGTCTGGGAAAAATGATGATTTAATAAGTAAACATATCTATAATTTTATTATCATTCAGTAGGTATTGCGCTTACATCTCCTGGGTAAGTCTTCTGTTTGTCAATTGAATATGTCCATGTATACTTATGTGTTGCAGTGTGATGTCAATAATGAATTTGTATTAAAAGAATTATTAGTATTTATTAAGTATTTCTTAATAAAGAGGCCATCTCAATAAATGCTGGCCTATAACTATTTACAAAGTTTTGGTGGATCATTACTAAGATGGTAATCTTTCTCTAAAAATATTTATCACAGTATCTTTTACAGTGGGGCCAATAAGTATTGGGCAACATAAAAATGTGCAAATTCATCCATTTAAAAAGATAAGAGGGGTTTGTAATTTTCATAATAGGTACACATTAAGCTTGAGAGACAGAATGTAAAAAAAATGCACATTGTATAATTTTTAAACAATTTATTTGTGAAAATGGGAGGCCAATAAGTATTGGGCAGGCAGAAAAAGTTACTTTTAATACTTTGTAATGTAGCCTTGGTTGGCAATGACAGAGGTCAAACAGTTCCTGTAGTTCTTGACCAGGTCTACACACACTTTAGTTGGTATTTTGGCCCACTCCTCTGCACAGATCTTCTCTAGAGCTGTGATGGTTGAGGGCTGTCGCTTGGCAACTCGAAGTTTTAACTCCCTCCACAGGTTTTTGATTGGGTTGAGGTCTGGAGACTGGCTAGGCCACTGCTGAGCCTTGAGATGCTTTTTACGGAGCCACTCCTTGGTTTTCTTGGCTGTGTGCTTTGGATCGTTATCATGCTGGAAGACCCAGACATGTTTCATCTTTAATGCTCTGACCGAGGGAAGGAGGTTTTTACCCAAAATGTCACAATACATGGCCCCATTCATGTTGCCATTGATACGGTGCAGTCTTCCTGTCCCTTGAGCAGAAAAGCATCCCCAAAGCATGATGTGTCCACCCTCATGCTTCACAGTAGGTATGGTGTTTTTGGGATGCAATTCAGCATTCTTCTTCCTCCAAACACAGCGAGTGCTGTTTAAACCAAAAAGTTCAATTTTGGTCTCATCTGACCACATCACATTCTCCCAATACTCCCCCTCATGGCTGCATTCCTCTGGATCATCCAGATGATCTTTAGCATATTTCAGACGGGCCTTTACATGTTTTTTGTTTAGTAGGGGAACCTTTCGGGCAATGCAGGATTTCATCTCATGACGACGTAGTGTGTTACTTATTGTCATCTTTGTAACGGTGGTTCCTGCCGTCTTCAAATCATTGAGCAGTTCCTGCCGTGTAGTTCTGGGCTGATTACTCACTGTTCTCAGGATCCTTTGAACCCCACGAGGTGAGATTTTGCATGGAGCGCCACTCCTAGGGAGGTTGTCAGTGATGTTATACTTCTTCCATTTTCTAATAATGTTTCAAACTGTTGATCTTTTCTCACAAAGTTGTTTACCAATTGCAGTTTGACTCATCCCAGCTTTGTGCAGTTGTACAATTTTATCTCTGGTGTCTTTGGGAAGCTCTCTGGTCTTGGTTATGGTGAAGACTGCAGTCTGACAGTTTGAAGGTGTGTGCAGGTGTCTGTTATGCATCTTATCAGTTCAAACAGGTGTCATTCATACTGTTAACGAGTGGAGAAAGAAATAATGTTTGTTTTCTAGCTGCCCAATACTTATTGGCCTCCCATTTTCACAAATAAATTGTTTAAAAATCATACAATGTGATTTCCTGGATTTTTTTTTTTTACATTCTGTCACTCAAGCTTGATGTGTACCTATGATGAAAATTACAAACCTCTCTTTTCTTTTTAAATGGGTGAACTTGCACATTTTTACATTGCCCAATACTTATTGGCCCCACTGTATGTAGTGCTTTCACTGCAGGCAGGATGTCTACAGTCCATGTTGTACTCTACAGTGTATTTAAATTGACTTTGCATATCACAAATTCCTAACACAAATTCTGCCTAAATATTTTCCAGAATGTCACATGACGGCCATCGGTACCAGTCCAAGTAGCCCCTAACAAGCAATTGAACAGTTGCCAGATTTTTTCATTTTAAAAAGAAAGGACAATTCTTATGTGAAAGTCCTCTTCATATACTAGTACAACTGCAATATATTCACCTTGGGTACTAAAGTGATAACTGCTGATACTGTCCTCTAAAGGTAAATCCTCGGACTCAGAATTGGATTTTAAATCACTGTTCTCTAAATGAGAAATGTCACCACTCTCAGTCCTAGATTCACTATAGTTATATTTATATAACATATATAGTTATATAGATCTGAAGTCTCCTCAATTTAACTCAGAAAGAGCCTTTTAAGTTCTGTTTCAGTTTATCTGCAAACCTATCGGTAACCAACAAAAGTTTCATGGATCATTTGACTATGGCTGCAGGTGTCTGGCATGGCCCTCCATTCTTATTAACATCCAAAAGCAATTGCTTTCTGAAAGTTTCCTTTGCAACCTTTTTGTTTTAATTTCTCCAGTGATTTTCTATGAGTTTTTACTTTATTTTTCCGTGCACTGTTTTCATTTTCCCTGCGCTTGTTTCTCAAGGTTTGTCTTTTTTTGTGGACTAAACGCATTCATTTTTTCTGATCATCAGCAGAATTATTGGCAAGCCAAGCAGACAGGGTTCTGTTCTGTTTTACCATGTGTATGCCAGACTGTTAATGCATTGAAGTATTTCTCCTGTTGAACTGACTGAAGTCAAAGTGTCCAAACGCATTCTCTCCCAGCAGGTTTGTCAACTTGTTGACTTTTAAACAATGGGGTAAAGCCATGCACCTGTCTCTTCATCAGGTGGAATCCTCTTTCATCAGATGTTTTGGCACTGTCCATGACATCCTTCAGAGGTGTGCCGACCAAGGATGATCACTCCTCGGCCAGAGACTGGTTAGCTGTCCACTGCTGATCTCTTAACTGCCAAAAGCCATTGTGAGGCTGATTCTTCTTGCTTGCAGACATCTGTTATCGCCCGTTTCCTTGTCATGCCCGTGAAGCCAAGTACTCCGTAGGCTCTCCAAAGTGACTGCCCGGCAAAGCCCCGACTGCCAACCTCAACAGGGAGGTTCCAGGTCTTCCATCCTCTCTGTCGGCGCAGTTCATATTTGGCCTTCTTTCTCTTGTGTGCCTCTTCCATTCTTTCTTCCCATGGCACTGTCAGTTCAACGAGCACTATACTGTATTTTGAGTGGCTCCTGACAGCAACAGCATGTTGGGACACAAAGTAGTGGTGGTGACTTCTGGTGGGAATCTCAGCTGCTTCTTGAGATCTACCTGCAATTCCCAGTCTCCTGCTGTCGCCAGAAGACCAGTGTCTGTAGACCTCTTATTAGCAGGTGCTGCTCCCCATCTCTGACAAAGTTGATGAAGGTCAGCTTTGTCTGAGCTGTTGGCTTCTTCCTCCGTGCTACATCTAGGCTGGCCGCAATATTGCCGAGGATCTTGTCATGTCGCCATCGATATCTTCTGTCCGTCAGTGTCACACTGTAAGAAGATAGAATGTGTTCCAGGTTTGCTGGCTTACCACATAACTTGCAGGTAGGGTCTTCAGTGAGCTTCCAGGTTCTGAGGTTGACTGGTGTAGGCAGTACATCATAAACAGAGCGTAGGAGAAGTCCAATTCTCTGGTGGTCCATCTTCCACATGTTGCTCCAAGACACCCTTCTTGACCGGACCCCTTCCCATCTCAACAAACTGCCCTGTTTTTTTATCAAAATGGCTGCCACTTGTCTTGTCTCTTCTTCTGCGGACCGAACCTCACTCTCGACCATCTTCCTCTTCTCTGCATTTGATGCTGTCCTCCAGCTTGCTCTGGTTACACATCCTAACCCTAACCTGCCCTGTAGTTGCCCGTAGTCATCTGTAGTCGTCCCTACTATGTCACGATTTCTGAGCCTGGATTCTGCATCCTTTACAGCCTTGTCTGCTTTCCACTTCCGGCCAGTGTTGACTTCCACCTGGGCTCCACTAACTTTTGCTGTCTCGCAACATCATAACCTGCCTAACTTTGGTGACCTTGAACTCTTCTGTTACAGAAGAAAGTGGAAGTTGCAGCTTGCTGCCAGTGCTGTACAGGCTGATGCTGGAGAAGCTTCTTGGAACTCCAAGCCATCTTCCGATGTAGCCACTCAATCCTCAACAGTCGATATCGGGATGTCATACACCAGAAGTGGCCACAGTAGTCTTGGCAGTACTCCATGCTGGTAGATCAAAGCCTTGTGCTTCCCTGGCAATCCACTCTTGTCCATGGCATTCATCCAGTCATCTATCTGCTGCCACATCAACTTCACACTGTCCTTACTGTCCTTGTCGTTAAGAGAGCTCCTGAACCACTTGCCGAGGCGCTTCACTGGCTGCTCGGTCACTGTAGAGACAAGTTCCCCATTGATCCTGAAGCAGAATCTGTCCTGCACTTTCCCTCTCTTCAGGACTAAGCTCCTAGACGTTGCAATGTATTAACTTGTCCCTACGGTTCACACTAGGCTTTTTTCAGAATCGTTCACCTGGTAGAAAATCAGAACGTTGACGCTTAATAATATCTATGAACCATTGAATCTAGCCTCTCTGACTTTGTCTCCAAAACATCTTACATGTGCTGTCCCTCTGATGTATTCATTCCTGATCATATCCTTCCTCATTACTCCCAAAGAGAACCTCAATATTTTCATCTCTGATACCTCCAGCTCTGCCTTCTGTCTTTTCATTAGTGCCACTGTTTCTAAACCATACAACATCGCTGACTTCGACACCGTCTTGTACACTTTTCCTTTCATTCTTGCCGATACCTTCCTATCACCCATCACACCGGACACTTTTCTCCAACCATTCCAACCTGCCTGCACACGCTTCTTTACCTCTTTTCCACACTTTCCATTGCTCTGGATTGTTGAGCCTAAGTACTTAAAATCCTCCACCTTCTTTATCTCTGCTCCCTGTAACCTCACAGTTCCTCTTGGGTCCTTCTCGTTCAGACACATGTATTCTGTCTTACTGAGGCTAACCTTCATTCCTCGTCGTTTCCAAGGCATACCTCCACCTCTGTAGATTTTCCTACACTGTTCTCTGCTCTCACTACAGATCACAATGTCATCTGCGAACATCATAGTCCATGGGGAACCTTGTCTAACCTCATCTGTCAGCCTGTCCATCACCATAGCAAACAAGAAGGGGCTCAGAGCTGACCCTTGATGCAGTCCCACCTCCACTTTGAACTCGTCTGTCACACCTACAGCACACCTCCCCACTGTCTTACATCTCTCATACATGTCCTGCACCACTCTAACATACTTCTCTGCCACTCCAGACTTCCTCATGCAATACCACAGTTCCTCTCTCGGCACCCTGTCATATGCTTTCTCCAGATCCACAAAGGCACAATGCAGCTCCCTCTGACCTTCTCTGTACTTCTCCATTAACACCCTCAAAGCAAACACTGCATCTGTGTTGCTATTTCTTGGCATGAAACCAAACTGTTATTCACAGATGCTGACCTCTGACCTTATTCTAGCTTCCACTATTCTTTCCCATAACTTCATCGTATGGCTCATCACCTTTATCCCTCTGTAGTTGCCTTGTCAGTAAATCTACTGCTACCTCTCCTCGACACTTCCATACCTCCACCGGTATGTCATCAGGATCATCTGCTTTTCCACTTTTCATCCTCTTCAATGCCCTCCTCACTTCACCCTTACTAATCTTACTTCCTGGTCCTCAACAGTCACCTCTTCAACTCTTTTTTTCTCTCTCATTTCCCTCATTCATCAGCTTTTCAAAGTACTCTTTCCATCTTCCCAGCACACTTCTGTCTTCAGTCAATACATTTCCCACTCTGTCCCTAATCAGGCGAACTTGCTGCACCTTCTGACTGTCTAACCTAGCATACAAGTCATCATACGCCCTCTGTTTGGTCTTTGACACCGCTACCTTCGCCTTATGTTGTGTCTCCCTGTACTCATGTTTACTCTCTTTGGTCCTCTCTATGTCCCACTTCTTCTTAGCTAACCTCTTTCTTTGTGCACACTCCTGTACTACCTCATTCCACCACCAAGTCTCCTTATTTACTTTCCTTCCAGATGACACATCAATTACTCTCTACCTCCCTACCATTAGACTCTACCTGTCTCCCTGATCACATTAGCTGTAGTTTTTCAGTCATCTGGAAGCACTTCCTGACCACCCAAACCTGTTTCAACTCCTCCTTGAAGACAACACGACACTCTTCCTTTTTCGGCTTCGACCACTTTGTCTTCTGCTCTGCCTTCGCCTTCTTCACCTTCCTCACCATCAGCGTCATCCTGCACACCACCATCCTATGCTGTTTGTCAACACTCTTACCCACTACTACTTTGCAGTCACTGACTTCCTTCAAATTACATCGCCTACACAAGATGTAGTCTACCTGTGTGCTCCTACCTCCGCCTTTATAAGCCACCCTATGCTCCTGTCTCTTCTGGAAGAAAGTATTCACCACAGCCATTTCCATCCTTTTTGCAAAATCTATCATCTGTCCTTCTGTGTTCCTGTCCTGGATACCAAACCTGCCCATCACTTCCTCGTCCCCTCTGTTGCCTGCACCAACATGTCCATTGAAGTCTGCACCAATGACCACTCTTTCACCTCTGGGGGTACTCTGCATCACTTCATCTAACTCACTCCAGAATCTCTCCTTCTGTTCTAGCTCACATCCTGCCTGTGGGGCATAAGCACTAACAACATTGAACATCACGCCTTCAATTTCTTACTTGATACTCATCACTCTGTCTGACACTCTTTTCTTTTCTAGAACATTCCTGACCAACTACTCCTTCAAGATGACTCCTACTCCATTTCTCTTCCCATCCACACCATGATAAATCAGCTTAAACCCTGCTCCCAAGCTTCTAGCCTTGCTACCTTTCTACCTGGTCTCCTGAACACACAGTCTGTCCACCTTCCTCTTCTGCATCATGTCAGCCCGCTCTCTACCTTTTGCTTTCATAGTTCCAACATTCAAAGTCCCTACTGTCAGCCCTAGACTCATGCCTTTCCTCTTCTCTCTCTGCATACGGACACGCCTCCCGCCTCTCCTTCTTCGACCAACAGTAGTCCAATTTCCACCAGCGCCATGTTGGTTAACAGCACTGATGGCGGTTGTTGTTAACCCGGGCCTCGACCAAGCCGGTATGTTATTCTTATTTTTGATTCGCATTTTTATATGTGGCATTGGTTTTACGTTGGATGCCCTTCCTGATACAACCCTCTGCATTTATCCGTGCTTGGGACCGACATGACGAAGAGACACTGCATTATATTACATGCCCCCCCCCCCCCCCCCCACACACACACACACACACACACACACACACACACAATCTGCATTTATCTCAATAGAAAATGTGAATTGCATAAAAGTAGTTCTGTTTCTTCTTCATCTGTTCATTTTCTGTAACTGCTTAATTCTAATTAGGGTCGCGGGGAGGCTGGTGCCCATTCCAGCAGACTTCGATTGAGGGCAGAGTACACCCTGGACAGCTTGCCAGGCCATCGTAGGGCGGAAACACGGCTTTGCAGCCTACTCTTGTCGAAAGTTAGCAATGGTTCTTTTACATGCCTTTCAACATAAACAGTGAGAGACATGGCTGGCCTTTGATAACCCAGTTAGCTGCACTGGGGGGAGGGCGTGTGTGTGTGTGTCAGTGACAACCTGTGGTGAGTGGGGCTTGAACCAATCTTAGGATCAGTGATCCAGCACCTATACCACTAGGCCACCCCTGCATTTGTTTCTTCTTCAATGTCTGGCAATTCAGCAAAAAAAAAACAAACAAACAAACAAAAAAAAACATTTGGGCCACCAAGTTTCAGTGCCTACAGGTAAATATATGTCTCTTGGATTTACATATTTACCTGTAGGCACTGAAACTTGGTGGCCCAAATGTTTTTTTGTTTGTTTGTTTGTTTGTTTGTTTGTTTGTTTGTTTGTTTTCATGAATGCTACCATCAAAACGGTAGTCTTATTGTTCACTTTCACACATCAATTCTGCAACTTGATATTTTGCTAAAACTTGAGCCCTGTCCACCATATTGATAACAGTATTTTCTGATGGCAGATTTTTCAAACATATCTGTTGATAAAACATTTCTTGCCACAGCTTGTATTAGACTACATTTTTGGGCAGGAAGTTCATACTCAGTGGCTAGCTCCATTGCACATTTTTCAATTTCACTTGTGAACTGTTTGAGTCATATCCTGTTTGAGTGCTTGTATGATGTTGAATGAATGGCAGTTCTGCCTCCAGCTGATAAATCCTTTTCTGTTGTTGTTATTGTTGTCCTGGGTCAGTTCTTTTCTGTACTCGTTTTTTTTCCTTAATATGGAGTTTAGTTGCATGTTTTTGATTGCTGTGGCAATTCTGAAGATTCCTAAATTTTTGTCTAAGTTGTTTAATCTTGAAGGGGTCTATATGAAGTTCTTTTTGTCTCAGAAAACTGTCCCACTCCTTAATATATTTTGATTTTCTTCTTAACCTCTGATTAAAAAAGGCCCTCTTTTCATATGTCTCTGTTCATTCCTACAGGATGAGCTTTGTTATTTTCTCTTCTAATTGCTTGTTCTTTTCTTCAATCTTTTCTATATTAATATTTGATTTTGAGATATCAATTTGAAGTCTGTATATGCAATTATCTTTTATCTTTAAAACATTAGACATGTTAGATATTTGTTGTTTTTGCACTTCAGAGGCCAAGTATACTTCAGTTAATTTTTGTTTTTGAAACCTCAGCTGCTTTTCTTTTTTCTTAGATCACTTTCAATTTGAGAATGCTGGCAACCTGATAGTGATATCTTTCTTTTTTGCTATGTAGTTGGTGACAAAAAAAGGCATTTTCCCACAAGTAGGCATCTTATGTATCAACATTTTTTCCTTTTGACCTTTTAAGTTCCTGGTAATTTGTTTTTACTGACTGTATAATTTTTTGATATAAGCTCTGTCCCCGAACATTCAAGGAAAATGGATTCACCAACCATCCAGATGTGATTGATTCCTGTACAAAAGTTAAGTGTGTCTAATAGTAACCCATTAGTTATTTTTTTCTTCTGGGATAATATGCTCTTTAGTAGATCAAACAATCTAACAACACAGTGTATATTAATAATTTATCATAAACTCCTGGCCTGTCTTATGACTTGCATCTGTTTGCTTCTCTTAAAGCCTTTTCTATCAGGACTTTGAATTTCTTACCCACATATACAGGGAATAGTTTGTTCAACCAACTCTGAAGTAAATATCACGTCATGTTGTTGGATATGCGTACATAATTAAACTGGAGGGGAAGACGGTTGGAGTACACTTGTGGCAGACAAGAAGTGCTTTGTGGACAACGCTTGCCAGAATAGAAGAAAACTTTCTCTATTTTTCCAATGGTTTCAACGTCTGTACAAATTTATAAGAATCTTTAATCAATTAACGATACACTTATTTTATGACACTTACTAATCAAAAAACAACCAAATGCATAAATAATGTTTGCTACATGTTTTAAGCCAATTATTAAAATAACATATCAAATTTTAGATTTACCTGCAATTTATCAGCATTTTAAAACATGAACCGACAAACAGGGGCAAAGTACTTGATCAAATATGTTCAAATAGGAATCCTGTCACTTTAATGAATAAAATATTATTTTCCTTCAGTCACAGCTTGTACAATCTGCAACATCATAACTGAAAGGTCTCAGGAAACAATCCCATAATATTCATATTCATACAACAGTAAGCTATAAGATTCATGCAAGGGAAACAGTTAAATTATTTAGTAACATATACATACATAATTCTTTGTATATTTGATGATTAATGTCTTGGAGTTTGTGGCACTTCTGTGCTGTGTGCCGGCCATATTACTTGCACTGAGTCCTCCTCGGTTGAGAAGACTTGGGTCCAAACATCAGTTTCGCGTAAATTCGCATCAAATTATTTTAGCTTAGATGATTGTTTTTTTTTTAAATGGACAATATAAGCTTTCTTTCTCCATGAAAATTACATGATTTTGCATTTATTTAGCCATTGTATAACACGAGTGAAAACTTTAACCGGTATTTTAACCACTTCTTCTTTTATATGAAAATTCACTAGAAGAAACAATCTAGCTGTCTGTCAGTGTTCCAGAGCGATTCTGATGAATGCGACTGGGCTGACGTGCTGTCAGACGGTGGATACAGCCTGTTTTTAATTGTTGATAATTAAACGTGCCAATTATACACATAAAATATGGACATACGGTATGCTAAACACTTATTCATTCATTCATTCATTTTCTGCAACCATTTAATGCAAACTAGGGTCACGGGGAGGGTGGCACCCATCCCAGACTCCGGGTGAGGGCAGAGTACACCCTGAACATCTTGCCAGGCCACTGCAGGGCAGAAACATGCTGACAGCTATGCACCCTACTCTTGTTGAAAGTCAGCAATGGTTCTTTTTGAACCCCTACCCTCAGGATCAGTGATCCAGCACCTTTACCACCAGGCCACCACTGCCCTGCTATACATTTAACGACACTTAACTTTTGCTTTTACAAAAAAATTAATTTAATATTACAATTACAATGAGGTAGTGGTGGTCTGGTGGTAAAAGGTGCTGGATCACTGATCCTAAGGTCGGGGTTTAAAGCCCCACTTGCCACAGGTTGTCAAGGTCCCCCCCAGTGCAGCTAACTGGATCATCAAAGGCCGGCCATGTCTCTCACTGTCTATAGTGTGAGGCACGTAAAAGAACCATTGATGACTTTCGACAACAGTAGACTGCAAAGCCAACAGCGTGTTTCCGCCCTGCGATGGCCTGGAGAGCTGTCCAGGGTGTACTCTGTCTTCGCCCAGAGTTGGCTGTGATGGGTGCCAGCCTCCCCGAGACCATAATTAGGATTAAGCGGTTACAGAAAATGAACTGAATAATTACGATGTTTAAAATTACTTAATGATAAGGCACTCTTATCAGTGCTGGTCAGCACTTGTACACCTCTGTGGACCAGGAGTAGCGCATATGACAAGGATGTTAATTACACCCATGACATAGAAACTGATCCAATGAACACAACCTTAATCAGATAAGCTTTATACAAGGGTTAATTGTTATTCCTGCTATTATCTTGCATTTATCTGTCTTCTTCCCAATTATATTAGATTCACACCTAAGCTATGGGCTTCCTTACTGTTTGGATGACCCCACAATCTATGAGGACAGGAGTCCAATTCAGTACAAATTACATTTACATTTATAAATTAAAGAGTACTGTGAACCAGATGAGTGTTCTTTTAATACTAACCAACAATAACCTGCCTTGGCTATCACAGAATTAAAATGTTTTAGGTCAAAAAAGTGCCAGTTGTAAGTAGCAAAATAACAACTGATGGGTTTTTGAGAAGCTCTCAATTATTTTATTCTGGATATAACAGAAGGATCAGTAAAAACATGGATGTCTCAAACTTCCAAGGTAATAGAATCGTTGGATGTATGGCCAAATCATACCTTACACAGACCGTAGTCCAGTCAGACAGTATGTTCTCAACAAGCCAAACCCTATTTGCTTAAAGGTGTATGTCCTTGCTTCTCCAAATGATCTGTGGTAATACCAAAGAAAGAAGGGGCATTGGTGGTCCGGTGGTAAAGTGCTGGATTACCGATCCTAATGTTGGAGGTTCAAACACCACTGTCAATGGTTGTCACTGTTGCCCCCCCCAGCTAATTGGGTTATCAAAGATGGGATGTGTCTTTCACTGTCTGCGGTAAGCGGTTCATGCAAAACAACCACTACTGACTTTCATCAAGAGTAGGCTGCATAGCCCAGCGTGTTTCTGCCTTGAGATGGCCGGTCAAGCAGTCCAGGGTGTACTGTTCCCTCGCTCAGAGTCGGCTTAGAGGGGCACAGTAGTTAATTAGGATTAAGTGGTTCAGAAAATAAATGAATGACCAAGGAAAGAATACATTCAGAGACCAAGGTGTTCCCACAGCAAGTCACATACTAGTTGTTCTCAAGGATGCTTTGCTGGCTAATGGCCTTCCAGGAACAGAATCCTTCCAAAGCAATGTCAGTAACATGGAGACAAGCAGTTGCAAAAGGATGGGAAGAAACCATTAGTGTTGGTAGACAGAAATAGTTCTGTGCTGGTATTCACAAAATAGTACAACAACAGCAAAACAGTAATGGTGCCTTCAATAGCGCATAAATAAAATTCATAAGGTTTGACAAAAAATGTTTAGGTGCCAGCAGTGATCAGAGAGTACACTGAAAACATGTGTGGCATTGACCTATGTGATCGCATATCAAGCTTTCATCACATATCAAATCACAGCAGATATCACAACATTGCAATAAAAATTCAGCCACCTGTTGGGCTAGATTCAAAGTGGAAATAAAATAATTTCCACTATGAGAAAACGAAAAACGCGCGCAGTATATAGAATATACATATACTGTATATAGAATAAACACCTCTATCTATGTAATAATAGACAACCCCCATGTAGCTGCCTCATGTTTGAATAATGATTTACTGAAAATAGCTAACTGGGCAAAAACCTGGAAGATAGATTTTAATCCATATAAAACAGGTTTCTAGCCATAAACATCTGGGTATAACTCTTCAAAAAGATGATTCATGGGATATATATATATATATATATATATATATATATATATATATATATATATATATATATATATATATATATAGAGGATTTTCTGAGTAGATCCTTCCGTAGGAGAGTGCTCAATACTTTTGGTAGAGTTAAATAAACAAAGGATTAGGACAAAGGCTTTCTATTGAAACTCCATTTATCACTACAGATCTGTTTCGAGGGGTGGTGAAACCATCCCCTCTCTTCAGGTGATTACAGAAGAAATTTCTTCTGTAATCACCTGAAGAGAGGGGATGGTTTCACCACCCCTCGAAACAGATCTGTAGTGATAAATGGAGTTTCAATAGAAAGCCTTTGTCCTGTCCTTTTGTATATATATATATATGTATATAAATGATATCTTAAAATGAGTTAGTCCTATGATTAATTGTTTAAGAAGTTATAAATATCGAGTTTCAAAAAATACTCTGAATCGTATGTACACATATGCTACCAGTTTTTGACTATTGTAGTCATATCTACGACAATTGCAATAAAAGTCAAGCTGCTATCCTAGAAAACATGCACTTGGATGCTTTACGTACGATATGCGGAGCAGTTTGTGGTACCAGTCACAGTAAAATATACGATGAAACTTCTGTACTGCTCTGCGAAAGAAGACGAATCACCAAGTTAGTTACATTCTTTAAAATGTATCATAACAGATTACCCGAATAGCTTAGTGAACTTGTCCCTCCTCCGATTTTTGAACTTAGTAATTATCCATTAAGAAATGCACAAAACCTACAAACTATTGCCTTTGTATTGTATGGAAATTCATTTCTGTCTGACCCTGTAAATCTATGGAAGGCTTTACTTCAGAATATATATATAAAACTGACCAGAATGCTTTCAAATCAGCCTTAACATCTAGGACCAGGACTATCTACCTCAATCTAAATATAGGATCAAGACGTCAAATTCTTCACTGTTGCCTAAGGTTGGGATGTAGCAATCTCAATGTAGATATACTTGATAGTCATATATCCGACAGATCAGACTGTCTTTGTGGTCATGACACCAAAGATGCACTGCATTATTTATATGTTTGTCCCAGATTTAATTAATAAGAACAACCGAATTTTACTATGTTTATGGTAAGTCTGTTGGGCTTTTACACCCGAGCCTAGTGGCTCATCAGGCCGGTGCTTATCCTCGGTTTCCGTAGCATGAAGTGACCAGGAGTTCAACTTCCCCTGGATGGGACACTAGTCCATTGCAGGTTACCTTCTCAGTATATTTTTACTGGTACCCATTTATACTGCTGGGTGAACAGAGGCACACTTGTGGTTAAGACCTTGCCCAGGGGTCTTAGCACAGTGGGGGTCGAACTGGGATTCTAACCCAGAACCTCCCGATCATGAGCCCAGCACCCTAACCACTACACCACCGGCCTCACAGCACTATGTTTATGGTTTCTCTTTAAACACAGTATTATATGTCTTTGAATCTCGAAACTCAAACCCAAATGTTAAAATCTGTTCACCAATTTATAATCGAAAGTAAACGATTTGATTAAATTAACCATTTCTGTTTATATCACTATTAGCAGAATCCAACTGCAAGTATACCATACCATCACACCTTCTGTTCTAAATGATAATTTAGTGAAATTTGTAAACAAATATATTAATATCCTATAAGTCTGTTGTTATCATGTAAATTTCTTTGAAAATCAGTTTTGACTGTTAAACTTCACCATCATGTAAATTTAATGTCACATTTGTATCAAAAGAGGCGTTCATATAAGTGCATCTGCACTTGTTTGCTGATATATCATGAATAAATATGTTTAAACCACATATCAAATCGGACCAATAAATGGACATCACGTGTGATTACTCACATCTTTACTGTGGCCATTACAAACTCCTGGATCCAATAGAAGTTTGATAGCAACGTAACTAACCAGCAAACAAGGAACATCCAACATTACCGGAACGAACCGCACTTAGCTGAAGAGTTGTACAAAATTTGATGTCAGCAGTAAAGACAGTAAAGAGCAAAATGAATATTTCACAACCGGAGGTATCTGTGTGCAAACTAGGAGCCACACATATGCAAGAGATAGTGGACATCGAGCATGCAAAATACTGTACTGTATGTAGAAATAAGGGCTGTAGGGGCAAGAGGTACATGAGTTGTAACAAATTAAAAATGTTTCACTTTCACTACATCCCAAAAAAGCACAAGTAAGCACAACATCCTCAGCTGAATATTTTTTTTTTCATTATGAAATGGGATCAAAGTATTGCTATTACTTGGGATTCAATTCCATAACATAAGGTTCATAAGGTTTATAAGGTGGATGTTTTCCAGAATTTCACAAAGTTGCAATGACTTAATTGTAGGTCCATAGTAGCAATAACTGTAGGCTTATTAGTTACCTTAACTAACATCATTGCTGCTGAGATTTTTTTAACTAAACGCTTTAATGCTACTTGGGTGCAGTATGGTTGGAGCATATTAATTTTTAAATTCATTCATTCATTTTCTAAACTCATCATTCATTCATTTTCTACACTACTTTATCCTAATCAGACTTGCAGTACCCTCTGGACAGCTCACCAGACCATTGCAATGAGGAAACACATTGATGGCACACCAATGGCCTACTCTTTACAAATGCTTCTTTTATATGTCTCCCATTACAGAAAGTAAGGAATACTGCTGGCATTTGATATTCCTTAGATCCACTGTGGGGGCAGAAGTGAGAACTTGGTGAAAGTGGGACTTGAACCACCAACCTTCAGATTAGTAAATCAGTATCCTACCACCAGGCCACCAACTTTTGCTCAACTTTTTAAATGTATTATATATAGTGAATGGAGAGCAGAGAACAAGTGCAGGAAAATCTAGAGAGGTGGAGGTATGCCCTGGAAAGAAGAGGAATGAAGGTTAGCCTCAGTAAGTCAGAATACATGTGTGTGAATGAGAAGGACCCAAGAGGAACAGTGAGGTTCCAGGGAGCAGAGATAAGGAAGGTGGAGGATTTTAAGTACTTAGGCTCAACAATCCAGAGCAATGGAGAGTGTGGAAAAGAGGTGAAGAAGTGTGTGCAGGAAGGTTGGAATGGTTGGAGAAAAGTATTCGGTGTGATGTGTGATAGGAAGGAATCAGCAAGAATGAAAGGAAAAGTGTACAAGATGGTGATGAGGTCAGCGATGTTGTATGGTTTAGAAACAGTGGCACTGAGGAAAAGACAAGAAGCAGAACTGGAGGTAGCAGAGATGAAAATGTTGAGGTTCTCTTTGGGAGTAACGAGGATGGATAGGATCAGGAATAAGTACATCAGAGGGACAGTACATGTAAGATGTTTTGGAGACAAAGTCAGAGAGGCTAGATGGAGATGGTTTGGACATGGACAAAGGAGGGATAATGAATACAGTCTGCCCCCAATTTATGAAGACCCCTTTGTACGAAATCCCCGGATTACGAAAAACATTTTCTTGAGTTTCCGTCCCGAAATACGAAGCATCCCCCTCTTACGAAAAGAAATTCAAAATTCCATTGCATTTCACGGCTGTCTCTCAACATCCCGCCCCGCTGGCCTCCCAGATAGAGACAGAAGGAAGCTTCACTCTTTAGTTTTTAGTTTAGTTTTTTAAGTTTTTTTAGTTTTTTAATTCAGTAAATGTTTAATAAATGTGGGTGCATTTGAGCTCATCTAGAATTCCGATCCCTGTTTGTCTTCCTTTCGGCTTTTTCCCTTTTACTCGGGAGTCGCCACAGTGAATCATCTGATTTGCACGTTTGATTTGGCAGAGGTTTTTACATCGGATGTCCTTCCTGTCACAACCCTTTTTAGCAAGGGACAGAAACACACTGACGACTTTGTAGCCTACTCTTTACGAAAGTTAGCAATGGTTCATAGACAGTGAGAGACATGGCCCGCCTTTGATAACCCAGTTAGGTGCACTGGGGGGACAGTGACAACCTTGTGGAGAGTGGGACTCGAACACCCAACCTTTGGATCAGCGATCCAGCGCCTTATACCACTAGTTATACCACTTTCCCCATCAAGGAATCAAATTAAAGTTGAGTTTGTCACGCAGGGAATGTGCTTTGAATTCCACGTCTTGTAGGCGTGGCCCGAAGCGAGCTCGAGAGAGAAGGAGATCGAGAGAGAGAGGGGGAGAGACAAAGAGGTGTGTGTGTGTGTGTGTGTGTGTGTGTGTGTGTGTGTGTGTGTGTGTGTGTGTGTGTGTGTGTGTGTGAGTAAAAAAATGTTTAATAATGGTTTATTTAATAAATCTTCTTCTTTTCCTTTCGGCTGTTCCCTTCAGGGGTCGCCACAGCAAACCATCCACCTCCATCTCACCCTGTCCTCTGTATCTTCTTCTCTTACTCCAATGACCTTCATGTCTTCCTTCACCACATCCATAAATCTCTTCTTTGGTCTTCCTCTAGGCCTTCTGCCTGGTAGTTCCAACCTCAGCATCCTACTGCCAATATACTCACTATCCCTCCTCTGTACATGTCCAAACCATCTCAATCTAGCCTCTCTGACTTTGTCTCCAAGACATCTTACATGCGCTGTCCTTCTGATGTACTCATTTCTGATCTTATCCATCCTCGTTACTCCCAAAGAGAACCTCAGCATTTTCATCTCTGCTACCTCCAGCTCTGCCTCCTGTCTTTTCCTCAGCGCCACTGTTTCTAGGCCATACAACATCGCTGGTCTCACCACTGTCTTGTACACTTTTCCTTTCATTCTTGCTGACACTCTCCTATCGCACATCACACCGGACACTTTTCTCCAACCATTCCAGCCTGCCTGCACACGCTTCTTCACCTCTTTTCCACACTCTCCATTGCTCTGGATTCTTGAGCCCAAGTACTTAAAATCCTCCACCTTCCTTATCTCTGCTCCCTGTAACATCACCGTTCCTCCTGGGTCCTTCTCATTCACACACATGTATTCTGACTTACTGAGGCTAACCTTCATTCCTCTTCTTTCCAGGGCATACCTCCACCTCTCTAGATTTTCCTCCACTTGTTCTCTATTCTCACTACAAATCACAATGTCATCTGCAAACATCATAGTCCATGGAGATTCTTGCCTAACCTCGTCTGTCAGCCTGTCCACTTCATCTAAGTCACTCCAGAATCTCTCCTTCTCTTTTAGTTCACATCCTGTCTGTGGGGCATAAACACTAACAACATTGAACATCACACCTTCAATTTCTAACTTGAGACTCATCACTCTGTCTGACACTCTTTTCACTTCTAGAACATTCTTGACAAACCCCTCCTTCAAGATGACTCCTACTCCATTTCTCTTCCCATCCACACCATGATAAAACAGTTTAAACCCTGCTCCTAAGCTTTTTGCTTTGCTACCTTTCCACCTGGTCTCCTGAACACACAGTATGTCCACCTTCCTCCTCTGCATCATGTCAGCCAGTTCTCTATCTTTTCCTTGTATAGTTCCAACATTCAAAGTCCCTACTCTCAGTCCTAGACTCGTGCTTTTCCTCTTCTCTCTCTGCCTATGGACACGCCTCCCACCTCTCCTTCTTTGACGTCTTCGACCAACAGTAGTCCAATTTCCATCAGCACCCTGTTGGTTGACAGCACTGATGGCGGTCGTTTAGACTTTCTGGTTTGCATTTTCTATTTTGGCAAAAGTTTTACGCCGGATGCCCTTCCTGTCGCAACTCTCTGCATTTCTCCAGGCTTGGGGCCAGCATAAGGGGGAGAGACACTGGTTAGTGCCCCCCCCCCCCCCCCCCCGCCTCATGGCTGCATTGGTTTAATTAATAAATATGTTCATAAAATGGTTTAATAAATAATTTTCTTTTACTTTTAACACATATTTCATACAAAATTGGTGGACTTTTATCATTTTTAAAGGGTTTATGGGGTTTATCCAGTCCAAGGACTGGAGCCTTGGAACGAATTAAGCGTTTAACGCGTAAGATGTGGCCCCTACTTACGAAATCCCCGCTATACGAAAAGGGCTCTGGAACAGATTAATTCCGTCAATTGGGGGCCGACTGTATATTGGTAGTAGGATGCTGAAGTTGGAACAACCAGGCAGAAGGCCGAGAAAAAGACCAAAGAAGAGATTTATGGATGTGGTGAAGAAAGACATGAAGGTCGTTGGCGAATGAGAAGAAGATGCAGAGGACAGGGTGAAATGGAGGCAGATGATTTGTTGTGACGACCCCTGAAGGGAATATCCAAAAGGAAAAGAAGAAAAGAAGAGTAGGAGTAGCAGTTTCCAGGAAAAATAGAATGTAGTGGGTTTTTTTTTGCATGATTATTTTAAGTGCTTGTTACCTTATGTATGTCTGTGGCACATGTACAACATGTCTGCTTCAACTAAAAATGTATGTGACCACTTTTGTTTGGTTTGAACCAAAAACTGTACAGATCCATTCGGTTTATGTAAAGGAAAAATAAGGCCTACATATAAACTAGTTGCAACAAGGCCTGAGTAACCTGGCAACCTGATGCAAAATCTTTATCTTACTGAATAGTCTATGAAAAATTTTACTGAGAGCAAGAGAAGGTCTTTGGTTCCAGTCCCGTTACCAGTGAGGGTATTTCTGAATGGAGTTTACATGTTGTTCTCATGCTTGCATGGATTTCTTCGGATGCTCTGTTTAGAATTGCCCCTAGGTGTGGAATTACAGTACTTGTGAATGGATGTTTGTCCTAGATAAGAGGTTCTACGTCAGGCTTGCGACCTCGTTCTCATTTGGTTAACTGTTTAATCCTCCCAGAGGCACAGGGAGGTGACTCCAGTTTATATCAACTGACTCTGCAGGTGGGGTACACCCTGAACAGCTTGCCAAACCATCGCAGGACAACCGTTTACACTTACACTTACACCTTGGGTAAAATTAGAAGAACCACTTAAAAAAATGCTTTACTTTAATTCTTTACAAAAACTTTGAGTTTTATGGCTTATTTGTACATTTTAAAGCATGAGAGTGAGTCTGTGCACTCAATTATTCCATATACAGTGGTACCATGACTTACAAAATTAATTCGTTCTTAGGGCAATCTCGTAAGTCAAAATGTTTGTTAGATAAAACAGCAAATAAAAGAAAACGAATTAATTCATTCCAACCCCCTCTCAAACTCATATATAACCTGACAGAAACACATATATTTGACCTACTATATTAAAGATCTTCTTCTTTTCCTTTCGGCTGTTCCCTTCAGGGGTCGCCACAGCAAATGATCTGCCTCCATCTCTCCCTATCCTCTGCATCTTCTACTCTTACTCCAACGACCTTCATGTCCGCCTTCACTGCATCCATAAATCTTCTCTTTGGTCTTCCTCTGGGCCTTTTGCCTGGTAGTTCCAACCTCAGCATCCTCGACGTCTTCGACCAACAGTAGTCCAATTTCCATCAGCACCCTGTTGGTTGACAGCACTGATGGCGGTCGTTGTTAACCCGGGCCTCGACCGATCCGGTATGAATTTTGTTTTGATCATTTGCATTTTTAAATGTGGCAGAAGTTTTACGCCGGATGCCCTTCCTGTCGCAACCCTCTGCATTTATCCGGGCTTGGGACCGGCATAAGGGGGAGAGACACTGGTTAGTGCCCCCCCCGCCTCATGGCTGCATTACCTACTATATTAAAGATAAACATGTGAAAACAAGGGACAGTGGTGGTATAGTGGTATAGGGCGCTGGATCGCTGATCCAAAGGTTGGGGGTTCGAGTCCCACTCTCCACAAGGTTGTCACTGTCCTCCCCAGTGCAGCTAACTGAGTTATCAAAGGCCGGCCATGTCTCTCACTGTCTATGGTGTGAGGCATGTAAAAGAACCATTGCTGACTTTCGACAAGAGTAGGCTTTCCGCCCTGTGAAGGCCTGGTGAGCTGTCCAGGGTGTACTCTGTCCTCCCCCAAAGTTGGCTGGGATGGGCGCCAGCCTCCCCACAACCCTAATTAGAATTAATCGGTTACATAAAATGAATAATGATGTGAAAACAATAAATATTCCATAATAATAATAAGGCTTGTACATTAATAATATTTAATAATAAATAATAATAAAACAAGAATTCACAATAAGACAACTAACCCTTCGTGGGGCCGGTGGCATAGTGGTTAGGGTGCTGCACTCATGATTGGTAGGTTGTGTGTTCAAATCCCAGTTAGACCGCCACTGTGCTAAGACCCCTGGGCAAGGTCTTAACCACAAGTGTGTCTCTGTTCACCCAGCAGTATAAATGGGTACCAGTAAAAAATAGACTGGGAAGGTAACCTACAATAGACTAGTGTCCCATCCAGGAGGAGTTGAACTCCAAGTCGCTTCACGCGCTACGGAAACTGAGGATAAGCACTGGTCCAATGAGCCACTATGGCTCGGGTGTAAAAAGCCAAAAGCCAACTAATCCTTCTAATTATCGACTGCGGCAAAGATGTCACATGCGAAGATGTAACGTGGGCAGGCATGAGGTGGTGTGTAACAGAGAAAGAAGAGAAGGATTTTGTTCGCGTGCACGCTATGAATCCCAGCAAGGAAAGGCTCGTGATGAGCTCCCACAAGGTTCCGATGGTCGACGGAGCCATTTGGAAGAAACGTGCAACATTCACATGTTTTTTACCAGCATCAATTTTCTTGATAATAGCTATCTTTGTTTCTAATGAGATGGCTTGCCGCTTTTTCTGATTACCACTATCACTCGTCGGCTTACGCTTCTGACCAACCATATTTGCTTAGGGTTACAAAAGTCCGCAAAACAGTGCAAACACAAAGATAACAAAGACGACGTCTTAACACAAGGGTAACATGCAGTGAACTAGTAAGAAGGCGGGGCACGTTTAGTCTGTCATTTGTAAACATAGATGCAGCGTCATGTGGAAGTAGTGTATTACGTCAATGTATTATGTAGCTACGTCTCATACTACAGAGAGCATGCTAAACTCAAAATTTGACCTATTTTTTTTTTTTTTATGTAAAATCGAAAAAACGAACGAACGTAACTCGGTCTGTACTGTACTAGAATTAAGTGTAATTGCGCATCCTCTGCAGTAGGTTGCAGTGAGAGCAGTGAGAGCGCCAATGCCACCTTCTGTAGAGGATGCGCAATTACACTAGTTGGTAGTGGCACTCTCATTGTCGTGCTATGGTGTAAGCAAAAAGCACCGAGCAAACGATATGAAGTACAGTAAACAATATTTATAGTTGCGCGTGGGGCGCTGGGGGGTTGAAATGTTTTTTCTTCCTTTCGGGGAATCACAGAAAATAATTGAGAAGCACTGCACAAGGAGTTGTCAGAGCGTGGAGGAATACACATAGAAGAATACAAGGCTGAACGGCCTGGAAAGCCATTTCCCCAGCAGAGTTTGTAAATCAAAATGTTGCTCGTTGGGGGCAGATTTTTGGTAGGATCGAAGCTCGTATCATGGAAAATTCATTATAAAAGACACTCGTAAGTCAAGGTGCCACTGTACTAAAATGCATGCACAGTTTAAATAATGTGCTTTTTTCCTGAAAACTGGGAAAATTTTATATATTTCCTTGTATTTTTGGGTGGAATTTTATTGAAATTCTAGGATTTTAGAATCGCTAATGTTCACAGAAGTTTTCCAGCATTTTCATTTGCTTCATCCTAGCGATAGCGAACTAGTCATGTGATGCAAACTAAATATGCTTAGTTTGTCATTGATTGAAATGAGCTATATAATCCTACTCATATGGTCAAATGAAAATTTTCAATAAAAACTGGCAAAAAATGGGAAAAGAAGCCAAAGTCAGGCTTGTACTAAGAAATGGATGTATTCTTCAGCATCACAACTAAAATTTAATTGAATTGATTAAAGTTTCTGCCTTAAAAAGCCATCTCTCTAATTGATAATCAAAGGGATTCTGACTAGCACGGACAAAATATATTACGGTAATTATTGTTTATTTAACTCAACTAATTTACTTAATAATTAATTACTCCCTATTTTTACACTAAATCTTTGGGTGTATAAACAATATGATTTGTGAAGTGTCTGGAATAAGAACAGTCACTGTGCAATACTGTGATATTTTCAGCTTTCATTTCATCCATGTATTATCTATATCACATACCTGTCAAGTTCACAGGGAAGCTGAAACCATTCCCAGCCGACTTCAGGATACACCCTGAACAGATCTCCAATCTATTAAAAGAATAACACAGACACAAACAACCTATGGTGACTTTAGAGTAGCCAGTAACTATGATGTAATGTCCATTACTTTGGACACTGGGAGGAAACCAAATTATCGAGAGTAAACATACTAAGGCATGGGGAGAACACATAAACTCCATCTAAAAAGACACCAGTCAGTCACAGGGTCAGAACCCAGATCCTTCTCACTGTGCAGTTTAATCCCTGCATCACCCTATTAAAACCTTACAAAAATATTATGAAATTTTATATGTATATATATATATATATATATATATATATATATATATATATATATATGTATACATATTATACATATATAATATATATATATATACATATATATATATATATATATATATATATATATATATATATATATATATATATATATTATATATGTATAATATGTATACATATATATATATAAAATTTAATAATATATACTGTACAGTAAATATAGTAAAGTGATATATGATATGATGTGAATATGAAATGATATAACCCTACACCACTTTAGATTAACGATCCAGCTGTTCAGCAATACTGTTTAACAGTTATCGAGTGTATTCTATTTTTATAAGTACCTCAAAGGTAATTATTTGTACACATTATGTATCTTGGAAACATATATGACATCTTTGGTTCTCAAAAAGGTACACAGCATTAGCTTCAGGTTAAAAAAAACAGATCAGGGGACATTAGGGTAAGGACAAATTTGTTTATTGTACCCTTTTTCTGACTCTACATGAGAATAGGATACACGGGACTTGACTGACCCTCCGGAATGCCAGAGCTCACACTTTCTATTTTTGTAACTGTGCTGTAGCTATTTCCCGCATTTACAACTGCTCAGTTTATAAATACACAACGTTGCTCAAACCTAAAACCACGGCTTTATTTTCACGAGAACTGCACGTCCTTCAGTAGCCTGTTCTTTCTAAAACAGGCAGAGGAAAGGCGAGACTCACATCAGCATCAGCATCCGCACATTACGGGTTGATAGAAATAGGGCTCGCGCCAAGCTGCTATTTTTGGCTCGGCAGTGTTTCCAGGGGAAACCTAATGATGCAATGACGTCAATGCGGGTCAGTGGCAGACTAGAGTAATTGAATGCGGCCGGTAAGATTCTTCAGTAACGCAGGAGGAGATAACGCAGTGGGACTGTTCAATACAGACACAGACGGATATAACACGGCTGTGTATCCGGACAAAATCCGCGCGCGGACGAAGCGGAGAGCATGGAATTATCTCTCTCTCTCTCTCTCTCTCTCTCACACACACACACACACACACACACACACACACGGTCTGAGGTGCATTTTTATAAAGCCGATGGATTTTTTGTTTGTTTGTTTTGTTTTTTGTTTGTCTTCGTCCTAAGAAGACCCACGTGTTCCTTTTTTAATGCTACTGGCCTTTTTTGACGATGATAGCGTGAAGGGTGAGCTGTAAAAGGAAACTCAATTTTCATTCACTCCTTTCTTCCTTCTTGTACACGAGCAGTCTTTTATAAGCGTCTACAGATGTGTTATAAAGCGCGTGGTTCATTCTGCTCAGTTTATTCATGTGCACGCGTTTAACTCAGCTGTAACTGCACACTGAAATACATCGGGATTCCCCTTTTTTAATCAAAATGTCCTGATGTCGTTTCTCAGTCAAAATGCAATTTCAAACACTGATTCGTGACTGAAGTGGTGGCTTTGAGCTTGGCGATGTGGAACAGGCTCCATGCACAAACTCCATTTAGGTATGTTACCCTTTCATAAAAACACATCCATCTGCATATTTATAGCGCTCGAATTATTTAAGTTTGGCTTAAAGACCATTTTATGACAAGACATACCAAAAGGCTTAAATTCTATTTAATCATAATTTACATTTCTGTTGCTGCACCATAACATGATCTCAGGAAGAACAACACACAGCAACAAGTATTATCAGAGGTGTGGTGTATAACACACACACACACACACACACACACACACACAGAGAGAGAGAGAGAGAGAGAGAGACCACCTTGTTATGGAATCTATATATATCCAACTAAAAAGACTTTCGAGAGAAAAACAACCAAATTTACAAAATAATTGTGTGGAAGGGAAGAAATGACAAGGTGTTGTTTTCTTCTTTTTCTGACTGCATGGTGGCGTGGTGTGTGTAGCACATCCGCATCACAGAAAGAAGGTCCTGGGTTCGAGTCTCTGGCTTGTCGAGGGCATTTAAGTGTCGAGTTTGCAGGTTCTCTTTGTGTTTGAGTGGGTTTCCTTGAGGTACTCTGCTTTCCTCCCGCAGTTCAAAGACATACACATTAGGCTGATTGGCAGTTTCAGATTGCTCTTAAGTCTGAGTGTATGCCCTGTCTTAGCCCTCAGCTGGCTGAGATATGCTCCAGTCTCTTCATCACACTAATAAGATTAGTTCAGCAAATTAATGGATAGATGGATGAATGGATAATTTATATTTGTTATGAATTTGGTTTTCCTTCAATCACAGTATTGTGTAATTATTGTGCTTCACTAGCAATATTACTAACAGTGTAGTGTCATGAATACACATCTGAAATGAAGCTGGTGGTGAGAACCCCCAGGAGGTTTTATATATTGCATACCTGTATGTGTGTGTGTATATATATATATATATATATATATATATATATATATATATATAAATAAAATTAATGTTAGTGCAAGAATGAACAGTAAAAATAACAGCTATATTTATTTCATGAAGCAAAGCTCTTGGACAATGAAAATGTGAATATGAAAAGATGCACCATACCCTTCAGGTTCTCTGCAATTCAAGTGTTTCAAGTCTCTTCCAACAGTTTAAAATAAATACTATTAGATAAGAGAAAAAAACAAATACTGTACATATTATGTGAATAAATATGATTCATGTAATATGCATATGATTTAATGACACTTAAGCCTCTTTCACAAACAACCTGGAAATTTAATTTTCATTTTTTGTTTATTTATTTATTTTGCCTTAAAAATTTATCAGGGCTACAACAGATGAGACTGACGCAGGTTTGTGTGAGGTAGATTTCAAAGCCATGTTACATTACATACATATAAAGTATGTGCTGCATGTCTTAGCATTAGGTATTCATTTTAATGCTTAGGCCACACTGCAAGGGCACAGGGACAATTCTGAGACTGATTCACCCTAATGACCACTGCATTGGGTCTATTTGAATGAGTATCTGTTGAGAGTGATGCAAAATCTGATTTCAAACCAATATGTTTATTATTAATTAGTGTATCAGCTTTGTCAAAGAGGGGGAGGCTAGGGAATCTATAGTGGCTCAACCAACATTAGTGTTTGACGAGTCAGAGCAGTGGGAAATGATAGTTGACCTGGGCCAGAGGCTGGTCTTTCCAGAGATAGTCCAGACTACTCTAAGGCCTGATATCGTCATTTGGTGCGCAAAGAACAAGAGGATTGTAATCGTTGAACTCACGGTACCCTGGGAAACAAGATGTGAGGAAGCATTCGAGCGCAAGAGAGCCAAGTACGCTGAGTTGGTTGAACAGTGCCAGCAACGAGGTTGGAAGTTTTGGCTTTTTCCTGTAGAAGTAGGAGCTAGAGGATTCGCTGCGCAGTCCTTAAGAAGAACATTAGGAAGCCTAGGTGTCAATGGCAGGGACAGGAAGAGAACTATAAAAGCAGTATGCCAAGCAGCTGAAAGATCATCGAGCTGGCTATGGCTGAAGAAAGAGGAGAAAAGCTGGAAGCTATCAGCTGACACGTAGTGGTGAGACGTCATCACTGCGGACCCACCACCCTGAGAGTGTCCCGGGTTTAAAGGGTCGAAACATTCATTGACGGGTGGTCCCCAGCTGAAGAAATCAGCTGAGTTAGCAGCAGTAGCTGTTTCATGTACACCAACTCTCTTGTATGAAAATGGAAGCTTGACAGACAGAGGATGAATACACAGTGACTGTTGAGTGGAACTTATACTGATCTGAAATCATGTGTCCAGTTCATTTTCTGTAACCGCTTCATCCTAATTAGGGTCGCGGGGAGGCTGGTGCCCATCCCAGCCAACTCAGGGCGAGGGCAGAGTACACCCTGGACAGCTCGCCAGGCCTTCGCAGGGCGGAAACACGCTGACGGCTTTGCAGCCTACTCTTGTCGAAAGTCAGCAATGGTTCTTTTACATGCCTCACACCATAGACAGTGAGAGACATGGCCGGCCTTTGATAACCCAGTTAGCTGCACTGGGGGGGGACAGTGACAACCTTGTGGAGAATGGGACTCGAACCCCAAACCTTTGGATCAGCGATCCGGCGCCTTATACCACTAGACCACCACTGCCCTGTGAAATCATGTGTATTCATGAGAAATTTTATGAAACCATTTGCCAAGAACCTGGATCACCGGTTACAAGTCTGAGCCAGAAACATAATCTGAAATGTATGACATATCATTCCAAATCATAAGAAAAAACAAAGAGCCTCCAAGTTGGTTTAATACAGCTGGTGTTATTGTTGCTGCACTGCCGACATCTTCAGCCGAGGCCATCCATCAGTGTATGTTTTGACCCCTTGCTCAGTACACTCGGATGGGGGGGTCCAGAATGATGATCAATCACTGCACGTGGTTGGTGGGTCTCCAGCTACTTGTACCACTCTTAATCCATACCCAGAAAGATGATTTTTCTGTTGCTTGGGCCATTCTCTGTATTGCTGTTTGTCTGCTTCTGCCTTTTATTCCCAGTGCAGAGAATAAATGCCACGCTGACTGTGCTGTGAAGCCTCTGCAATTGCCATCTGGCTTCTCTGCATTATACCAATAGAGTCCCATACTTGGTCTTTTGCCTCTCGTGTGCTTCACTACATCTTGCCTCCCATGGCACTGTCAACTCAATTAGAATGATCTTTGTTCCTTGTGACCATAGAACCATGGTTGTTAGGTTCGTTGTTACTATTTCTGGAAATTTCAATTTTTAATTCAGGTCTACAGTGAATTTCCAGTCTCTCACCTGATCTTGGATCCCAGTTTTATTGCACACGCTTTTCTTTTCTATCTCCTAAAATATTAAATGTGATGGTTCAGTTACTTATTCCTCCCCCTTCTGTCATTGTTTGCATGCTATCCTCATTAAAATATGAAAACCTATAAATGTTTGGGTGGTTTTAGTTAAAGCAGACACTCTTTTTTCATCTGTGTGATTTTGACAAAGATCAGATCACATTTGATGGTGATTTTATGCAGAAATGTGAGAAATTCCAAAAGGTTCAGATACTTTTTCATACCACTGTAGGGAAACAAGGACTAGGTATGTCCAAAAGCTGATACTGGAAGAAAGCTTGGAGTACCTTTTCATCTTTGGAATCTTTCAGTCATGATTACTCGTGCTTTCCCAGCCTTATATTCCTCCACTACTGATGTGAATGGGAGCTGGAGCTTAGCTGTTTTGTTGTAGATTGAGATAGTTCAGTGGAACTCCTAGCCATTTCCGGAGGTGCTTGTTGATGGTCATCTCCGCTGACTCTACTGTTGATGCAGTGATCTCATAAAGCATCAATTGCCAGGCTAATCATGGTAGAAGTCCTTCCTAGTACATACATGCTTTAAACTTCCCTGGGAGGTTAGTCTTATCTGTTTTTCATCCCTTCACCAACTTGCTGTTTTATTCTGCTGATGTTGGCTTTGTCTCCAAGTGTTTCATCAATCCATTTCCCCAGACATTTCATTGGTTTTTAGAGATGGATGAGATATTTTCACCTTGGACTGTCAGTCGTTATCACTCAGTTACTTTATCCTTCTTCATGATCAAGGATCTTGAATTCTTGGGCTTGAATGTCATTCTGGCCCACACTGTTGTCTCTTCAAGAGCTTTCAGTATCCATCTTGCCGTACAAGGGTGTCTGTGGTTATGATTAGATCATCCATGAAGCCTCTGCTTGGTGGTTGTCTTGTGTTGGATGTTTTCAGGCCTTTTGTCTCCTTCTCCAGCTTTGATGATCATGTTCATGCCCATTAAAAACACAATCACTGAGATAGTGCATCCAGTCACATTACCTTTTTCCAGCATCTGTTAAGAAGTTGTGAAACTTTTTGTTGTGAATCTCAGTATATTCCACTGAAATAACTTCTTATGAGATTCCTGAAGTGCTCTTGTATGTGATACTGTCTGAATGCCTCATTTATGAGCATGTGTGGGATGGTTCCATAAGCATTAGCTAAATCCAACCATACAACTGTCAAGTCATTGTTGTTGACTTTGGCTTCCTGGATAAGTTGTGTGATGATGCTTGTGTGTTTGATGCACCTTACAAATCCAGGTACTCGTTTCTGTACAGATGTATCAACATACTGGTTCTTGGTCATGTATGTGGTCATCCTCCTTGGTACTGAGCAGAAGATTTTGCCTTCTATGCTTAGGAGGGATATTGTCTAGAACTGGTTGCTCTGATTTTTCTTTGGAACAAAGCATCCGTCTGCTCTCTGCCAGTCTGATGGTATCTTTCCTCCATATTACTTTTAGCAGTTTCCACAGATGTTTTAGGATCTTGGGGCACTTCTTGTAGACATTGTAGGGAATGCCATTTGGGCCTGGTGCTGATGTTGTTCTGGCTTTCCTCACAGCATCTTGCACTTCTTTCCATAATGGTTCCTTGGCATTTATTGGCACCAGTTTGTCCACTGCCTCTCATCATTGTGTGTTTCTGCAAGATGTTTCTCTACTTCTTCTTTTGGGCTCTGAAGTGTTCCTATTTTAGTGCCGACTCGTGTTTCTTTGGTGAATTTGAATGTGTTGGCTATGAAGCTTGCTCTCTTTCTTGTTCTAACTTGTCTGGCTTTTCTTATTCTTTCGGCTTTCTGTAGGTTGTTTCTCTTCTCTCTCTCAAACATGATCTCAACTCACTGAGGGCTTCCTTCTCATTTGCACTTGTTGTTCTGTACTGTCTAGTCATGGTGTTCAACTCTGTTCTTAGTTGTTGTATTTCCTGTTGGGCGTCTTTTTGGTCTACCCTGTGGCTTTTGCTTCTCTCTGATTTCTGCTACTCCAAACCATTCTAGGTCTATTGCAAAGATCATTGTTGACAAGGTTGACAGCTTCCTGTGCACATCCCCATTAATGAGCTGTCTAGGATCTTATCAAGGTCATCATCAAGGGCTCCCTATTTTCTGTCATCTGTTGATGGCCGTCGTATGCACTGCTTTCTGGTGTTACTTGATGGTTCTCTGTCTGTTCGTTGTAGATTAGGATCATCTTGTTCATCTTCCATGTTGGCCTGATTGGTACATGAGGAAGGGAAGCCCTCAGCTCTGTGATGTTCTTCCTGACTGTAGGCCTCCTCCGTATTATCAGTAATAACAGTGTGTTCCCCCTGCTCTGGTCTACATTTAGCTCTTTCCTGGTGTATCCTCAGCCCCTTCATGTTCTTGCAGACTTTTCCACAGTGACACTTGGTTTCTCCCGGTGTTCCAGTCGAAGTCCATTGTACGAGCCGAAACATTGCCTTTCTATCTGATATGCTGGGTCTTTCATCCTCCCCCCCCTCTCAGACCCTGGGGTTATTGCTCATTTGTCTGTGTTGTAACTATCTGTATGATGTTCACTCGTGAGAACTGTGTGTTGGAGTGCCAACCCTTCCCACCCTGATTTCAGTCTTCCTGCCAGAAACATAACCTGAACTGTGTGACATATCATTCTAAATCATGAAGAAAAATAAAGAGCCTCCATGTTGGTTGAATACAGCTGGGGTTATTGCTGCTGCACCGCCGACGTCCTCAGCCGAGGCCATCCATCATTGTGTGTTTTGACCCCTTGCTCGGTACACTCTCAGGATAGGGAGGTTCACGGTGGTGATCAATCACTGCATATCGTTGGTGGGTGTCCAGCTACTTGTGCCACTCTTCATCCAGACCCAACAAGATGATTTTTCTGCTGCTTGGGCCATTCTCTGTATTGCTTTTGTCTGCTTCTGCCTTTTATTCCCAATGCAGAGAATAAATGCCATGCTGACTGTGCTGTGAAGCCTCTGCACCCTATCTCCTCTCTATAACACCATGTTTGCCATCTGGCTTCTCTGCATTCTACCAGTAGAGAATAAGAGGATTTAGCATTCAAAATAACATAGCAGAATTATTCATAGTCTAAAAGTAATACAGTGATACCACAGCTCACGAGTTTAATCTCTTAAGCCAAAACGTTCGTTAGATGAAACAATTATTCCCATAAGAAATAATAGAAAACGATTAATCCGTTCCAATCCCCTCCCAAACTCATATAACCTGCCACAAAGACATATATTTGACCTAATATATTAAAGATAAACATGTGAATATATTGGTAGTAGGATACTGAGGTTGGAACTACCAGGCAGAAGACGTAGAGGTAGACCAAAGAGAAGATTTATGGATGTGGTGAAGGAGGACATGAAGGTAGGGTGGGATGGAGGCAGATTATTTGCTGTGGCGACCCCTGAAGGGAACAGCTGAAAGGAAAAGAAGTAAAAACAATAAATGTTTAATAATAATAATAATAATAATAATAATAATAATAATAATAATACATGTACACTAACATTAATAATAATTATCATTAAATAATAAAACAAGAATAAACAATAAGTCAACTAACCCTTCCAATCATTGACTGCGGCAAAGATGTCACATGGCAGGCATGAGGTGATGTGTAACAGAGGAGGAGGAGGAGGAGGAGAAATTTTATCCATGTGCATGCTATGAATGCCAGCAAGGAAAGGCTTTTGGTGAGCTCCCACAAGGCCAGTGCTTCTCAAATAGTGGGGTGTACCCCCTTTTCTGGACATGGTGTGATGCCAAGGGGGTGCGTATGACCCTGGGGAACATACTTTTTTGCCATACTGTACTAGAATTAAGTGTAATTGTGCATCCTCTACAGTAGCAGTGGCGCTCTCACTGTGTTCCCTATGGTGTAGGGAAAAAGCACTGAGCAAACGATATGAAATGCAGTAAACACTATCACTCTGGGGGCATGAAGTTTTTTTTTCTTCCTAGAGGGGCATCACAGAAAATAATTGAGAAGCACTGCACAAGGCGTTCTCGGAGCGTGGAGGGATACATGCAGAAAAGCCATTTCCCCAGCAGAGCTTGTAAATCAAAATTTTGCTTGTTGGATGGGGCAGATTTTTGGTGGGATTGAAGCTCTTATCCTGGAAAATTCATTATAAAAGACACTAGTAAGTCAGGGTACCACTGTAAGGAAAAAGCTTTACCAGACCTATCAATGTCTTTTACATCATTACATTATATGGGGCACCATTTTTATGATTCTTTCAGCCATTTAACTAAAAAGTGTGCACCTACTGAAAACACTGCCAAAGCACTTAATCCTGCTCGGGTCTCAGCAAGGCTGGAGCAAATGCTGGGTTTACCATTAACAGCTCCTCAGTCCATCATAGGCCCAACACAACCATTCTCACGCACCCTCACACCTAGGGGCAATTTAGAACAACCTTTTAGCCTAATGTGCATGCCCCTGGATGGCAGGAGGAAACTGGAATACCCAGAGGAAATGGGGGAGATGCAAAGTCACACAGGAATGCATTTTGCCTGAGCTTGAACAGAAGACCTTCTTGATGTGAGTTAGGAGTGCTAACCCCACCATGCCACCTTTACTAGTAACAGTTTATGTTGAAGTTTCATTTATTATTTGGTGAATATATGCACTTACATTCTAGCTATAGACCCAAAATTATAAATTTAAGCAAAATAAAAGGATCTGATATTTTTTCCAACACATTCTGTATTGCTTAACTTTATAGTATACAGCTATGAAAGAATAATGGCTCATAATTCCACCAGATGAGAATTTCCTTTTCTGCCTGGTTCTTCTCAATGTTTCTTTCTCGTGTATTAGCAAGTTTTACTTTAACACTTCTGCCTCCCTCTTCTTCATTAAACACAAATCTATCTGCATTTCTAAAATGCTGTTTCATGAAAATGTCAATTGCTCAAGGTACTGGGAATAAACTGAATTTACTTTTAAAACTGATTTTAACATCATTGCATATCACATTATCTTACAACTTAATTATAAAACCATATGCTAAGGCCGGAGTTTTCTCTTTTGTCGATGGAAAAACTTTGGGCCAACACACAACCATTCACACTTACACGTTGGGGTAATTTGGAACAGCCAGTTGACCTAATTAATATACATGCCTTTGACCTGTTGGAGGAAACCAAAGCACCTTGAGGAAACCCCCTCATGTACAGAGAGTACAGACGCTCCCTGACTTACATTCATCCTTTTTATGTTTTTTTTTTTTTTTATGTTTTTTTTTTTTTTTTCCAAAAAAAAAGTCAAATTTTGAGTTTAGCCGTACCTACGTAGTACGTTGACGTAATGACGCAATGACGTAATGATGCTGTGTCCATTGTTTACAAACTACAGACTGAACGTGCCCCTCCTTCCCAGTTCAGTTTTATATATATATATATATATATATATATATATATATATATATATATATATATATATATATATATTAGAACTGTGATCTCTGTTATCTTTGTGGTTACACTGTTTTGTGGACGATCTCTGTGATCTTTGTGTTTACACTGTTTTGTGGACTTTTGTAACCCTAAGCAAATATAGTTGGTCAGAAGCGTAAGCCTACTAGCATGGGTGCAAGTCTCATACACAGAGATGAATTAACTATCTGCTTGGATTGGCGCAATCTACCATGCATACTCAGTTAAGCAAAGAGAGTTGTGAAATGAATGAAAACCCAAATCCAGAAAAGAAAGAACTCTCCACTCTGCTGATGATTCACATCAGTGCAGGCTGAGTACTGAACGAGTGTGCAACGGTGCCCTTGCTTACTTAAAAGACCGGAAGTCCATATAACCCGCACTTTGTCTCAAGCACAAAGCAAGTAAACTACTTTCGGTGTTGAGCGCCTCACATATTGTAAGCGTTGATTGGCTGTTTTAAGTTTCATGTAAAGTGACTTGGCTCAGCTTCATGTAATGTGAATCAGCTCAGCTTCATGGAAAGTGACCATCCGTCGACCGTCAGAACCATTTACAAGCAGAAAGATCGCATCATAGAGAATGTTCAAGGTTATATTTGATACTGTATTTGATATTTGATGAGTGAATTTGATTAAAATGTATCTATTTGAAATTATTTTGTTTGAATTTAATTTATATGAAATTAATGTTGATATTATTTGATATATGTGATATCATTTTACAATGTTATGTTTATAATAATTGATTTAGGGGTGTTTTATGAGATACGGTACTGGTATTTATGGATGTATAGTACAATATGAACGTCATACGTCACTGGAACATACAGTAACAACTTACGTTCACTTTCAACTTACGTTTGGCCATCTGGAACCAAACAAAAATGTAAGTCGGGGAGCGCCAGTACATGCAAACTTTGCCATTCCAGGACTCTTACTATATACACAGTTGGCTCGCTACTTACGAAAACCTCTGAATACGAAAAATCCAGGTTACGAAAAACATTTTCCTAAATTTTCATCCTCTTTTTACGAAAACAACCTCTTTTTACGAAAAGTGCCAAATGATTCTAAAATTCAAACGCACCATTCAAAATTCAAACAATGCACTGGACTGTTGGCTCCTAAGTTTTTTTTAAATTGATCATTGCAACGTTATATTTCGTTCTCCATCATGGACTCCAAGAAAGTGATCCCTGGTGACACAGAAAAGAAGAAGCGGGCTCCGTTATCAATCGGAGTGAAGCAGGAGATAATAAAAAGATATGAAAGTAGGATGCGGTTGAGCGAAATCGCAAAGGAGTATGGCCAAAACCCCTCTTCAATCGGGATGATATTAAAGCAGAAGGAGACCTTAAAAGCGGAAATACAGTGATGGAGGCGATTATTTCGGAACGATATTGAAGCAGAAGGAGGCATTAAAAGCGTTGATACAGAGAAAAGCAGAGTGCGCCATGGGACAAGACCTCCGATCTCGCAAGGAAGCAAGTTAATATTGAATCCGGACCTCTGATCTTTCAAACAGGTACTGTAATTCTGCTTTAAATATAACACACCGTCTCAAAAGCTCTGTCGGTGCGCGCTGCGTGTGGGCAGAGCCCGCATTCGGCAAAACACGCCACTCCACAAAGCACACCAGAGAGAGGCAGAGTTTTGTTTGTGTGTGTGTTTTATGTGAGCGAGAGAGAGAGAGAGACAGAGAAAGACAGTGTTGTGTGTGTGGATATGTGCGTTAATAAAAAATGTTTAATAATGGTTTAATTAATAAATATGTTAATAAAATGGTTTAATATGTTAATAAAATGTTTAAATGGTTTATATTAATACATTTCTTTTACTTTTAACACATATTTCATACATATTTCATACAAAATTGGTGTATTTTTATCATTTTTAAAGGGTTTATGGCGTCGTCTTGGGAGCCTTGGAACGAATCACACGTTTTACATATAAAATGCGCCTCTACTTACGAAAACTCCAGAAAAAGGCTCTGGAACAGATTAATTTCGTAAGTCGAGGGCCGACTGTATGTATGTGTGTGTATATATATATATATATATATATATATATATATATATATATATATATATATATATATATACACACTATATATATATATATATATATATATATATATATATATAGTTAGTTAGTTCCGGGCAAGGTCTTCGCACGGATTCTACTGGACAGGATCCGACAGCAGCTTCTAGCGCACCAGCGCCCTGAACAGTCCGGGTTTCCACCGAAGAGGTCTACCGTTGACCGCATCCTGGCGCTCCTATCTGAGTGCTTGCGGAAGTTTGATAGGGGGTCCCTTGCCGCCTATATAGACCTTCACAAGGCATTCGACTCGGTGGATAGGGAGGCCCTCTGGGGCATACTTCGTCTACATGGGATCCTGTCGGCTCTGGTCCGGCTGATATCGTCGCTATATTCTGGGACAGAGAATGCTGTGAGGTGTGGGGGCTCCACCTCTGACTTCTTTTCGGTCGAGACCGGAGTGAGGCAGGGGTGTGTTCTGGCCCCCACTCTCTTCAGTATTGCAATGGACTGGATCATGGCGACAGTATCGGGTGGATTGGCCTGCGGTGCGTCGTTCGGTGAGGTTCGGATTACTGATCTGGACTTTGCCAATGACGCAGTGATCTTCGCGGAGATGGTGGATGTCCTGACGGAGACTCTCTGTTCGCTGGGTGAGGAGGCGGAACTGCTTGGTTTGCGAGTCTCCTGGATCAAAACCAAGATCCAGGCTTTCGGCGACCTCTTGGATGCTGCTGTTGACTCGATTGCTGTGGGTCGTGAAAGAGTCGCGATCGTGGAGTCTTTCACTTACCTTGGCAGCATGGTCCATCATTCCATTGATTGCACAGCTGAGATCAATCGTCGAGTTAGCCTAGCCTACGGGGCGATGGACTCGCTGGACAGGACTGTGTGGCGATCGGGGTATCTGAGCAAGCAGACGAAAGCCCGAGTCTTTCGCTCCCTTATGCTCCTTGTCTTGCTCTACTCGAGCGAGACACGGACGCTCACGGTTGAGCT
>CM045733.1:37245000-37265000 GCA_024760905.1 Plotosus lineatus
GCAATAAATGCTGTTCACACAAAATGTATGATTCTTGTTTGTGGTGATACCCTGATGCTCTGAATTAAGGTTGCAGCCATTAGGGACTAAAGGGTGCTACAAATATGAAAAATTAATAAAAACAACCTTCAATGCGAATGAGGAATTCCTTGTGAGTGACTGAGGGATGCTGGAATACTCTCAAAACTTTCCACACACATATGGACATGAGAAATATTTAATATTTTATCAGTTTTCATGTGATCAAATTTCAACAAAGTAGCCAACACAGTGCGCTTCACTAAATCTAACAATTTTATTTATTGTCTCAGGATGAAGCAAAAACAAACAAACATTTGAACCCATATTCTAAAACCAACAGGAAGTTTTACATTTTTGTTTTGAAGGGTTTTGAAGGTATTATTTATTTATTGCTATGTACAGCCTTCATACTTTAACAAACTCACCCTACAGAATTGATCTAAAAAAATGCCAATATGGACCTGTGGAGTGTTGACATGTGAAAAATTAAAAGTTGTCAAAAGCTTGAGTTGGAAACGAAAAAATACTTATTATACTTTAACATCCTGTTATTAGCAGGTTGAGCTAACTACAAATTTCAGCTTGGTCAGGAAAGCCACCTATCCTTTAATTAGCTTATTGAGTAAATTGTGTGATTTTGTTAAAGGATTGCCTACGTCAGTCTGGTAATTCTCAATGTTTCAACATGGAAGTTAATGTAATTCATGCATGCATTATCTGATCTAAATCAGTTTGTGAGTGAACATTATCAAAAGCTCATATGGCGTGGTTATAGCAAGAAAAGGACGTTTCATGGAAAAGCAGGTAAATTTCAAAATACTACCATGAAAATGAAATTGGCTAAAATTCACATTTAAATATAAACATCAGCCATTAGCTTTACATGTTAAATAAGAATCCTAACCTAAACACAGGTATATCAAACTGTTATGTAAAAGTCATAGTCTCACATTTTGGCCAAAGAAAAAAAAACAACAAAATGACTCATGTTTTAGCACAATGGGCACTTCCAATGGTTATGTCTTGATACACCACATAATTACATAATAAACATAATAAATAGTAAACATAGGATATATTGTGAATTTTTTTGTGAGAGTGTGTGAACATAGTAAGGTTTTTTATTTTGATACACAGACGCTCCCCTGCTTATGCACATTCATTCTATGAACATCTGTAGCTATGAACAGGGCTGCGTGCCTATTACATGTATTATGCGTGCCGATTCTGTGTACAGTAGTGCATCACTCTGATGTGCTCACACTCCATCATTTGTTAGCAAAGTGTTCGAAGTTAATCTGTAGCAGTGTTCGACCTTTTTTATGTTTTATCTAAATTTTTTTTTTCGTGCGTCCGTAATCCAATATGGTTGGTGAAAAGCAGAAATCTTCGAGTGAAATCTTCTACTTGCTTAGTACTCAACCTTCACTTGCTCATCTGAATGACTGGAAGTCCGGATAAGCCGCGCTTCATCTCACAAGCTCTGTGTGTCACTTGTGACAAGCACCTGCTTTCAGTTTAGCACGTAACATATAATATTATTATTGTATAATATGATTACATTATATCATTATTATGATATAATATTATTATTGTATAATATTATTATGATATATTATTATTATTATTATGAACTAAAAACCTTTTTACTGTATTAACAAAATTGTTGACTAAAGCTTAATTATAGTTTTTAGTGTTTTATGGGGTTTTTTATTGTTACTACAGTAGTGATGAGGAAATTGAAGAAAAGTACCATAGAAAT
This sequence comes from Plotosus lineatus, assembly GCA_024760905.1. Taxonomy (NCBI): domain Eukaryota; kingdom Metazoa; phylum Chordata; class Actinopteri; order Siluriformes; family Plotosidae; genus Plotosus; species Plotosus lineatus. The sequence goes on from CM045733.1 coordinate 37,246,784, forward strand.
AGAAATTGAATAAAATATATACAGTATCTATATGTAACATATCTAAAGAAGGCCGACCCTCTGGAACCTAACTCATTCGTATGGTGTGGAGCGTCTGTACTGTATTTTAAGATGTTGTCAAAACACTGAAAATGGCGATATAACTCACACATACATTGTGACAGCCACGCCAAATTTTAAATGCTTATTAATAGTCCCTTCTTAACACATATATGTTACCCTTTCTGGTGATAGTCACAGTGCCCCCTACTGTTAGAGGTAAATAGCTAATGTTTTGATGTTCAGCTTCTAGAGCAGGGGTCCCCAACCACCGGTCCGCAGTCCGGTACTGGTCTGCGGCTCAATTAGTACTGGTCCACAGAAGAAATATTTCATTATTTACATTTTATTTATTATCTGAGTTTGAATTATCTTTATTTTTGAAAAATCGTTTATTTTGGGGAAAAAAATGACTGGATTCTTTTGGTACATGTCGGTCATTTGAGCATTAAAATGTAACCCACAATGGGATGGCATATGAACAGAGGCAAGTTGGACATGTTTCAAACAATAGCGGGGATTTTGGGTGAGACTGAGCCTGAGCCTTCATTCTCCCAGCTGGTGCACCATAACCTGGGTTTTTTTTGTTTGTTTGTTTGTTTGTTTGGTTGGTTGGTTTTTTAGAAAAGTTCAAGCTCTACCAACTTTATTTCAACCAACTTTATTTCAGCTGTTGAAAAATAACATTCATGGAGTGCTTATTACTATTATTATTATTATTATTATTATTATTATTATTATTATACATCATATTTACAATATAAACAATCTATGACGCCCCCCCCCCAGTCCGCAGTAAAATTGTCAAGCGTTGACCAGTCCACGGTGATAACAAGGTTGGGGACCCTTGTTCTAGAGCATTAACCATTAACCTGATAAACCCCAAAATTTGTCTGAAAAGTTGGAAGACCCTGATGGTGATGTTTGGTATATATTGTAGCTTTATATCACACTATGTCCTTGTTACTGACCTTAGGGATACTATAAAGTTCACAAAACTTGATTGGCACAGATAGACTTGAAAAATATCGTACATATTTTGGTTCTGGTGCAAAATGGCTTAAGAGCAACCCATAGAATGTTTACGATTTCATGATTGAAATCTGGTTGGCTAATGTAACATTCCATTTATTGTCTTTATACTTTAGCAAAGTTCAAGGTGAGCCTATGCTGTCCAGACAAATGGTAGTCAAAAAATATTAAAATCTTAAGATTTAATAATTAGACGTGGCCATGACAGCACCTAAAATGAAGATTTAAGCGAATAAATGAAGCGAAAAGTATATAATTTGCTGTAATTCAATCTGCCAAAAATTTTACGTTATACTTGTTCTAGCCTAAATATGTAACACTTCCAGGCAGTTCTAACTTCACCTAGTGGCAAAAGGAAAATGTTGTTTTGTCACTGACATCCTGTTATTAGCAGCTTGAACCAAATTACATACTTCAAATTTGATTGAGAAACCCAGAAGTCCCTTTAAATACCTTCTTATAAAACTTTATTGATTTCATTGAAGCTGAGGCAAATTTCAATTTTTAGCAATCAACCTGAAAGTTTATGAATTCATTCATTCTCAAAGCCAATTAATCCTAATCAGCATCACTGGGAGGCTGGCGCCCTGGGAGGCTGGCAACTCTGTGGAGGGCGTGAACACCCCGGACAGCTCACCAGGCCATTGCAAGGCCAACACTCACACAACCATTCACACACACTCACACCTAAAGGCGATTTGGAACGGCCAGATAGTTAGCTGTGCATGTTTTTGGACTGTGGAAGGAAACGGGAGTACCTGGGGGAAACTCATGCAAGCACAAGGAGAACATGCAAACTCCACACAGAAACACTCAGTCTGGAAATCAAACCCAGGCATTCTTTCTGTGAGGCAGGCATGCTAACCACAACGTCACCGTGCCACTGAACCTCAAAGTTGTTGTGGCCCATTCATGCATAAACTGATTTATTATTCTTTTTATTTATTCATTTATTTTGTAAGCTTCACCAAATAAATTACTGACATAAAAACAAAATCTATATAGGGCAGGGTAACTGCAACAGCCAAAGAAGGACAATTACTGTGGGCCCACAATATAATAGAAACATAAATCAGTAATATCATAAAATAATATAATAAAAATATAACATAGTAAGATTATATACGATGAAAAAATCAGTAGCTTGAGGTCAAATTATTTTAATAATAAAATTATAATTTTTTAATCTGGTACAAGCTTTTCAAGCATTATAAGACAAACTGAAAACATCAATATTGGTCACTGCAACTCCTACTGGTGTCAGGATTTAGCAATAATATCACAAATAGTTTTCATTACAAATACCTTGGAGTTCATAGTGAAAATAAACTGGACTGGGTTAAGAACACTCCTGTACCTTACAAAGAAGGGCTGGCGCCATCTCTTTTTTTTTTTTTTTTTTTTTGAGGAGGCTAGGGTTGTTTAACATCTGTCGGACACTACCCAGGATGCTGTATGAGTCTGTTGTGGCAAGCGTCTATGCTGTTGCATACTGCGACAGCAGGCTAAGAATTGCAGACCCAAACAGACCTAACATACTGATCCGCAAGGCCGGTAATGTTGTGGGGATGGAACTGGACTCTCTGATGGTGGTGCTGGAAAGGCGAATGCTGTCCAAAATAAAGACAATACTGAACAATACCTCCCACCCACTTCACAATCTGCTGATCATTCACAGGAGCACGTTCAGTGCGAGACTGATAAATGTTCCACTGAAAGACACAGGAAATCATTCCTACCTGTATCGATTAAACTGTACAACTCCTCCATATAGCAACAACATCCCCTCATATACATTTACATTCTACTGTTCATCATATTGATAATATTGTACATATCACTCCCAGACAGGATTCATTCTGGATCTGTTTATATAGATACGAGTAACTTTTAATTTTAGACGTTCATATAGATATGTTTATATGTGCTGATCCAGTCCTAAATTGGAAAGTAAACTCATAAGATCTTGCTTATGTTTGTTGCTCTATATTGTGAGTTTACTTTCGAGAGGTAGGCATGTCAGGACAGCAAATTTTGATATAATTTGAAATATCACAAAAAGAAACAAAATCTGTATAACTCAGACACATTGTCACTGAGGCCACAACTTTTGAATACCCATGGGACTTGCTGAACATTTATATGAGATATTGCAGCATGAGATGTAAGATGCAAATGTAAATGGATTTACCACAAAAAGGAGTGTTTGACTAAATATGGATTATAGGAATAAAATTTATTTTACGTCAGTAGACACAAAAGACCTTTTATCACAAAGAAAATAGGAATGCTATTTTGAGTCAATCATGAAAATATCGCCCATTCTAACTGCTACTCCATCAATTTGAGCAAACTACCCCTAGATGTTTTATCATCAACTTAAAATGGCCAACTCATACTACACAAGTTAGAGACCATATGCTATCAAAACCTGGACTGTTTCCCACGCACATGCACATTAGCAATGCTACAAATTTCTTACTTTTTTAAAAATATTTTACCAGAAATAGTGTGTCCATAATTCACAAATGCATTAGAGCATTGGTCCCAAACCTCAAATACTTAATAACAGTCTATTCTAATTTCTAATAGAATGTCTGGGGACAGTCATAGCACTATCTTTTAACCAAAATATTTTTAATCTCATTATATGTTTATATGCACTTCTACAAGCTATGTTCTGATTTAACCCAAAATTACTCAATAACTTTATACCCCCATTTCACTGGAGCACGTCAGACTTGCGGAAGCAAAACCGTAATCATCCTCCAACGTTCCTCAGTCGTTCCTCAGTCATTCCGTCATCTTCCGTGTTCTTCCATACAATTCTGAAGGTATTCCTCCTCTTCCGTCAGGCCAAAATCTTCTGCGAACATGTTCAAAAGCACATTCACGGAAAAATTTTCCGACACTGTTCCCTCACGTTCCGCAGTCCTTCCGCAAACGTTCCGTCCTTTCCGCAAACATTCCATGATGGTTTCTTTTATTTCGCAAGTCTTCTGTGAACGTTCCGCGAACATTCCTCCTTTTTACGGATGTTCAAAAGTGGCCACAGAATGCCCACGGAATACTGACGGAAGGTTTGCAGAATACATGCGGAACATTTGCGGAATGGTTGCGGATAACATGGAAAACTTGCGGTACACTCAAGGAAGTCACTTCCACTATAAATTATTCCAGTCCACTTTATAGTTCCTGATTTCCTGTTCATGTAATAAAGTTTTAAGGTTATAATCACTGTGGTTTGGACTTGTGTACATGGTTTTTAGTCTGGAATGATTGAGGTGCAAATAAAAGGAAAATATTGACATTATTGATATTAAACATATTAACATATTTTAAATTTTAAATTTATTGTAAATTATAAACATAATGCAGCCGTGAGGGGGGGGCACAAACCAGTGTCTCTCCCTCACGCCGGTCCCAAGCCCGGATAAATGCAGAGGGTTGCGTCAGGAAGGGCATCCGGCGTAAAACAAATGCCAAATAAACTATGCGAATCACAAGAAAGAATGACATACCGGATCGGTCGAGGTCTGGTTAACAACGACCGCCATCAGTGCCGGCCAACCAACAGGGTGCTGATGGAAATTGGACTACTGTTGGTCAAGACGCCGAAGAAGGAGAGGCGGGAGGCGTGGTCCGATGCCAGAGAGAGAAGAGGAAAGGCATGAGTCTAGGACTGAAAGTAGGGACTTTGAATATTGGAACTATGACAGGAAAAGGTAGAGAGCTGGCTGACATGATGCAGAGGAGGAAGGTGGACATACTGTGTGTTCAGGAGACCAGGTGGAAAGGTCGCAAGGCTAGAAGCATAGGAGCAGGGTTTAAGCTGTTTTATCACGGTGTGGATGGGAAGAGAAATGGAGTCGAGTCATCTTGAAGGAGGAGTTTGCCAGGAATGTTCTAGAAGTGAAAAGAGTGTCAGACAGAGTGATGAGTCTCAAGTTAGAAATTAAAGGTGTGATGGTCAATGTTGTTAGTGCTTATGCCCCACAGACAGGATGTGAGCGAGAAGAGAAGGAGAGATTCTGGAGGGAGTTAGATGAAGTGATGCAGAGTACCCCAGAGGTGAAAGAGTGGTCATTGGGGCAGACTTCAATGGACATGTTGGTGCAGGAAACAGGGGGGGACGAGGAAGTGATGGGCAGGTTTGGTATCCAGGACAGGAACGCAGAAGGACAGATGTTGGTAGATTTTGCAAAAATGATGGAAATGGCTGTGGTGAATACTTTCTTCCAGAAGAGAGAGGAGCATAGGGTGACTTATAAAAGTGGAGGTAGGAGCACACAGGTAGACTACATCTTGTGCAGGCGATGTAATTTAAAGGAAGTCAGTGACTGCAAAGTAGTAGCGGAGAGGTTGCCAAACAGCATAGGATGGTGGTGTGCAGGATGATGCTGATGGTGAGGAAGGTGAAGAAGGCAAAGGCAGAGCAGAAGACAAAGTGGTGGAAGTTGAAAAGGAAGAGGTCGGGTTGTCTTCAAGGAGGAGTTGAAACAGGCTTTGGGTGGTCAGGAAGTGCTTCCAGATGACTGGACAACTACAGTGAATGTGATCAGGAGACAGGTAGGAGAATACTTGGTGTGTCATCTGGAAGGAAAGTAGATAAGGAGACTTGGTGGTGGAATGAGGAAGTGCAGGAGTGTGTACAAAGGAAGAGATTAGCTAAGATGAAGTGGGACATTGACAAAACCGAAGAGAGTAAACAGGAGTACAGGGAGACACAGTGTAAGGCAAAGGCAGCAGTGTCAAAGGCCAAACAGAGGGCGTATGATGACTTGTATGCTCAGTTGGAAAGTAAAGAGGGAGAATATGATTTATACAGGTTGGCACAGCAGAGAAATAGAGATGGGAAGGACGTGCAGCAAGTTAGATTGATAAAGGACAGAGGGAAATGTATTGACTGATGACAGAAGTGTGCTGGGAAGATGGAAAGAGTACTTTGAAGAGCTGATGAATGATGAAAATGAGAGAGAAAAAGAGTAGAAGAGGTGACTGTTGAGGACCAGGAAGTAGCAAAGATTAGTAAGGGTGAAGTGAGGAGGGCATTGAAGAGGATGAAGAATGGAAAGGCAGTTGGTCCTGATGACATACCGGTGGAGGTATGGAAGTGTCTAGGAGAGGTAGCAGTAGATTTTCTGACAAGAACATTTAACAAGGTCTTAGAGAGTGAGAGGATGCCAGAGGAATGGAGGAGAAGTGTGCTGGTGCCCATTTTTAAGAACAAGGGAGACGGCAGAGTTGCGCAACTACAGAGGGATAAAGTTGATGAGTCATACGATGAAGTTATGGGAAAGAATAGTGGAAGCTAGACTAAGGGCAGAAGTCAGCATTTGTGAACAACAGTTTGGTTTCATGTCCAGAAAGAGCACCACAGATGCAGTGTTTGCCTTGAGGATGTTAATGGAGAAGTACAGAGAAGGTCAGACGGAGCTGCATTGTGCCTTTGTGGATCTGGAGAAAGCATATGACAGGGTGCCGAGAGAAGAACTGTGGTATTGCATGAGGAAGTCTGGAGTGGCAGAGAAGTATATTAGAGTGGTGCAGGACATGTATGAGAGATGTAAGACAGTGGTGAGGTGTGCTGTCGGTGTGACAGAAGAGTTCAAGGTGGAGGTGGGACTGCATCAAGGGTCAGCTCTCAGCCCCTTCTTGTTCGCTATGGTGATGGACAGGCTGACAGACGAGGTTAGACAAGATTCCCCATGGACTATGATGTTTGCAGATGACATTGTAATCTGTAGTGAGAGCAGAGAACAAGTGCATGAAAATCTAGAGAGGTGGAGGTATGCCCTGGAAAGGAGGGGAATGAAGATTAGCCTCAGTAAGACAGAATACATGTGCATGAATGCCAAGGACCAAAGAGGAACAGTGAGATTACAGGGAGCAGAGATAAGAAAGGTGGAGGATTTTAAGTACTTAGGCTCAACAATCCAGAGCAATGGAGAGTGTGGAAAAGAGGTGAAGAAGCGTGTGCAGGCAGGTTGGAATGGTTGGAGAAAAGTGTCCGTGTGATGTGTGATAGGAGGGTATCGGGCAAAAATGAAAGGAAAAGTGTACAAGACGGTGTTGAGGCCAACGATGCTGTATGGGTTAGAAACAGTGGCCCTGGGGAAAAGACAGGAGGCAGAGTTGGAGGTAGCAGAGATGAAAATGTTGGAGGTTCTCTTTGGGAGTAACGAGCATGGATAGGATTAGGAATGAGCACGTCAGAGGGACAGCACATGTAAGACGTTTTGAGACAAAGTCAGAGAGGCTAGATTGAGATGGTTTGGACATGTACAGAGGAGGGATAGTGAGTATATTGGTAATAGGATGCTGAGGCTGGAACTACCAGGCAAAAGGCCCAGAGGAAGACCAAAGAGACGATTCATGGATGTGGTAAAGGAGGACATGAAGGTCGTTGGTGTAAGAGAAGAAGATGCAAAGGATAGGGTGAGATGGAGGCAGATGATTCGCTGTGGCGACCCCTGAAGGGAAAAGCCGAAAGGAAAAGAAGAAGAAGAAAGAAGAAGATTGTAAATTATAAACATATTGCACATTAGAAACATATGGAAAAGTACAAATAATATGTTAAATTTTAAATTTATTGTACATTATAAACATATTATGCACTATAAACATATAGTATGAATGAGAGAATTGAGCTTCCTTTGTCATTCCGCATATTTATAGGCGGAATCAGGAGCAAATCCTTTGATCTTTGACGATTTTTCCGTGTTGAAACGTGATTATGTCAGCTATTCCTCAGTCATTCCTCGCTCATTCCGTGTTAAACGTGAACGTTCCGCCTTCATTCCACATGTTCCGAGATCATTCCGTGGGTCTTCCTTCTAAAAAGGAGTAATTCCGCGGTTGTTCCGTAAACGTTCCGCCCTTTCCGCGAACGTTCCGTGAATAATCTGAGGGTCTTCTGTTGCTCTCCGCACTGGTTCCGCGGGTGATCCGGGCGATTTTATGCATGTATTCCAACACCGTGCTGCGGTCTTTCCATGTCCTTTCCGCGCATTCCGTGATCGTTCTGAAGGTGCAATTTTCCATAGGTTTTTGACACATTTTCCGTGTAAAAATGCCGAAGCTCCTCCGTAGAGTGTGTTCAGTGCCTTTCCGCCATGATCCTTGCATTCCGCGTTCAAGTGAAATTGGGGTATTAAAGACTTAGTCTTTAAAGAATTAAATATTATAACTTTTTGTCATTGGGTCTTATTAGCCTGTGGGACTCCCAAGGCAGCAGACAGGTACCGGCAAGCCAAAGTCGAAACTGTCACAGACTTCAAAATCTCGGGTGTGGGAGGAGTTTGGTGAGGGTCTGAAGAGTGATTATTGGTGGTCCTCAAAAAGGTTCTGGACCACCATTCAATGCCTCAGGAGGGGGAAGCAGTTCTCCACAAACACTGTTTACAGTGGAGGTGGGGATCTGCTCACCTCGACTGGAGATGTTATTGGGAGGTGGAAGAAATACTTTGAAGGCCTGCTCAATCCCACCAACACACACTCCGTGGAGGAGGAAGACCCTGGGGGTTTAGGTGGGGGTCTGCCCATCACTGGAGTGGAGGTCACTGAGGTAGTCAAAAATCTCCTCGGTGGTCGGGCTCTGGGGTTGGATGAGATCTGCCCTGAATATCTCAGGGCTCTGGATGCTGTAGGACTGTATTGGTTGACACGTCTGTGCAACATCGCGTGGTCATTGGGGGCTGTATTTCTCAATTGGCAAACCATGGTGGTAGTCCCCCTTTTTAAAAAGGGGAACCGGAGAGTGTGTTACAATTATTGGGGAATCACACTCCACAGCCTACCCGGAAAAGTCTATGCAGGGGTACTGGAGAGGAGGATCCGATCGATAGCCGAACCTCGGATTCAGGAGGAAGAATGCTGTTTTTGTCCTGGCCAGAGCACTCTTGGCCAAATCTATACACTCCACGGGATCTTAGAGGGGGCATGGGAGTTTGCCCAATTTGTCCACATGTGTTTTGTGGATTTGGAGAAGGCTTTCCACTGTGTCTCTCGGACTATCTTGTGTGGCATGCTCCAGGAGTACGGCATTCTGGACCCGCTGCTACTGGCCATTCGATCACTGTATCACCGGAGCCAGAGTTTGGTCTGTGTTGGTAACAACAGGTCGTTTTTGGTGGGGGTTGGAGTCCGCCAAGGCTGTCCTTGGTTACCGATTCTGTTCATAATTTTTATTGACAGAATTTCTAGGCGCAGCTGGGGCGTTCAGGGGTTCTGGGTTGGTGGCCATCAGATCTCGTCTCTGCTTTTTGCGGATGATGTTGTCCTTTTGGCTTTATCAATCCAGGATCTTTAGCTCTCATTAGAACGATTCGCAGTCGAGTGCGAAGCAGCTGGGATGAAAATCAGTACCTCCAAGTATGAGGCCATGGTTCTCAGTTGGACAAGGGTGGAATGCACCCTCCAGGTTGGGAATGAGGTCCTGACCCAAGTGGAGGAGTTTGAGTATCTTGGGGTGTTGTTCACAAGTGACGGAAGGATGGAGCAGGAGATCGACATACGTATTTCTGTAGCCTATGCTGTTAAACACAGCCTGTACCAGTCCATTGTGGTGAAGAAGGAGCTGAGCTGCAAGGCAAAGCTCTCAATTTACCAGTCGATCTACATTCCAACCCTCACCTATGGTCACTAGCTTTGGGTAGTGGCCGAAAGAACAAGATTGTGGATACAAGCGGCTGAAATGAGCTTCCTTCACTGGGTGGCGAGGCTCTCCCTTAGAGATAAGGTGAGAACCTCTACCATCCGGGAAGAGCTCGGAGTAGATCCGCTGCTCCTCTGCATTGAGAGGGGCCAGTTGAGGTGGCTCGGGCATCTGGTCAGAATGCCTCCCGAATACCTCCCTGGTGTGGTGTTTCGGACATGTCCAACTGGGAAGAGACTCCAGGGTCGACCTAGAACATGCTGGAGGGACTATGTCTCTCAGCTTGTCTGGGAACGCCTCGTTGTCCCCCCGGAAGAGCTGGAGGAAGTGGCTGGGGAGAGGCGTGTCTGGACCTCTTTGCTTAGGTTGCTGCTGCGAAAGGTCTCTCATCACTGCTTGTGGATACGGGTCCAAGCCTAGCAGCACTGGAAATCATATTGTTCTCATTTTAAAAAAAAATTTAATCCTTCTTATTCTGATTCATCATTCATTTTCTGAACCATATATAGTAATCCTAATTAGGGTCGTAGGCAGGCTGACATCCATCCCAGTTGACTCCACGCATGGACAGAGCACACCGTGGGAAGCTCAACATGCCACTGGAGGACCTTCTTTTGCTTATTTTTCTATAAATAAAACACCTTGCACTTTGTAAAAGGTATTTACCACATGGATAGAGATCACCACTGGGAAACTCGGTGACAAAAACGTTGAAACATTTGTCAACAGTGAACACTATCAAACTCCTTCTGCAGACTTTGCCTATCTGCATAAAACATTGCATGTAAAGTATTGAGAACCTTTAAAAATATATCAAAATAATTTGTGGGGGCCTTTAATCACTGTTTTGTTTATTAGTATTTTTGTCTCAAATGTTTTGGGGGAAGTAGTTAAGGACTTTCAAAGCATTCGTTTTCGGTCGTATCAAAGACTGAAATCCAGAGTGCTCTAACCAACAGAAAACTTAGTAAAGGGTTTGGACTCTGTTGGTAACTGCTTGCAATTTTAGTTGGTTTAGTTTTCAATGTTGTAACTGTTCATTTTAAATGTAAAGTATAATTGTAGCAAACTGCACAAATACCAGTATGTTTTGGTTGTTGCAGCTGCTGTTGTGTTGCTGCTTTATCTGTGCTGCCTCTTTCGTCCAGGTAAAATAAGTCCAAGTGCCACTGAGTATTGTGGCTTGAAATGAACTGCTTTAATAAACCTCTGAAGTAATTAGAAATTCTGTTTTTTGTTTTTGTTTTTTTGTGCAGATTATTAAGGACTGCCATCTTGTGGGGCAGTATGGTATTGCACAGTATGAGATTGTTTGAAATCTTTTAATTCATAAACTGTTATTGCTGAACCTCATTCATTCATTCATTCATTCTTTAAGCCACTTAATCGTATTTAGGGTCATGGGGAGGCTGGCGCCCATCTTAATAAACTCTAGGTGAATGGCAGATACACCCTGAACAGCTCACCTGGTTATCGCAGGGCCATACACACAGCCATTCACACTAACACCTAGGAACGATTTGGAGCACCCAATTATATTACTGCATGATTTTGAACTGTGATAAGACACTGTAGTACCCAGAGGAAATCTGTGCTGTTCTGTAACCCTCTTGTTTATTTATTTATTTGTTATTATTATTATTATTATTATTATTATTATTTCATTCATTCATTTTCTGTAACCACTTAATCCTAATTAGGGTCGTGGGGAGGCTGGTGCCCATTACAGCCAACTCCGAGTGAGAGCAGAGTCCACCCTGGTCAGCTCACCAGGCCATTGTAGGATGGAAACACGCAGATGGCTATGCAGCTTACTCTTGACAATGTCAGCAATGGTTCCTTTACATGCCTTACACCATAGACAGTGAGAGACATGGCCGGCCTTTGTTAACCCAGTTAGATGCACAGAGGGGGATAGTGACAACCTTGTTGAGAGTGGGGCTTGAACCCCTAAACCTAATCAGTGATCCAGCATCTTTACCACCAGGCCACAACTGCCTATTATTATTTTTACATTACATATGTTTAGGTTCTCTTTTGGGAGTAATGAGGATGGATAGGATCAGGAATGAGTATATCAGAGGGACAGCGCATGTAAGAGGTTTCGGAGACAAAATCAGAGAGGCTACATTGAGATGGTTTGGACATGTACAGAGGAGGGATAGTGGATACATTGGTCGTAGGCTGCTGAGGTTGGAACTACCAGGCAGAAGGCCTAGAGACTTTACGAAAGTCAGCAATGGTTCTTTTACAGACAGTGAGAGACATGGCCTGCCTTTGATAACCCAGTTAGCTGCACTGCACTTTGATTCTGTGTACAGTATTGCATTCAAGTCGAGAAAATACTTGCATGTTAAAAGGTTGAAGGGCAAACTATGCTGGAATCAAAAATACATTTACAAAAAAAACTATAGTGATAATCACTTTATGTCTATTCTTATGTCTCCAATAATATAGTGTATGGAGTAAAGAATCTACATTACTAAGAACAGTCAAAATGAATGGTTTTTTTTTTAATGATTTTTAATTCATTTTTTAAAATTAATTAATTGTTGTTTTTATTTTGTTTATTCAGTGAAATAAAAATAATGTAAAAATAATACACAAACCCCTCCTTGAATCATCCCCTGATAGGGACACCCAAAGGAAACAGGTCCTCGGAGAAGGTCCAGACCAAGCATGGTTCAGAGGACCTCTATGAGCAATATTTCAAGGACACAATCTCCCTTGCCCAGATGCGGATTACCGGGGGGACCCTTCCTGGAGCCAATTTTGGGAGAGGAGCTCAAAGGTGAGCATCTGGTGGTCAGGCTTCGGCCTATGGTGTTCGATAGAGCCCAACCCAAAGAGGACATGGGTCCACCCACCCATGGACCCACTACCTGTGGGAGGGGCTATTGGGGTTGGGTGCAGTGTAAGCCAGGTTGCAGCCGAAGGCATGGGCATGGCCAGACCAATCCTCAGCTACTACTGTAACTCTAACATTTGGAACATGGAATGTCACCTTGCTGCCAGCAAAGGAGCCTGAGCTGGTGCACAAGGTTGAGAGATACCTACTAGATATAGTCTGGCTCATCTCGACACATAGCTAGGGCTCTGGAACCACCCATCTTGTTCTGGATCTTGTTTCATTCAGGAGTTGCTCTTGGGGAGAGACAGCAAGCTGGTATGGGCATCCATGTTGCCCTCTGTTTCAATGTACACATGGCATTTTTTCTGGTTGAAGAGAGGATAGATTAACTTCGCCTCTAGTTGGGGGATGAGTCCTGACTGGTGCTTATGCACCAACTGACAGTACAGAATACCCACCTTTTTGGAGTCAGTAGGGGGTGTGCTAGAGGATGCTCCCCCTGGGGACTACCTCATCATCCTGAGAGAATACAATGACCATGTAGACAATGACAGTGTTACCTGGAAAGGTGTGAATTGTAGGTACAGCCTTTCCAGTCTGAACCTGAGAGGTGTTTCAATGTTGGACTTTTGTGCTTTTCACAGTTTGGCCATACAAGTTCTGGTATCGTGATGTACTAGGTGGCCATACACTTCTCTCCTCAGTAAATCTTTGCCAAGAAAACTAACCTAAAGTTATCTTAAAATAAGGGTGTCCATGAGTGCATTTGGCATCAGGACATCCTAGGCTGCAGTTTGATAATCAACTTTGCCACTTTTTTACACTCAAGGGAAGAGAGGAGCTGAGCTGTCAACCGGCCATCATCTGATAGTAATCTAGCTTTAATGATGGGAAGGCCGCTCTCCAGAACTTGGAGACCCATGCATGTAGCTAGGGTCTCCTGGGAACGTTTGGCGGAGTCTTGTGTGAGAAGAGCCTTCAACACCCATCTCCGACAGAGCTACAAACACACCAATGGAGATCAGCAACATAGATTCTGAATGTTCCATGTGTTCATTATTGAGGCTGCAGCCAGGAGCTGTGGCTGAGGCCATTGGTGCCTGTCATGGGGTAACCCCTGAACCAGGTGATGGACAACTGTCAAGGACAAAAGTGGGCATAAAGCTGAGGATGGAAGTCTATTGGGTCCTTTTGACTTGTGGGACTCCCCAGGCAGTGGACAGGTATCAACAGGCCAAACATGCTGCAGCCCAGGCTATTGCGTATGCAAAATCTTTAATGTGGTAAGAGCCTGGAAAGTGACTATTGATTGGCCTTGAAAAGGTTCTGGACCACCATCTGACACCTCAGGAGGGGAAACAGTACCCCACAAACACTGTGTTATGTGAAAGTGGGGAGCTTGTCACCTCAACTGGGGATGTTGTCGGGAGGTGGAAGAGATGATTTGAAGACCTTCTCAATCCCACCAACTGTGTTAAAGAGAAAGCGCCTGGGGGTTCAGAAGGGGGTCTGCAATTACGAGGCAGAGGTCACCAAGGTAGTTAAAAAGCACCTCGGTGGCCAGGCTCTGGGAGTGAATGAGATCTGCCCTGAATACCTTAGAGCTCTGGATGTTGTAGGACTGTTTAGGTTGACACATTGCAACATTGCGTGGTCATTGGGGGCTGTACCTCTGGATTACCAAACCAAGGTGGTAGTTACCCTTTTTTAAAAGGGGGACTGGAGAGTGTGTTCCAATTACCATGGCATCACACCCCTCAGCCTACTCAGAAAAGTCTATTCAGGAGGACTGGAGAGGAGGATCATTGAAGCTTGGTTCAGGAAAAACAATGTGGTTGTCATCCTGGCCACAACACTCTTGACTAGTTCTGCACACTACAGGATCCTTGAGGATGCATGGGAGTTTTCCCATTCTGTCCACATGTGCTTTTTGGTCTTGGAGAAGGCTTTCAGCTGTGACCTTTGGGCTATCTTGTGGGGTGTGCTTCAGGAATATGTTACACCGGACCCGTTACTAGAAGCTGTTCAGTCTCTGTATTGCCACAGCCAGAGCTTGGTCTGCATTTGTCAGATTTGTTTACAGTGGGGTTTGAACTCTGCCAAGGTCATCATTTGTTGCTGGTTCTGTTCATAATACTTATGGCAATAGCCGATGTATTGAGGAGTTCTGGTTTGTTGGCCGGAAGATCTCATCTCTGCTTTTTATGGATGGGGATGCCCTTCTGGTTTCATCAAGCCAGGACCTCCAGCTCTTGCTGGAACAATTTGCAGCTGAGTGTGCAGGATGAGAATCAGCACCTACAAGTCTGAGGCCATGGTTCTCAGCTGGAAAGGGGTTTGAATGCACCTTTCAGGTCTAGAATAATGTGGTGCTGCCCAAAGTTGAAAAGTTCAAGTATTTCGGGGTCTTGTTCTTGTTTGAGTGAGAGAACAATGGCGAGATTGACAGGTGGATTGATGCAGTACTGTAAAGTGGAGCTTGTACTGGTCAATTATGGTAGAGGTAGCAGCAGCAAGGTTAAGCCTCCTCAAGTAGCTCCAAAAATGAAATAATCTGTTTGAGCTCTCACACTAATTGACAAATTTTCTCCAAACTTAACCAGAAGCATTAGAGTGGTAAATCAAGTCCTGGTGATCAGCATCAGTTTCTTCAAGAAACTTAATAAACTGACAATGCTGAAGTCCCCTTTCCCAAATAATGATAACGAGTTCTACAACTTTCTTCTTTACATGGTCAAGCCACAGTACGGATTTACACAGTGCTTCCTGATGGATTATGCAGTGTAAGAAAATTATCTCCTGGTCAGGGTTGTCCTCTTTCAGCCTATCCTGGATTCATTTGAGCGTTTCAACATGTTTTATAGTCAGATTTGGCATTCCATCTGTGGTAATGTTGGCAAGCATACTCCAAGATAGCTTGTGCCGCTTGAGAACCGTGACACACTGTCATACAAGCCTTCTTCCCTCTTTCTCCCCTTCAGAGATTTGATGACCAAAAACTTCTGTTATCTCAAAATTGTCATGAATCCCTCTGATAAAAATTAAAAGCTGAGCAGTGTTCTTGATATCACTACTTTCATCCAGTGCCGTGGACTTTATTGTAAATCACGCCGCTTTTTTGTTTAGCTTGCTAGTTAATTCTTCGTCAATTAGTCACTGTCCTGCATGATAAGCTATTTTTTTTTTTTTTTTTTTCTTGCTCTCAGGTCACAAGATACCTGCTGTCTCTACTATGTACTCTTTGAAAAACTGCCTTTCGGAGAAAGGCTTGATGGTCTTTGTTAATTTTAATGCCAGCAAATAACTTGCCTTCATGCTTGATTCTTGGATTGTAGTTTGTCAGATAAAGGCGTAAACTAGCTGTTAACCTCTGAGCGGTAGTCGTCTGTTCTGTCGTTGACTGGTTGTTGGTGTAATTAGCATGCTTGGTTAAAAAGAAACGGCTGATGTTGCATTCCTTTAAAACCAAAAAGGTTTCTTGGCAAATAAGACATGTACTTCAGCGAAAAGGTATTTGTCCATTCCTTATTAAACATTTTGCACTCACTGTCAACCTTTATTTTCTACGGCCCACTCTTTGTTGCAGATGAGTTCAGAGCAGTAGCAGAGTGATAACAGAGCCTGGGCTTCACAAAATCAGGTCAATTTATCGCCTAATGCGCCATTACAGGACAAGTCCAAAATTAATGCAATCATCATTACATGATTTGATTTGGGCTTCCCCATAGATTCCCCGCCCCTAGTCTAGCGAGTGTATGTATATTTTTGGATGGGGGGATTGAATTTTTTTTTGTTTTATTTTGTTTTTGTTAGAAAAAAGTATCTTCTTTTCCTTTCAACTGTTCCCTTCAGGGGTTGCCACAGCGAATCATCTGCCTCCATCTCACCCTGTCCTATGCATCTTCTTCTCTTATGCCAACTACCTTCATGTCCTCCTTCATCACATCCATAAATCTCATCTTTGGTCTTCCTCTAGGCCTTCTGCCTGGTAGTTCCAACCTCAGCATCCTACTACCAATATATTCACTATCCTTCCTCTGTATATATCCAAACCATCTCAATGTAGCATCTCTGACTTTGTCTCCAAAACCTGTTACATGTGCTGTCCCTCTGATGTGCTCATTCCTGATCCTATCCATCCTCGTTACTCCCAAAGTGAACCTCAACATTTTCATCTCTGCTACCTCCAGCTCTGCCTCCTGTCTTTTCCCCAGTGCCACTGTTTCTAAACCATACAATATCGCTGGCCTCATCACTGTCTTGTACACTTTTCCCTTCATTCTTGCCGATACTCTCCAATCACACATCACACCAGACACTTTTCTCCAACCATTCCAACCTGCCTGCATTCGCTTCTTCACCTCTTTTCCACACTCTCTGGACTGTTGAGCCTAAGTACTAAAAATCCTCCACATTCTTTATCTCTGCTCCCTGTAATCTCACCGTTCCTCTTGGGTCCCTCTCGTTCGCAGATCTTTATTCTGTCTTACTGAGGCTAACCTTCATTATGCTCTAGAAAGGAGAGGAATAATCTGTTGTGAGAGCACAATGTCATCTGCAAACATCATAGTCCATGGAGATTCTTGTCTAACCTGATCTGTCAGCCTGTCCATCGCCCTAGCATACAAGAAGGAACTCAGAGCTGATCCTTGATGCAGTCCCACCTCCACCTTGAACTCTTCTGTCTCGCCGACAGCACATCTCACCACTGTCCTACATCTCTCATACATGTCCTGCATCACTCTAACATACTTCTCTATCACTCCCGACTTCCTCATACAATAACACAGTTAATATATATATATATATATATATATATATTCGTTTTCTGAACCGTGTAATCTTAATTTGTGGTCGCAGAGAGGCTGGCGCATATCTATCTATCTACCTATCTATCTATCTATCTATCTCCTTTTATATATATATATATATATATATATATATACACACACAGTAGGCCCTTGACTATTCGCGGTTTTGCACTCACAGTTTGCATATTCACGGACTGCCAAGCTACTGACACGTCATTCAATTTCAGGCAATGGCTGTTCTCCTTCCTGCTGATTGGTTGAGATGATGTAACGCCCCTTTTTCCTCATTCGCGCACAAGTTGTCAATGAGCCTTTTTTTTAGTGTGCTTTAATTACCAGTTACACTGTATGATGCCACTCAAATGCTGTGCGTCTTCTCTGGCTAAGCGATAGAAAGGGTAATGACATTGAATGTCTCTTCTGAAGAAATTAGACTTTCTCCTGAAGAAACGACAGTTTCCTCTGAAGAGCCTGAAGAGGAATAATCGTCTTAACTGTTGTAAAGCTGGAGTATTAAAGTATTTTTGAATTATTATTCCACTACACTGCCTAAGTTAATGTTTAGAATGTTCTGTGTGTCTGCTTTTTCCGCTCCGGCTGAGGGGGTGGCTGAGCTGCTCGGACTGAATGCAGTTTATACTTGAATTAATTAATCTCATTTACTCCCTATAAACACAAACCGCACGCTTACCTCAATTAAAGCGCGCTTCTTAAGTCCTTCCCCTTTGAATATGAGGCGTTTGTTGCAGGTAACAAATGGAACTTACACACTTGAAAAATCAAATGTACGGATAAGCCACGCTTCGTCTCACAAGCTCCATTTTGTAT
>CM045733.1:37267500-37327500 GCA_024760905.1 Plotosus lineatus
AAGTATGGTTGATATTATGGAGCTTGATTCGACTAGAATTCATTGATTATGACTAAACTGGTTTAGAGAATGAATGAATGTTCGGAAAGTGTTGTTTTTGAGCAAAACACTAACTGCGGGAAATGCTGATGCGCATTTGGGGAGCTCTCTGTGCCCTTTACGCGGGGGAGAGCCTCTGATTTAAAGCTCTTCATTGGTGCCATGGCTGTGAGAACGAATCCTTAGAAGACAATATTAAAAATGTCTGACTCTGGGACAAGCTGAGACTTTTGTTTACATCAAGGTTGAAAGCATATTTGTCAGTCATCCAAACAAAATTGCGCATTTAGAATTTTTTTTTTTAAATGAACTTTTTTGTGAAATTGTTGCATAAATCCTCAGTGGATAATTTGATAAATCTGATATAATAATCAGTCACTGTGTTTTCTATTCGTTGTCAAACTACTTCTGGCGATCACAAAATCTTCCCTTTGCAGTCTAATCCAAAGTGTTCAGATTGACGCATGTCGCATTGGAGGCTGTGGTTAATATGTAATTTCAGCCATATGGTCTTTTCAATTCCAGATTTTCTTTCCAACGCCTCTGCTCTGCCTAGACTGACCTAATGATGCCCAATTAGTCATTAAACTTGACCAAATACGAGGCTCGCGTGGCTTCTACCTCGCTAATATTTACTCTCTAAATATTTCCTTTGAAACATTTACAACACAGTGTATGTAGTGGTTAAATAACTGTGAGGTTCCTGCGCCTACTCTCTGCTTTTTTTTTTCATGGATAAAGCTCCAATTGGTCGGCTTTTGCGCCATCCGGCTCTATTTGCTCATCCTTCAAAGAAACTGTAATAAAAGAGGCGAGAGAATAGATCGGGGATTTATCAAAAGCACTTTACCATATGGTCGACATTCGAGCAGATTTCCAGATGTTTGTTTAAAATGAAGCGTCTCGAAAGCTCAAATGAAAATGTGCCACAACAGCCCAAGGTTTTGGTAGAAATGCTCCGTGTTCACTGCAGCGTATAAAGAATCCGCTTCGAATCAATAACGGCAAAATGAAAGAAACATCTGTACAGCTGTGTCATCAGAACCTGTTCACTTTGTTATGCACTATAATCGTGAGCAAGAGTGTAAAAGATCCGGCGCGTGCTGCATTGGGGATGAAATGGATCTGTTGTCTCAACTGCACGAATTAACAGAAATCACTGATCTATATAAGCATTTCCTGTTCTAAATAACAACCTGTAATTTAATACGATGCAGTAGAACATCTGGTGTTCTTGCTATAGACTCCCTGTGATGCTGTGACTCCCTGTGAGTATAAAATAGACAGTATTCTATTTCGCCAGGTGTGTTCTGCATGCTCACGTGTTCATCACAGACTCTACACAAGTCCTCGGTGATAAAATGCGAGCGCGCAGAGCAGGACAGAGACAGAAGGAGTGAGAGCGCGCAAACAGGGACACTGCGATCAAGGAGAGCGCAGACAGGGACAGAGAGATAAAGGGAGACTTCTCAGGTATAGGGACAGAGGGGTTTAAAAAGGAGTGCGCAGATCGGGACAGGGTGTGAGAGAAATACAAGGAGACCAGGAGAAAGATAGAGAACGCAAACAGGGTCAGAGACAAGAAAAAGGAACGCGCAGACAAACAGAGTGGAAGAAGAGGAAGAGTGCAGACGAGACAGTGAGGACGAGCGAGCGCACGACAGGAACGGAGGGATTAAAAAAAGGGGGGAGGCGCGCAAGAAGGGGACAGAAGGAGAGGGAGCGCGCACACAGAGAGAGAGTGATAAAGAGGGAGCGTGCAGAGGGGGACAGAAGGAGAGGGAGCGCGCAAACAGGGACAGGAGGAGAGGGAGCGCGCAAACAGGGACATAGAGGAGAAGGAGCGCGCACATAGAGAGACGGAGTGATAAAGAGGGAGCGCGCAGGGGGGGGGGACAGAAGGAGAGGGAGCGCGCAAAAAGGGACATAGAGGAGAAGGAGCGCGCGCACAGAGAGACGGAGTGATAAAGAGGGAGCGCGCACACAGGGATCGGGGAGAAGAATGCAGACGGGACAGTGAGAAGGAACAAGCACGCAGACATTGAGAGTGGGATTATAGCGGAAGCGCGCACACAGGGACGGAGTTACAAAGAGAGAGAGAGAGAGAGCGAGAGCGCACGCGCGCGCGCAGACAGGGGCAGAGGGAGAAACTGGGGGCCAGCAGATCGGAACAGTGATAAAAAGGCAGCGCGCAGACAATGAGCGTGTGATATTCGGGGAGCGCGCCGCCAGGTGTTGAAGCGGAACCAGAGAGCGCGTGATTAAAGGCAGCGCGCGGACACGGCGAGCCCGAGGAAGAAACTCCACTCCACGCTCAACAGTGCGCACTGGATACGTGTACAACCACGACGCCCTGGCTCTCACTCTGAGAGAAGAAATATTGTTAAGGTATGCAATTATGGTACAATTTGTGCCATAAATACATGTCCCTGTTTCATATAATAATAATAATAATAATAATAATAATAATAATAATAATAATAATAAGGTATGTTTGGTGTATTTGGATGATGGCAGACAGCTTGAGCCACGCGCAGGATAGTTGGGATGTGCGACATAAACACAGCCCAGGAATACGAAGGTTAGCATTTTGAATTTTTATCATAAATATGTATATAAAAGAGTCAAAACAAAGTGTAGTCTTTTTTTTAACAACCCAGGCTAGAAAACTTCAGTCTTGTAACTTCATTTATTACTGTTAAGCCCAAAGGAAAGCCAGTTTTAACCTGAAATATGTTGGGGGGGGTCAGTTGCATTATTAACTAAGAATATTATTTTTTTTTTTAAATGTAATAATAAAGCTTTTTTTATTATTTAAAAAGTGCATTTAATTGTCTCCTTTCTTTATGCCTGTTTTATCTGTCAAATATCACCTTTTGGTTGTTTTGTGGATTTACCCCTCATGGAGACAATAGAATTAATTGTGAAGTACAAAGTGAATAAGATGTAAATGAACTTGTGTATTTAATGAGCATGGATTGGTAATGTTTACTTGTGACTTTATATGAATGTCATAGTCATTTATTTACTTTCCTGAGGGTTTTGTTCACCCAGAAGAAGGTAGCTTGAATCAGCTTGGAGGAAGGTTTCTTAATGGCCGTCCTCTGCCTGCACATAAAAGGAAGCTGATGATCGAGATGGCTTTAGATGGTGTGCGCCCTTGTGACATCTCTAGGATTCTAAAGGTACAGTCTGCACTCACAGACCAAATGTCTCATTTACTCTTAAACCAAAAACCTTGCGTTGTATTAAAATAATATTGTACATGGATTGTCGGGTGTTTATTCACTAGGGCTTTGCTTTGAAACATGACTTGTACTACTTAGAAAATGTAAACATGGCAATGTAATGTGCAGGTGTCAAGTGGATGTGTTAGTAAAATCTTACACTGGTATCGACGCACTGGGCTCTGGATTCCCAAAGCCACTGGAGGAAGCAGACCAAGGCTCCTCACACCTGATGTGATTTCTACCATAGCGCAGTACAAGCGTACCAGTCCAACACTTTCTGCATGGGACATCCGAAAGAAGCTTTCAATGGAGCAAGTGTGCAAAGCTGACAAAGTACCTAGTGTAAGTCATAAGTTTTTGTGATGCATTTCTGCAAACCAAATGCAAAATAGATTTTGTTGTAGTATAGAAAGTACAGTACTTGGGCAGCAAGATGGCTTTTACTGGTTACTAGTAGTAATTACTAGTTAGAACATTTGCCTCACAGTAAGAATGGCACGTGCTCAAGCCCCAGGCTCAGCGAGGTGTTTTTGTGTGAAGTTTGTATGTTCTCCCCAATGCTAATATGGATTTCGTCAAGGTGCTACAATTACCTGTCTCAATTGCCCCTAGGTGTAAGTGTGAATGGTATATCTGTCTTGCCCTGCCATAGTCTGTAAAGATGTTCAGGATGACATCATGTTCAACATTTACATCTCTAAAGTAGTGCAGAAAATGAAAATGAATTAAAATATATCATACTCCTAATTGTTTTGCATGACATTAAATATTCAGAATTGTGGCAGTGGTGGCCTGGTGGTAAAGGGCGCTGGATCACTGACCCTAAGGTTGGGCGTTGAAGCCCCACCCTCCACGGGTTGTCACTGTCCCCCCAGTGCAGCTAACTGGGTTATCAAAGGCTGGCCGTGTCTCTCACTGTCTATGGTGAGAGGCATGTGAAAGAACCATTGCTGACCGTCATCAAAAGTAGGCTGCAAAAAGGGTCAGCTTGTTTCTGCCCTGTGATGGCCGGTGAGCTGTCCAGAAGGGATTCTGCCCTCGCTAAAGAGAGTGGATATATGCAAGGGCCAGAGATGCCAGAAGAATGTCAACAGGCCAGTAAATATTCAAAAGTAAAGTTCTATATAATTGAAGTGTTAACTTTTAAGGAATTTTGATGGTACTGAATAAATCTAAATTTGTATAATTGTCTCCTCATTCAGGTGTCTTCTATTAACCGCATTCTAAAGAAGATTCAGCAGGACTGGCAAGTAGAGAGACACATGTATGAAGGTAATGAATTAAGGACAATCAGCTGACCAAAATAAATGGCTAAATAGTTTTCTACTCATTCTATTACTATATATTTTATTACATATAACAACGATGGAAATGTACTGCATGTGTATGCTGATTATGGGGTGCAGGTGGTGTTTCAGTGCATGTGGGGTTGAGGTCAGGGGTATTATCATGCTGCTACAGTCTTTTCTCTTCGTTCCAGTGAACGGAAACTGTAATGTTATAACATACAGAAAAGTTCTATACAACTGTGTGCTTCCAACTTTGTAGCAACAGTTTGGGGAATAACAACATATGATGGCCATATTGTGTATGTAATCAAGAGTGCAGCTGCAAAACGCAGTAAGTCCACTTGTCCTCTTTTGTGTTAAAAACAATGGCATTTAACTGGTGGTCAAAGTTCATCATCAGTTCATTTTCTGTAACCGCTTAATTCTAATTAGGATCGCCGGGAGGCTGGTGCCCATCCCAGCCAACTCCGGGCGAGGGCAGAGTACACCCTGGACAGCTCGCCAGGCCATTGCAGGGCGGAAACACGCTGACGGCTTTGCAGCTACTCTTGTCGAAGATCAGCAGTGGTTCTTTTACATGCCTCTCACCATAGACAGTGACAGACATGGCCGGCCTTTGATAACCCAGTTAGCTGCACTGGGGGGACAGTGGGTGGTCAAAGTAAAATGTAAATTATTTCTGTGTGGTTAAGGGGCACATAACAAAATATCAGATTGTTCAAAATAAACCTTTATGTAAAATCTCAATACTTATCAAATTTTGTTTGGGTTTTCTGTAAAACACAATAAGTCCACCTTTTTTTGTTTGCAAAACTCAGTAAATATATCTTTTAAAACTAGTCTTTCTAAAATGTTGAGAAATTTCCTTTCGGCTTTTTTCCCTTTATCAGGGGTCGCCACAGCGAATGATTTGGCATAGGTATGTTGCTGAATCAAAAAAAAAAAAAATCAGTGTGTGTGATTTTTATTTTCATTTTCTTCAAATGCTTGCATGGGTTTCCTCTGGATAAATCAGTTTTCTTGCACAGTTCAAACATGCCCATCAGGCTAAATAGTTATTCTGGATTGCTTTTAGGTTGAGTGTGAATAGCTGGTTATTTGTGTCACTCTGCAATGGACTGGCAGGATGTTCATGTTGTACCACGTCTTTTATCCAGAGTTAGCTGGGATGAGCGGTTTGAATAAAAAATGAATGAATGAAAAGTATTTATAAATTAAAAACATATTTTCCTTTCGGCTTTTTCCCTTTCTCAGGGGTCACCACAGCGAATCATCTGATTCACATGTTTGATTTTGCATAGGTTTTAACGTCGGATTCCCTTCCTGACACAACCCTTTTAGCAGGGGGCAGAAACACACTGACGGCTATGCAGCCTACTCTTTACGAAAGTCAGCAATGGTTCTTTTACATGCCTCTCACCATAGACAGTGAACGACTTGGCCAACCTTTGATAACCCAGTTAGCTGCACTGGGGGGGACAGTGACAACCTTGTGGAGAGTGAGACTCGAACCCCCAACCTTAGGATCAAGGATCCAGCACCCTATACCGCCAGGCCACCACTGCCCCATATTATAATTGAAAACAGCAATCATTATACAGTTTATACAAATGGGAGATGCAATAATCAGTTTGATCCCTACCTTAACACTACTGATCTCTACAATAATTGTCCAAAAAATAATAATCAGAATCAGAATCCTTTATTGATTCCAGGGGAAATTATGAGCACACAGCTGATCCATACAAAGTGAGAATGAGTTAGAGTCTCGCTAAAGAAAAATGACACTTAGTTATCTTTAGCAGAAATGCTGTGGAATGTCAATGGTTTAAAAGTCAGGTTGGGAATAGTTAGCTTAACTATTATCACTGTCTTTTTATGCACATGGAAAAACTTGAATTGAATCATCCATTATATATATATATATATATATATATATATATATATATATATATATATATATATATATATATATATATATATCCACACACTGACCACAATAAAGAAGAGGAAACTCCAACCCATAATTTAAGTGCATTTATTCATATGAGAAAAAAATTCCACATTAAGAAATAATTATTTTTGCATCAAATCATGCGTACCACAATTATTAACACCCCAGATGTTAATACTTTGTACAACCCCCTTTGCCAACAAAACAGCACCTAATCTTCTCCTATGATTCATTCCTCTTTATGCAATCTCTCTCAATCATCCAGCCACTTGGGTCCTCTCCTCTGCACTTTTCTCTTCAGATCACTCCACAGGGTTTCAATGAGGTTCTTGTTCTTGTTGAGTTCTGATTGGAGCTTGATTGTGTGTCTGGTGAACCATGTCTGTGTGGATTTGGCCACATGTTTAGGGTCATTATCTTTCTGAAAGCCCCAGTGACAACCCACCTTCAGCTCACAAGTTTTAATTTAAAATGTCCCAGTATTTCAAAGTGTTTATGATGCCATGCATCTAACAAGTTTCCCAGGGCCTCTGGAAGATAGACTGGGCCACAACATCACCGACCCCCCCCCAAAAAAAAAAAAAAATTTACACACAGTGGGCATGAGGTGCTTTTCTCCATACTCATCTTTTATGTTACACCAGACCCACATAAGAGTCTTTGTTGGCAAAAACATCTATCTTGGTCTCATCTGACCAAAGCTGTTGAAGTCCTAGTACTGTGTAGTGAACCGCAGATATTTGCATTTATGACTGTGAGTGAAAAAAGTTTTTTATGTGCATGCATCCCAAACAGCTTTTTGTCATGTAGTTAGTGCCTGATGGTTGTTTTGGAGACTTTGTGACCTCAAGATGCTCCCATTTGTTCCAATTCTTGAACAGTGAACCTTAGAGAACTTTTTATTTTTTATACCATAGTCCTCACTGTGCATGGTGGCAAAATAACTTTGCATCCTCATCCAGGCTTGTTTACCACTGTTCCGGTTGTTTTAAACTTCATAATGATTCCTCTGACAGTAGATATGGGTAGCTTCAACCTATTTTCTTGTAGCCATTGTCCGATTTGTGAAGATCGACACACATCTGCCTTACTTAAATGGTGTGTTCCAATGGCGTGTTCCTTTGTCTTTTCCATGTTTTGGAGGGCATTGCATATACAAATTTTTCTATTCACACACACACACACACGCACACATACAAACACACACACACACACACACACACACACACACAAAACACAATTTAAAATTAGAAGTTACTAATAACTATGTCAACACATACATTAAATAAGGGTCTATCCAAGAAAAAGACAACTAAAATTGTATTTTTTCCATTTAAATTAAAAGTGGGATTTTCAAAGAATTGAGCTTACATGATGATAGTGTGGTCATGTATGTTTTATGATATAACCACAAGAAGATAACTGTAGTTACAGAAAATAATTGAAATGAAAACTTTAAAATGTTATCAATGCCCTGAATGTAATGTGGACCATAAAAAAAACAAATATTTTGAATAATAATAATAATTAAAAAAAAAAAAAAATTTACTTGGGATTGGAATATCTATGGAACAGTGGTGGCCTGGTAGTCTGATGCTGAATTACCGCTCCTAAGGTTGATGATTCAAGCCCCACTGTCAACAGTTGTCACTGCTGTCCCCCAGTGTAACTTTTGGGTTATCTAAGGCTGGCCATGTCTCTCACTGTCTACAGTGTGAGCACTGTAAAAGAACCATTGCTGACTTTTGACGGAAGTAGGATGCATAGCCATCAGCGTGTTTCTGCCCTGCAATACCCTGGCAAGCTGATGAGAGTGTACTCTGCCCTCACCCAGAGTCAGTTGAGCTGGGCACCAGCCTCCCCACAATTCTAATTAGGAATAAGCAGTTCAGAAAATGAACGATGAATAGTTCATAGAATGAATGGATTTGAATTAAAAAAAAACAAAAAAAAAACAGCCTATCTACAAAGCATTTGGTCATTTGGTGCAATCTGTAAGTAATCACCTGAGAGATACCAATCTTACTGAAGTACTGTAAAATGCCCACTTTTAAAGTAAATTTGGAAACCATAATTTCCCCTGAGCTGTTCCGGCCTGGTTGGAAGGTGCTGAACTACTCATCCCAAGGTTGGAGGTTCCAACCCCACTGTCAACAGTTGTCACCGCTGTCCTCCAAGTGCAGCTAACTGGGTTATTCAAGGCCAGCTATGTCTCTCACTGTCTATGGTGAGAGGCATGTAAAAGAATCATTGCTGACTTTCATCAAAAACAGGCTGCATAGCCGTCAGCGTGTTTCTGACCTGTGATGGTCTGGTGAGCTATCCAGGGTGTATGCTGCCCTCGCCCAGAGTAGGCTGAAATGGGCGACAGCCTCCCCTAATTAGGATTAAGTGGTTCAGAAAATGAATGAATAAATATTTTTTCCCTGAAATACTCTCAAGTTGTTTTTAGTAGTTCGATGCAGTTCTGAATGACAAGGAACTGTGGTGATATTTTACATCTCCTTACAAAGCTCAAGAAGGAGTGCAGATTTCCTGTAGCAGTATGTTTACCAATACTATTGTCTGTCTGTCTGTCTTCCTTTCGGTTTTTTCCCTTTTACTCGGGAGTCGCCACAGCGAATCATCTGATTCGCACGTTTGATTTGGCAGAGGTTTTTACGTCGGATGCCCTTCCAACCCTTTTTAGCAAGGGACAGAAACACGCTGACGACTTTGCAGCCTACTCTTTACGAAAGTCAGCAATGGTTCTTTTACATGCCTCTCACCATAGACAGTGAGAGACATGGCCCGCCTTTGATAACCCAGTTAGCCGCACTGGGGGTTGGACCAATACTATTGTGTCAGCTTTAAAAAATAGCACCTCTGTGTTGGCAGAGTACTGTATATCATTTTTTGTATTTTTAAGATAAATTTATTGATATATGGTCAATAATTTCAAAAAAGCCAAATGTACTATAATTTTGCTATCTCACAAACCTTGCCGCAGTGTGTTTTCTGCAGAAGTGAGACCACCCTGGTACTGAGCTTCTGCTCATTCTTGCAGATTATAATTGTAGCCAGTAGAAAAAACAGGCATCACACCAGAGAGATGTGTCAGCAGCAATGCAATACAACAGCTCGCAAACAGTTGGCATATTGCTAGTTCTTCCATCAGTCAGTTTGTTCACTTCATGGTAAGTGTAAACATATGTTTGAAGGATAGAGAAAAAGCTAGCAAAAATGCCTTTGTAGGTTTAGTGATTTTGCTTTGAAGAGCAGTACAGGAGTGATTATATAATGGACTGACTAGGTTGTGTAAAGTGTAATACTGTAATATAGAAATACAGTAATTTTAAAGTTGCAGTAAGATTTTGCTGTATTTTCCATCTGGCAACACTGGATAACAGCGCGCTGCTTAAGTCCTTCCCCTTTGAATGTGAGGCGCTTGTTTCAAGTGAAACACGGATCATGTGAGACGAAGCGTGGCTTATCTGGACTTCCGATCTTTCAAGTGAGCAAGTGATGGTTGCTCACTTGCTCACTTGAAAGATCAGAGGTCCGAATAAGCCGTGCTTCATCTCACAAGCTCTGTGCGTTGTCCTCCACAAGCTCCACAAGGTTGTCACTGCCCCCACTACCCCAGTGCAGCTCAGTGGGTTATGAAAGGCCGGCCATGTCTCTCACTGTCCATGGTGAGAGCCATGTAAAAGAACTATTGCTGATTTTTGTAAAGAGTAGGCTGCATAGCAGTCATCATGTTTCTGCCCCTTGCTAAAAGGGTTGTGTCAGGAAGGGCATCCAACGTAAAAACCTATGCCAAATCAAACATGCAAATCATAGATTCTTTGTGGTGACCCCTGAAAAAGGAAAAAAGCCAAAAGGAAAAGAAGATCAATGCTATGGGCAGAATTTATTTATGATGTTTTTAACTGTTTCAAAAAATGTAAATGAGAATCAATTTAAAATGTTTTCTTGGAACCAAAAATATGTCTGTAGTCAAAGTTTGAAAGAAGATGTTTTATAGTGACAAGTGGAGTATAACAACTATTTCTACATGCTCTATCCCACAGGTTTGGCACAGCAACATTCCCTGGAAAACACAATGGTTCCCATTTCTCTGCAAACAAACTGGTTCTCAGAGGGAACGACACTGCCAGCAGTTCACTGTTCATTAGTTCAGCAGACAAGTCTTTCTTCTCCTTTGGTTCATAATATTGATATTTCCTGTAGCTACATCTCAGATATGACAACAGGTTTCCTTTTGGCTCACCACAGTGGGGAAGAAGCCACAAACAGATCAGTTGATTTTAAAGCACGGGCAGCTCATTCTTCATTCACTGGACAAAACATTTGATTGAAAGAGCAGATTATGGACAAATGACAAAAATGGATAAATTATAGAAGAATTGGACGAGATACTGACATGGGAAGTATAATGTTACTCCTGTGTTAAAGCAGAGGACAGCATAACCAAACACCTACATTTCAAATTGAGTTTTAAATCAAGTCAGTTTTATCATAGACATTGGGAACCATGACAAAAGAGCAAAAATAATATAGAAACCCAAGGGTACAGCAAACTATACATAAGATTAAATAGTATGCGCAAAGTAGAAACATGATTGTAGTAACAATAAAGGTATAACTATATCCATATACACTGCTCAGTCACAAAAAAGTCCAACACAATATTTTGTTGTTCTGACATTGTTTCAACAACTTAGGCAACAATCTAATATTTGTTCACATCCAGAATGGAGTTCATTTTTACATATATATTAAATTGGTGACAGGAAAATTGAACTATTCTTTTCCAGTACATCCCAAAGACTTTCAGTAAAGTAAGGTAAAGTCTGTTGGGCTTTTTACACCCAAGCCTAATGACTCATCAGGCCGGTGCTTAGCCCCATAGCGTTTCCATAGCGTGAAGCGACCAGGAGTTCAACTCCTCCTGGATGGGACGCTAGTCCATCACAGTTGACCTTGCCAGTATATTTTTACTGGTACCCATTTATACTGCTGGGTGAACAGAGGCACACTTGTGGTTAAGAGCTTGCCAAGGGTCTTAGCACAGTGGGGATCTAACAGGAATTTGAACACAACCTCCAGTTCATGAGCACAGCACCCTAACCACTACACTACAGGCCCCAAAGACTTTCAGTGAGGTTAATATATGCAATATAAAATAATATATGCTATCAATATATGCAAGAAAATTTTCCCCATGCTCCCTGAACCACTCTTTCACTATTTTTGTCCAAATTGTATCTCTGTACCATCAGGGAAAATAAATCCATTGATCTTATTAAACGTCTCATTCGGCACATTTCGCTTGTGAGTTGATTTCATTTATTGTCACATAATGTTGTTTAGCCTCAACCTACCTAACTGAGACAATATTGCCATGGGAATTAAGCACTGTTATCCAGTGAGCTAACTGGGTTATCAAAGGCGGGCCATGTCTGTCACTGTCTATGGTGAGAGGCATGTAAAAGAACCATTGCTGACTTTCGTAAAGAGTAGCTGCAAAGTCGTCAGTGTGTTTCTGTCCCTTGCTAAAAGGGTTGTGACAGGAAGGGCATCCGACGTAAAAACCTCTGCCAAATCAAACGTGCGAATCAGATGATTCGCTGTGGCGACTCCCGAGAAAGGGAAAAAAGCCGACAGGAAGACAGAATCCAGTGAGCACTGGATAACATCAAAAAATTTTGGTTCTAATTTTGGACGTACCCCATGAAATATTTAAAAACTTTGACTAATTCTTCGCAGAGAGACTAAATAAAATTGAATTAAATTCTGGATAAATTTATATTTGTAGAATAAATCATTAACTAATAGCAATATCAAATGTGGCTTTATGTAGTACAGACTATTTTAATCAAAGTATTATTTGAAAAAGAGTATAATTTTAAATATACAAGTGGTATAGTGAGTAGCAATGTCTCACAGCTGCTGGGTTCCTGATACGATTTTAACCAGGACACTGGCTGTATCCTCCATGAATACACAATGCTGTGCCAAAGTTTTTGCCCCGTTTTTACTTTTTTGCACCTTTGTCACACTTAACTTTTTCAGATCATCAAACAAATTTAAACATTACACAAAGATAACCCAAGTACAGTATTCAGAAAATGCAGTTTTCCTGTTGGGATTTTATTTGTTAGGGGGAAAATCCTATCCAAACCTACATGAGCCTCTGTGAAAAAGTAATTGCCCCCTTGTTAAAATGTGAGGTGATTGTCATCATCATCATCTCCCGTTTAATCCAGGGTTGGGTCGTGGAGATAGCAACCTAAGCAAAGAGGTCCAGACGTCCCTCTCCCCTGCCACTTCCTACGGCTCTTCCGGGGAGACACTGAGGTGTTTGCAGACAAGCCGAGATACATAGTCCCTCCATAGTCCCCGGGTCGACCCCAGGGTCTCTTCCCAGTTGGACATGCCCAAAACACCACACCAAAGAGGTGTTTGGGAGGCATTCTGACCAGCTGCCCGAGCCACCTCAACCGGCCCCTCTCAATGCGGAGGAGCAGCGGATCAGCAGCGGAGGCAGGGAGAGCCCCGCCACCCAGCGAAGGAAGCTCATTTCAGCCGCTTGTATCCGCCATCTTGTTCTTTCAGTCACTACCCAAAGCTCGGGAGCATAGGTATGTATGGGTTGGAACGTAGATCGACTGGTAAATTGAGAGCTTCACTTTGTGGCTCAGCTCCCTCTTCACCACAACGGACTGGTACAGGCACCGTTTAACAGCAGAGGCTGCAGCGATCTGTTTGTCGATCTCCCGCTCCATCCTTCCCTCACTCGTGAACAAGAGCCCAAGATACTTAAACTCCTCCACTTGGGTCAGGACCTCATTCCGTACTCGGAGGCTGCTTTCCACCCTTGTTGATATGATAACCATGGCCTCGGACTTGGAGGTGCTGATTTTCATTCCTGCCGCTTCACACTCAACTGCGAGTCGCTCCAGTGAAAGCTGGAGATTCCGGCTTGATTAACCCAAAAGGACAATATCATCCACAAAAAGCAGAGATGAAATGCGATGACCACCAAACCAGAACCCCTAAATGTCTCA
This sequence comes from Plotosus lineatus, assembly GCA_024760905.1. Lineage (NCBI taxonomy): Eukaryota > Metazoa > Chordata > Actinopteri > Siluriformes > Plotosidae > Plotosus > Plotosus lineatus. Next base: position 37,281,065 of record CM045733.1, read on the forward strand.
GCTCTGTCTAGAAATTCTGTCTATAAAAATTATGAACAGAATTGTTGACAAAGGACAGCCTTGGTAGACTCCAACTCTAACCGGAAACAAATGCTGTTACCAATACAGACCAAACACTGGCTCCGGTGATACAGTGATTGAATGGCTGTACTCCTGGAGCACACTCCAAAAAACACATGTGGACAGATTGGGCAAACTACCATGCCCCCTCCAAGATCCCATGGTGCGTATAGAGTTGTTATTGTTCCTCCTGAATCCATGGTTCAACTATCAGTCGGGATCCTCCTCTCCAGAACCCCTGCATAGACTTCCCAGGTAGGCTGAGGAGTGTGATTCCCTGATTATTGGAACACACCCTCCGGTACCCCTTTCTAAAAAGGGGGACTACCACCCCATTCGCCAATCCAGAGGTACAGCCCCGATGACCACATGTTGCAGAGACGTGTCAACCAAGACAGTCCTACAGCATCCAGAGCCCAGAGATATTCAGGGTGGCTCTCATCCAACCGTGGAGCCCAACCACCAAGGAGATGACCTCCACTCCATTGATGGGTAGACCCCCACCCAAACCCCCTGGGTCTTCCTCCTCCATGGAGGGCATGCTGGTGGGATTGAGGAAGTCCTCAAAGTATTCTCTCCACCTCCCGATGACATCTCCAGTTGAAGTAAGTAGCTCCCTACTGCCACAGAAAACAGTGTTTGTGGAGAAACCCCCCCCCCCCCCCCCAAGGTGTCAGATGGAGGTCCAGAACCTTTTTGAGGCCAACCATAATCACTCTTCAGGCCCTCACCGAACTCCTCCCACATCTGATATCTTGCATCTGCGACAGCTTTGGCTGCAGCATGTTTGGTCTGCTGGTACCTGTCTGTAAATTTTGGAATAGCTCCACAGATTGATATGTGAAGTATATACTTATGATGCATTTGAGATAGTGAATGATTTAAGAAGACATGTCAACATCATTCAATTTCATTCACGATAATGTTAATGCGATAACGTTAATGCATCAATATGGGGCCAAAATAAGGACGTCGTGCACGCAGGCCTGCTGCTCGCAGACGGTTCTATACAGTGTTAGGGTGCATGAATCCATGTTGTCCTTGAACTTGAGCAGCCGTTCTTGTCCCTGGTAGTGTTCGGTCTCGGACATGATCCCATATGATCTGATGGTCCTGACGTGCCGTTGTCACACGTTGTTGACCCGGTTGAGGACGGTACCGAGTGCTCCTCGTTTGCAGAAACCTTTGATGGAGTCTTTTGATCTTTGTGTGTGCATAGTGTAGTTGTCTGGCAATTTCCCTAGTGCTGGCACCATTTTGAAGCATGCCTATGGCACGTTCTCGTTCAGGGGCTGTAAGTCGCAGCATCATGTCGGCTTTTCACAAGTGTCAATGAACAAGTGAAATTTTTTTTCAGATTCACATGCTTTTAAAGGCAATGCGTGCACAAATTCAGAGTGAAATTCATTTTCCCCGTGGTGTGTGTACAAAATGTTGCGTTTTTGCGAAAAATTGCCTAGCGTTACAGTTAACATTAAATTCTTGCATTTCTTGCACCTGGCATGTCGAGTGATGTCACTGTAGCGTTGTTGTATAAAAATTATATTGAAACTGGGCCACCATGAGAGCATTCGGTTGGCCCAGGTAGGTTAGGTCAACTAACTTTATTATTCCTTGCATAGCTACACGCAGCAATATAAGACAGCTGGGAAAGACTAGCAAAACCGAGGTCGATAGGCCTCAAACAAGGGACCAGGCAAGAAGCTAAGGAGGGTCAGCAACCCACCATGGAACCTTGAAAATTTTTTTTGCTACAACAACTAGAGAAGATATACCCCCAGAACCCTGCGAGAGAGGGGGCGAAAGAAGGGTTCAATTGGATGGATCTAGACGGATTAAAGACTTGGAGCGGAATAAGGATAATGATTCAATGGAACAGTGTGTTGTATGCAAGAAATTCTATAAGAAAGGCAGAGGACTGAAAATCCACCAGAAGAAGGCGGGATGCTTTAAGAGGATTCCAGACCCACAACGCAAATTGGATAAGTCAAGGCAGCAGTCATTCAGGAACAAAACCACAGCGGCGACGGCAGCCGGGTGGATCTGGGAACTCTGGTACAGAAGGCAACCAATGGAGTAAAGGCTGATAAAGAGACAGTGGAAGACCAAAGGTACCAGCAAGTCAGCGAAACAGGGAAGTTAGGAGGAGAAGAGTCAAAGAAGGAAGAGGAGGCTGAGATCCAGGTGGGAAAGGCATTGTACAAAGAGGCAAAGAGAAGGCCGCATGGAGAAAGGGAGGGTGGTGAAAAGGAAGAAAGAAAGAAGAAAGAACAACAATACATAAGGAACTGGGTAACAACTAGGTTACAGGAGAAAAAGGATGGAAGCAAAAAGCAAAACCGAGCAACCAAGGGTACAGGATCACCTGAAAAGGGGAGAGGATGATGAGGGATAAGATAAGGACACAAAAGAAAGAAAATGGACAGAGAGAGAGTGCAGACATAAGGAATTGGCTAGAGACAAAACAAACACAGGTAACGGATGAGAACAAAGAGAAGAAGAAAGGGAGAGCGAATACAAGGAGAGAAGAAACAATGGACAGTATTGTCAAAGCGGAACCAAGAACAATATTAGGAAAGGGCAATGAGCAGAGAGAAAGAACAAAAATAATGGAGGGCCCATCCAAGGAGATCCTCATAAAGCATGGACTGCACCTAACTCGAGGCGACTTTAGATCGCTTATGGGGAAGAATTACCTCAATGATAAGATCATCGATGAGTATATGAGACTCCTTCAAATGAGGAATGAGATGGACCCAAATCTCCCCAGTGTATATGCCTGCACCACATTCCTCTATATACAACTGAACACCTTTGGTCTGGAGGAGGGGTGCAGGCGGACAGAGCAATGGATCAAAGAAGATCTTACTGAGAAAAACTGATTCTATTCCCCATCCATAACCAACACCACTGGAGCTTGATTGTGGCTGAGACAGCAAAACGACCATACATTATTTTGACTCAATCAGTGGGTCCAGGAAAAGTTCAGCAGCCCCACGCATGATAAAACTGTATATGGAGAAATACCATAAGTCAAAAGGAGGGTCAGTTGTAGATTACAAGATCAAAAGAAGAGAGGATGCACCACTCCAAACGAATGGGGTGGACTGTGGGGTGTTTCTGTGCCAGTATGCAGAAAGAATGACTAGGAGGAGTGGGATGGGCTTCACCCAGGGTGAATTGGCCCAAGCAAGAGAGAGGATGATAGATGAGTTAATGGAGGGAAAATTACCTCAGACTGGAGCAGGTACCAATGCAGGCACCCAGAAGGAAAAGTTAGGAAGCAACACAGGAAGGTACAGAAAACAGAGCAGACAAAAGTAGAAAATAGTGCAAGAGAAGAAGGTGATGAAAGAAAGGAAAGAATAGATTGGCCCAAGGCAAATAGTCCAGAGTGGGAGAAATTGGATCAGGTCTTAATAGAAATACTGAAATTTCAAGGCTCATCCCCAGAAAGCAAGGCAATAGGCCATCCAATGCTAATCTACACGTTATGCCGGGAGAGATTTGGGGTGAAGAAAAAGAAACCAAAGGAGAAAGCCCAAACAAAAGGGCCATCAAAAAGACAACAGAAGTGTAAGAGACTAAGAGAGGAGATCAATAAAATGAAGGAAACCTACAGGAATTTAGAGGAGAGGGAAAGGAAGCAGTGAAGCAATTGCAAGAGGACAAAATCAAGGAATTAAGACTTGCAAAAAGAGCAGAAACATTGAGGAAGGGAAGAAAGAAGTTTGTAAAAAACTGCAATGCCTTCCTGGGTCAGCCATTTGAGTTTGCCAGAAACTTAATGGCTCTCAGATTAACGGGAACCTACAAAGCAGCAAAGAAGAAGTGGAACATCACCTGAGGAAGGCGCATGGTGACGAGAACAGGAAGGAGGAAAGGAATACCCCAGAGGGCCTTGCTAAGTATGAACAACCACAGGTAGAATTTGACAACAGCTTGCCAACTTGGAAAGAATTCAGCAACCAACTACGGAAGGCAAGGAACAAGTCGGCTCCAGGTCCAAATGGGATTCCATACCTTGTCTACAAGAGATGTCCAGGAGTGGCAAGGCTCCTGTGGGGATATTTAAAGGGGATGTGGAGAAAGAACAGTATCAGCACGACATGGAGGAAAGCAGAGGGAGTATTCATCCCCAAAGAAGAAGGAGCCACAGAAGTAGACAAGTTCAGAACAATTTCACTGTTAAACGTGGAAGGCAAGCTGTACTTTGCTATGAAAGCAGAAAGGCTGACCAAATACACCATAGTCAACAAGTGCATAGACACATCCATACAGAAAGGAGGAGTTCCAGATGTGTCAGGGTGCATGGAACACACAGCCATCCTGTCACAACTCATTAGAGAGGCGAAGGTTGGGAGAAAGGACTTGGTGGTAACATGGCTAGATATAGCCAATGCCTACGGTACGATTCCACACAGTCTGATCATGACAGCACTACAGAGAGCACATGTTCCAGAAGAAGTGCACAAGCTGATAGAGTCGTACTACTCAGACGTGAAGATACGCTTCACAACAAAAGCATTCACCACAGAATGGCAGCAGCTGGAGAAAGGCATTATAACTGGTTGCACACTGAGTGTGATTCTGTTTTCTTTGGCAATGACAATGCTGGTGGCATCAGCAAAGAAAGAAACAAAAGGGCCAAAAACAGAATCAGGGCAGCAACAAACCAATAGTAGACTGTTTATGGATGACATAGTAACTACCACAGAAAATTTAGTGCAGACAAAGTATCTCTTGGATAATCTGGCAGACAAACTGGAGTGGGCAGGCTTGGCAGTGCGACCAGAGAAATGTAGAAGTCTGGTGATAATCAAAGGCCAAGTGAGCAATAGAAAGCCAGTCATCAACGGAAACCCCATAACTTCTGTTTCGAAAACCTGTGAAGTACTTGGGAAAGTATACAACAAGACATTGAATGACCAGGAACAAACAAAAGAAACCTTGGAAGAAGTGACGAGAAGCTTGAAGAAGCTGGAAAACTGCAGGGTTCCAGGAAAATTCAAAGCCTGGATGGTCCAATATATGCTTCTCCCAAGATTGATATGGCCACTCACCATCTACCAGATTCCAGAGACCAAAGTGAGTGAGATGCAGGGAAAAATAACTGGTAAATTAAAAAAAATGGCTTGGTCTCCCCCGGTCATTGTCGGCAGATTGCCTATACACAACATCAGGGAAGTTACAATTGCCTTTCACTGAGCTAACAGAAGAGGTGAAGGCTGCAAAGGCAAGATTCTTGACAACATTGGAGGAAGCAGAGGATCCATGTGGCCAAAGAGCAAGGGTGGCAGTGGATGGGGAAGGAAAGCCACCACACAAGAAAACATAAGGGAGGCAAAAACTAGACTGAGGACAGAAGAGATAACTGGGATTCCCAATAGGGGAGAGAGGGTTTGGGATTAAATCCCAAAGATACTACAGCACCAGTTCCAAGAAAGAAAGGAGAACTATGGTGGTGGAGAAAGTGAGGGAGGCGGAAGAGGACAGGAGAAGGGAGAAAATGATGGGACTGATCAAGCAGGGGCACATATGAGATGGGAGGTACCAGAGAGAAAGTTGAGTCACAGGGATGTGGTCAATATGCCAGAAAACAGATTCAAGTTTCTGGTAAAGGCAGTGTACGACCTGCTACCGACACCACAGAATAAAGACCTGGTTCGGCACAGAGGAACGTGGGATTTATGTGGAGAAAAGGGGACTCTCTCCCACATATTAAGTGGATGCAAGGTGGCGTTAGCACAAGGGAGATACCAGTGGCGCCATGATCAAGTCTTGAGAGAGATAGCCCAGTGTGTCGAAGAAAGAAGAAGAAACAACAACGCATCCCCAAGGACAAGGGAGAGTGGAGGGATCACCTTTGTGAAGCAAGGAGAAAAACCCAAAGTAAAGATACAACAATCAGCAGGTAATTATTTGGATGGGGCAGCAGACTGGCACCTCTTAGTTGATCTGGATAAGAAACTCAAGGTCCCAGAGAAAGTGGCAGAGACAAACCTCAGACCGGATATGCTGCTGTTGTCAAATAGCACTAAGAGGATGGGGGTTATCGAGCTGACAGTGCCAAGTGAGGAGAGGGTGGAGATCTCAGGGGAGCTGAAAAGAAACAAGTATATAACGCTGGAGACTGAGGGAAAAAGAAATGGCTGGGCGGTCCAGGTCTGGACAGTAGAGGTTGGCTGCCGGGGCTTCCCGGCTGCTTCCATGGCGGCCTTCCTCAAGGCAATTGGAATAGGAGGAGGAGAGAGAAGTAGAGCCCTGAGGAGAATTGGAGAAGCAGCAGAAAAAGCAAGCAAAGCCATATGGACCTGGAGCTGCATGCCAGTATGGGGGAAGGAGTGATTATCTGGTCTGGTGGCAATAGCTGCTGGCGGCGCCAGGCCGGGGGGTACCACCGGAAGCCGCCGAAACCCATACTTACTGAAGTAACCCGGCCTGGTCGGTGGCTGACGAGGACCAGAATCACTATCAGTCCATATCTGCCTTTGAAGAAACTGGGCCACCATGAGAGCATTCGGTTGGCCCAGGTAGGTTAGGTCAACTAACTTTATTATTCCTTGCATAGCTACACGCAGCAATATAAGACAGCTGGGAAAGACTAGCAAAACCGAGGTCGATAGGCCTCAAACAAGGGACCAGGCAAGAAGCTAAGGAGGGTCAGCAACCCACCGTGGAACCTTGAAAATTTTTTTTGCTACAACAACTAGAGAAGATATACCCCCAGAACCCTGCGAGAGAGGGGGCGAAAGAAGGGTTCAATTGGATGGATCTAGACGGATTAAAGACTTGGAGCGGAATAAGGATAATGATTCAATGGAACAGTGTGTTGTATGCAAGAAATTCTATAAGAAAGGCAGAGGACTGAAAATCCACCAGAAGAAGGCGGGATGCTTTAAGAGGATTCCAGACCCACAACGCAAATTGGATAAGTCGGCGGCAGCAGTCATTCAGGAACAAAACCACAGCGCCGACGGCAGCCGGGTGGATCTGGGAACTCTGGTACAGAAGGCAACCAATGGAGTAAAGGCTGATAAAGAGACAGTGGAAGACCAAAGGTACCAGCAAGTCAGCGAAACAGGGAAGTTAGGAGGAGAAGAGTCAAAGAAGGAAGAGGAGGCTGAGATCCAGGTGGGAAAGGCATTGTACAAAGAGGCAAAGAGAAGGCCGCATGGAGAAAGGGAGGGTGGTGAAAAGGAAGAAAGAAAGAAGAAAGAACAACAATACATAAGGAACTGGGTAACAACTAGGTTACAGGAGAAAAAGGATGGAAGCACAGAGCAAAAACGAGCAACCAAGGGAACAGGAACACCTGAAAAGGGGGAGAGGATGATGAGGGATAAGATAAGGACACAAAAGAAAGAAAATGGACAGAGAGAGAGTGCAGACATAAGGAATTGGCTAGAGACAAAACAAACACAGGTAACGGATGAGAACAAAGAGAAGAAGAAAGGGAGAGCGAATACAAGGAGAGAAGAAACAATGGACAGTATTGTCAAAGCGGAACCAAGAACAATATTAGGAAAGGGCAATGAGCAGAGAGAAAGAACAAATATAATGGAGGGCCCATCCAAGGAGATCCTCGCAAAGCATGGACTGCACCTAACTCGAGGCGACTTTAGATCGCTTATGGGGAAGAATTACCTCAATGATAAGATCATCGATGAGTATATGAGACTCCTTCAAATGAGGAATGAGATGGACCCAAATCTCCCCAGTGTATATGCCTGCACCACATTCCTCTATATACAACTGAACACCTTTGGTCTGGAGGAGGGGTGCAGGCGGACAGAGCAATGGATCAAAGAAGATCTTACTGAGAAAAAACTGATTCTATTCCCCATCCATAACCAACACCACTGGAGCTTGATTGTGGCTGAGACAGCAAAAAAGACCATACATTATTTTGACTCAATCAGTGGGTCCAGGAAAAGTTCAGCAGCCCCACGCATGATAAAACTGTATATGGAGAAATACCATAAGTCAAAAGGAGGGTCAGTTGTAGATTACAAGATCAAAAGAAGAGAGGATGCACCACTCCAAACGAATGGGGTGGACTGTGGGGTGTTTCTGTGCCAGTATGCAGAAAGAATGACTAGGAGGAGTGGGATGGGCTTCACCCAGGGTGAATTGGCCCAAGCAAGAGAGAGGATGATAGATGAGTTAATGGAGGGGAAAATTACCTCAGACTGGAGCAGGTACCAATGCAGGCACCCAGAAGGAAAAGTTAGGAAGCAACACAGGAAGGTACAGAAAACAGAGCAGACAAAAGTAGAAAATAGTGCAAGAGAAGAAGGTGATGAAAGAAAGGAAAGAATAGATTGGCCCAAGGCAAATAGTCCAGAGTGGGAGAAATTGGATCAGGTCTTAATAGAAATACTGAAATTTCAAGGCTCATCCCCAGAAAGCAAGGCAATAGGCCATCCAATGCTAATCTACACGTTATGCCGGGAGAGATTTGGGGTGAAGAAAAAGAAACCAAAGGAGAAAGCCCAAACAAAAGGGCCATCAAAAGACAACAGAAGTGTAAGAGACTAAGAGAGGAGATCAATAAAATGAAGGAAACCTACAGGAATTTAGAGGAGAGGAAAGGGAAGCAGTGAAGCAATTGCAAGAGGACAAAATCAAGGAATTAAGACTTGCAAAAAGAGCAGAAACATTGAGGAAGGGAAGAAAGAAGCTTGTAAAAATCTGCAAAGCCTTCCTGAGTCAGCCATTTGAGTTTGCCAGAAACTTAATGGCTCCCAGATTAACGGGAACCTACAAAGCAGCAAAGAAGAAGTGGAACATCACCTGAGGAAGGCGCATGGTGACGAGAACAGGAAGGAGGAAAGGAATACCCCAGAGGGCCTTGCTAAGTATGAACAACCACAGGTAGAATTTGACAACAGCTTGCCAACTTGGAAAGAATTCAGCAACCAACTACGGAAGGCAAGGAACAAGTCGGCTCCAGGTCCAAATGGGATTCCATACCTTGTCTACAAGAGATGTCCAGGAGTGGCAAGGCTCCTGTGGGGATATTTAAAGGGGATGTGGAGAAAGAACAGTATCAGCACGACATGGAGGAAAGCAGAGGGAGTATTCATCCCCAAAGAAGAAGGAGCCACAGAAGTAGACAAGTTCAGAACAATTTCACTGTTAAACGTGGAAGGCAAGCTGTACTTTGCTATGAAAGCAGAAAGGCTGACCAAATACACCATAGTCAACAAGTGCATAGACACATCCATACAGAAAGGAGGAGTTCCAGATGTGTCAGGGTGCATGGAACACACAGCCATCCTGTCACAACTCATTAGAGAGGCGAAGGTTGGGAGAAAGGACTTGGTGGTAACATGGCTAGATATAGCCAATGCCTACGGTACGATTCCACACAGTCTGATCATGACAGCACTACAGAGAGCACATGTTCCAGAAGAAGTGCACAAGCTGATAGAGTCGTACTACTCAGACGTGAAGATACGCTTCACAACAAAAGCATTCACCACAGAATGGCAGCAGCTGGAGAAAGGCATTATAACTGGTTGCACACTGAGTGTGATTCTGTTTTCTTTGGCAATGACAATGCTGGTGGCATCAGCAAAGAAAGAAACAAAAGGGCCAAAAACAGAATCAGGGCAGCAACAAACCAATAGTAGACTGTTTATGGATGACATAGTAACTACCACAGAAAATTTAGTGCAGACAAAGTATCTCTTGGATAATCTGGCAGACAAACTGGAGTGGGCAGGCTTGGCAGTGCGACCAGAGAAATGTAGAAGTCTGGTGATAATCAAAGGCCAAGTGAGCAATAGAAAGCCAGTCATCAACGGAAACCCCATAACTTCTGTTTCGAAAAACCTGTGAAGTACTTGGGGAAAGTATACAACAAGACATTGAATGACCAGGAACAAACAAAAGAAACCTTGGAAGAAGTGACGAGAAGCTTGAAGAAGCTGGAAAACTGCAGGGTTCCAGGAAAATTCAAAGCCTGGATGGTCCAATATATGCTTCTCCCAAGATTGATATGGCCACTCACCATCTACCAGATTCCAGAGACCAAAGTGAGTGAGATGCAGGGAAAAATAACTGGTAAATTAAAAAAATGGCTTGGTCTCCCGGTCATTGTCGGCAGATTGCCTATACACAACATCAGGGAAGTTACAATTGCCTTTCACTGAGCTAACAGAAGAGGTGAAGGCTGCAAAGGCAAGATTCTTGACAACATTGGAGGAAGCAGAGGATCCATGTGTCCAAAGAGCAAGGGTGGCAGTGGATGGGGGAAGGAAAGCCACCACACAAGAAAACATAAGGGAGGCAAAAACTAGACTGAGGACAGAAGAGATAACTGGGATTCCCAATAGGGGGAGAGAGGGTTTGGGATTAAATCCCAAAAGATACTACAGCACCAGTTCCAAGAAAGAAAGGAGAACTATGGTGGTGGAGAAAGTGAGGGAGGCGGAAGAGGACAGGAGAAGGGAGAAAATGATGGGACTGATCAAGCAGGGGGCACATATGAGATGGGAGGTACCAGAGAGAAAGTTGAGTCACAGGGATGTGGTCAATATGCCAGAAAACAGATTCAAGTTTCTGGTAAAGGCAGTGTACGACCTGCTACCGACACCACAGAATAAAAAGACCTGGTTCGGCACAGAGGAACGTGCGATTTATGTGGAGAAAAGGGGACTCTCTCCCACATATTAAGTGGATGCAAGGTGGCGTTAGCACAAGGGAGATACCAGTGGCGCCATGATCAAGTCTTGAGAGAGATAGCCCAGTGTGTCGAAGAAAGAAGAAGAAACAACAACGCATCCCCAAGGACAAGGGAGAGTGGAGGGATCACCTTTGTGAAGCAAGGAGAAAAACCCAAAGTAAAGATACAACAATCAGCAGGTAATTATTTGGATGGGGCAGCAGACTGGCACCTCTTAGTTGATCTGGATAAGAAACTCAAGGTCCCAGAGAAAGTGGCAGAGACAAACCTCAGACCGGATATGCTGCTGTTGTCAAATAGCACTAAGAGGATGGGGGTTATCGAGCTGACAGTGCCAAGTGAGGAGAGGGTGGAGATCTCAGGAGCTGAAAAGAAACAAGTATATAACGCTGGAGACTGAGGGAAAAAGAAATGGCTGGGCGGTCCAGGTCTGGACAGTAGAGGTTGGCTGCCGGGGCTTCCCGGCTGCTTCCATGGCGGCCTTCCTCAAGGCAATTGGAATAGGAGGAGGAGAGAGAAGTAGAGCCCTGAGGAGAATTGGAGAAGCAGCAGAAAAAGCAAGCAAAGCCATATGGACCTGGAGCTGCATGCCAGTATGGGGAAGGAGTGATTATCTGGTCTGGTGGCAATAGCTGCTGGCGGCGCCAGGCAGGGTACCACCGAAGCCGCCAAACCCATACTTACTGAAGTAACCCGGCCTGGTCGGTGGCTGACGAGGACCAGAATCACTATCAGTCCATATCTGCCTTTGAAGAAACTGGGCCACCATGAGAGCATTCGGTTGGCCCAGGTAGGTTAGGTCAACTAACTTTATTATTCCTTGAAGTTCATTTGAACTTAAATATTGAAGTTATTGAATATTGAAGTTCATTTGAACTTAAATATTGACTTTTTTCAAGTGGTGCATTTTCATGTGTACTCAGTATATTATATTATATTATATTATATATAGATCAGATTCAATTCGATTCGATTTAATTGTCACTTAATCTAATCTAATCTAATGAGTCATAGGTTTAATACAGGTCGCAAGGCAACAAATATTTATGCCACACCAAACCTGCTCAGGAATTTTTAAATTTAAGAATGCTGTGACATTCTTTCGACTTTTTCTTTACTTTATGTTGATTTTATGTTTTCATGTTGATTTTATATTGATCTTAGTATGATTTTATGTTTGATTCCGTCTTTTAATTCTAGTTCTATGTTTCACACATTTGGCTGTTGCAAAGTACAATATGAATAAAAGTTGATTGATTGATTGAAAGTTTTGAGGAAAAAAAATAAAATGGGAAAAATGTCAATTCACAAATATACAGCAATCAAGCATGTAAGCAAATTAAAAAGACTGTTGGTGTCTAAAGCATATGTAAAGTGAAGCACTTACTCCTAATTAGAGTTGCAGGGAGGCTGGCGTCCATTTCAACTGACCCTGGGTGAGGGCAGAGTACACCTTGGACAGCTCACCAAGCTATCACAAGGACAATTAGGATTACCGTATATTAACTAAAATAGTAATTATGGCCAAATTGCAGATACATTGATAAAAACACAAGAAAATGTATTCTAATGGTTTTATTAATATAAAAAATAAATTAAAAACTAATAACAGGGCTGCCAACCCAGGAAAGTACCATTTTGTAGTCAATAAACCAAAAATTCGTACAGTGGTACCTTGACTTACGAATTTAATCCGTTCAGAGGGCAAGCTCGTAAGACAAAAAGTTCATTATATAGAACAATTATTCCCATAAGAAATAATAGGAAACCAATTAATCCATTCCAACCCCCTCCCAAACTCATATAACCTGCCACAAACACACATACAGCGATCCCTCACTTTTTCACAGTTAATGAGGACCGAGACCACCCTGCAACTGCCAATTTCCACGAAGTAGGATCGACCCAGGGGGGACTGACGTATTAGGTAAAGTCCATTGGGCTTTTTACACTCGAGCATAGTGGCTCATTGGAACGGTGCTTATCCCTAGTTTGCATAGCGTAAAGTGACTAGGAGTACAACTCCTCCTAGATGGGACACTTAGTCCATTGCAGATTACCTTCCCAGTACATTTTTTTACTGGTACCCATTTATACTGCTGGGTGAACAGAGGTACACTTGTGCTTAAGACCTTGCCAAGGGGTCTTGCTCCCGATCATGAGTGTAGCACCCTAACCACTACACCACTGTCCCCCACTGATGTATATGTGTATATAATATCAATACATACATAATCAACACTATAAATGCTTATAATAGCAATTAAACATTCAAAAATAATGCAAAAGATGTAAATAAAATATAAATACACACACAGACAGGCACACACACACACATACACACACACACATACACAGATGCGCACCTCACATAAAAATGTAAGTAGTTCTGTGTGTGTGTGTGTGGGGGGGGGTTGTTTTAGTTTATTTGGGGTTTTTTGTATATTGGCCTTGTTTTACGGCATTTTCCTTGACTTTTAATCCCTATTTTTCTTTAATTTCCTTGTTTTTTATTTTTCGATGAATATTTTTGAAAAACCCGGGATGCACTGAAGCCACAGAAACTGAAGCACGAAGTAGTGAGGGATCAGTGTATTTGACCTAATGTATTAAAGATAAACATGTAAAACAATAAATATTTAATAATAATAATTATAATACATGTACATTAACAGTAATAATATAATAATAACCGGGGATTTAGCTCAGTTGGTAGAGCGTCCGCTTTATCCTCCGGTAGGTTGGAGTTCGAATCCGGCCGCGTCATACCATAAGACATTAAAATTTGGCAGTTGTTGCTTCCTGCTTGGCGCTCAGCATCAAAAGGATAGAACAACGCAATAACTGGCGCTGCACAGTGGCGACAGGTGCCTAGCGCACAAAGCAAATTTCAATGTATGTAATGTACTTTGACAATAAAGAGTTGTTTGTTTAATAATTAATAGTAAATAATAAAACAAGAATAAACAATAAGTCAATTAACCCTTCTGATCATCGACTATCAGTTGGATCCTCCTCTCCAGAAACCCTGCATAGACTTTCCCAAGTAGGCTGAGGAGTGTGATTCCCCGATAATTGGAACACACATGGGCAGGCTTGAGGTGGTGCATAACGGAGGAGGAAGAGAATTTTGTGCATGTGCATGCTACAAATGCCAGCGAGGAAAGGCTTGTGATGAGCTTCCACAAGGAGAGTGCTTCTCAAATAGTGGGATGCGACCCCCTTGATGGGGCACTTATGACCCTGGGAAACATGCTTTTTTGCCATACTCTACCAGGATTAAGTATAATTGCGCATCGTCTACAGTAGGTGACAGTGGCTCTCTCTCTGTGTTCCCCATGGTGTAGGGTAAAAAGCACCAAGCAAACGATATGAAGTGCAGTAATCACTATTTATAGTCGCACGTGGGGTGCTGGGGGGGGTTTCTTACTATAGGGGGCATCACAGAAAATAATTGAGGCACTGCACAAGGCTTTCTCGGAGCACGGAGGAATACACATGGAAGAGTACGAGGTTAATTAGCCCGGAAAAGCCTTTTCCCCAGCAGAGCTTGTAAATCAAAATTTTGCTTGTTGAATGGGGCAGATTTTTAGTGGAATCGAAGCTTGCATTATAGAAAATTCATTCTAAAAAAAAAACACTCCTAAGTCAAGGTAACACCGTATCTTGAGCTTAAAACTAGTATTCGTAATAGATAAAATTATTACTCAAATTGATGATGTTCGTCGACTCGATATCAAGCATGACCATAGCAACACAAACAACATGGTGTCTAAGAGCGGGGTGATGTGTCCGCAGGTGGCTTGTAAGGCCAATACGGGCGTGAAAACTCCTCCCACAAGTTGGACACCAGTGAGAGGGGGTCGTGTTGGTAGATTGGTCAGCTCAAGCCTTGCGTGTTTGACGTTTATCTTTGGCTGCGTTCGAACGTTTCTTCTCTGAGTGGATGGCACCTTTGTGAATCAGGTTGCGCCAAGCCGGTCTGTCAAATGCTGCGGTTTCCCACATTGCAACGTCGATGTTGAAGTCCTTCAGGTATGCTTTGATGGAGTCTTTATAGTGTTTGCATTGTAACTGCTTGGGTATCCTGGAGTCTGACATACGGCAGACGTATCCTGCCCATCGTGTCTGAGCTTTGCGCATGATGGTAATAACGCTGGGGAGGTCTGCTCTCTCCAGAACCTCTGTGTTTGTGATCCTATCTTGCCAGCGGATATTAAAGATGTTTCGGAGACAACGGAGATGGAACTGCTGGAGAAGTTTCTTGTGTCTTCTGTAGATGGTCCAAGATTCACAGCCATAAAGAAGTATAGTTAAGATGACTGCTCTGTACACTTTGATCTTGATGTATTGTGAGATACCTCTTCGTTCCCAGACTAACTTCTTCAACCTCCCAAAAGCGCTGCTTGCCTTTGCAATGCGGTTGCTGACTTCAGCATCGATGTTGGCGAAGCAAGAGAGAGTGCTGCCGAGGTAGGTGAAGGTTTCCACATCTTGAAGTCGCTGTCCCTTCACTGTGATGTTTGGTTCCTGATATGGTTTTCCTGGGGCGGGCTGATACATCACTTCAGTCTTCTTGATGCTGACCGTGAGGCCAAAGTTGTCACAGGCAGACGAGAATGCGTCCATTTCCTGTTGCATTTCTTGCTCATTGATGGCACTGAGGGCACAGTCATTAGCAAAGAGCAGATCACGAATCACAGTCTCTTTGACTTTAGTGACAGCCTGCAGACGTCGGAGGTTGAACAGCTTTCCGTCACACCTGTACTTGATGGCGATGCCTAGGGGAGTCTCCCGAAAGGCATCGGTCAGCATCGCCGAAAACATCAAACTGAACAGTGTAGGGGCGAGGACACAGCCTTGTTTAACTCCATTTGACACATGAAACGGATCGGAAGCGTTTCCATCGTCAAGAACACGGGCCATCATTCCGTCGTGAAATTATCTGACAATCTTCACGAACCTGTCCGGGCAGCCAAATTTCGACATGATCTTCCACAGTCCCTCTCTGCTCACAGTGTCGAAGGCTTTTGTTAGATCTACGGAAGTGATATAGAGATCTTGACTTTGTTGCCGTTTTTCTTCCAGCAGTGCTCTGATTTTAACATCATTTTCATCAAACCAGTCCTGGTGGTTCCTGGTAGCTTGTCCGAGCACCTGTAGGGCAACAGAATGAACAGATGTCTTCAGAGAGTCCCAGTCGTTTCCGGTAGCCTAAGTCAGCTGGCTTTCTAAACTTGCTACTAGTTCTTCTTGAACAGAAGGAAGCTTGAGCTTGTTGATGTTGAGCTTCTTCAAAACTGTCTGGCCTTGTGGTCTTCTCTTGGGCTGAATATGCAAATTGGTTTTAGAAATGATGAGACGATGGTCTGTCCAACAGTCAGCACCACACATTGCCTTAGTCACACGCACATCCCGCCTGTCCTTTGCTCTGACAATGACGTAGTCGATGAGATGCCAATGCTTAGATCGAGGGTGCATCAACGACGTTTTATTATGGGTTGGAAGGCGGAACATGGTGATGGTGATGGCTAAGCCATGGGTGGCACACGTTCTGAGCAGGAGAGGACCATTACTGTTACATTTCCCTACTCCATGGGGTCCGAGGACTCCTTCCCATGCCTGGTGGTCTTGACCTACACGAGCGTTAAAGTCGCCAAGGAGTAGGAGCTTGTCCGCCTGTGGAACAGTGGAGATGAGGGCATCCAGTTCTTCATAGAACTCCTCCTTAGTATCTTCAGAGTTTGTCATGGTGGGAGCATAGGCGCTAATGAGGGTTGCGGATCTCCCCCTGTCCAGGGGGAACTTGAGTTTCATGAGGCGATCGTTGATGCCTTCTGGTATATAATCAAGTTTTTGTATGAGATGGTCTTTAATCGCAAATCCGACACCAGCCTCACGTCGCTCTTCATTGCTGCGGCCACTCCAAAAAAAGGTGTAGCTGCCTCTAATCTCACTGAGCTGGCCTTTGTCGGGAAAGCGTGTTTCGCTGAGGGCTGCGATGTCGACATTGTAGCGGGCGAGTTCTCTGGCTACAAGAGCCGTACGTCTTTCTGGTCTCCCTGACTTACAGGTGGTTGAGTCGAGAAGAGTTCCAACTTTCCATGGCGCAAGGATGAGCTTGAATATTTTCTTGGATATTTTCTTGTGATTTCGTCCGCAAGATGGGAACCCGCCAGCCGCGGTATGCTGGCCAGGTGGTTGTGGAACAGACTATGTTTAGAGCACCTTTTCTAGCTCTGTCCTTAGACTACGGAGGCAGGCAGAGCTATCCTAAATGGGGCTGCCTGGTCGCTCAGGGGGCTGCTGAACTTCCCTGCTGTCCCGATCAGAGAAGAACGACCATATGGCCTGAGCCGCCTGTGTGCAGGATTGCAGCTACAGCTTCCAGTGATTCCGCACTTGCTGCTTCGCCATTACCCCATCGACACAGGACTTTAAGGGTAAAGGGTTGTCCATGGTGGTGTTGCCATGACTTGCGCTGAACTTGGATTAAAGTGAAGGAGGCTTGTGCAGCACCAGCCTCACTCTCTTGTCCTGATGAACCTGATCCCACGGCAAGACAGAGTCAAGACAGTTGGAGACTCATCGAGGGTGCAGGAGTTGCCGGAAAGGGACGAGATACACCTTCTAACCGCTTACGGGGATCCACTCCAGATTTTCTGTCGGGGTTTACTCCCTTAGCCTTAGCCATTCAAGGCCAACCTGCATGGCAACAGGAAAAAAACTTGAGCCATGCAATCTCCGTGACTTCACCGAAACCCTGGCAGCGGGCGCTCGATCTTGCCCAAGGATCTCCCACAGGCTACCGGAGGGAAGGAGGCGCTGAATGATATTTGATATCAGCATTTACAAATAACAAGAGAGCTCAGGACAAGAAAAACACTACAAAGTAAGTAAACCAGTCCCTAGCTGGCTAAGTCTGCCTCCCATTATATGCATTTTAATATCAAAAAGGACCGAATTCGCAATGCTAAATTTGACATTGCATGTTGTGCAAACTGCCATGTATCTGTCATGCTTTTTAATAAATGGATAAGTTGTTCAATATTCCGATAAAAATTCTTGCTTTCTTTTATTGACATTTTGGGTTTCCCGCAACCGTTCAATGATTGGCTCTGGTAACCACGGAGGGCATGTAAGATAGCCACTGATTCATGGAAACAGAAACATCCCGTGAGATTATCGTGAGGCTTGGCTTTCCCAGGAATGTGAACATGTCAACACTGATCGAATTTGATGCAATTTATCAGAATTATTGATGCTCATCAATGATTTGTCATCAGATTATTGATGCCAGCCATGTCTCTCACTGTCTATGGTGTGAGGCATGTAAAAGAACCATTGCTGACTTTCGACAGGAGTACGTAGTGCATAGCCATCAGTATGCTTCTGTCTTGCGATGGCCTGGTGAGCTGTCCAGGGTGTACTCTGCCCTCACCCAGAGTCAGCTGAGATGGGCACCAGCCTCCCCATGACCCTAATTAGAATTACTTTTAGAATTAGAAACTGTGCAGTAGTTGATGTAAAAATATGCTTAATTCGATAATGTGGTGAGGTGTACTAAGAGGCATTGTAAGTGAGATAAGATAATGATCTGAAATAGTTTGTGACTGTGGAACTGTGAACATATTTTTAATATTTTATATTAAATTATTATATTCCAAGTCTTAAATCAAGAGTGTGGCCAGTATTATGAGTGGGTCCTATTAAATTCCGATTTACCCTGACTGAATCTAGGATAGATACAGATGCTGTTCTAAAAGGATCGTCTGGGTAATCGAAATGAATATTAAAGTCACCGATAATTAAAGCTTTATATAAAGAAACAACCCAGTTTGAAATGAAGTCAGAAAATCCACGTAAGAATTCAGAGTACAGCCCTAGGGGTGTGTAAATAATAATTAAAGGTATCAGCTGCATATTTTCCCAAGAACTTACATAATGTTAGTGTATAGAAATTGAAACGAATTAAATTAATGTCTAGATTTTTGTATAATGCCTAGATTATCAGTATAAATAACTGCAATGCCTCCTCCTCTACCAGTTAGATGAGGTTGGTGTATATGACTGAATCCGGCAGGACTCGCTTCATTTAATGCGACACACTCATTGGGTTTAATCCATGTCTCTGTTAAACACATTACACTAAACTCCTGATCAGTAAAGATTTCATTAATAAGAGCTTAATATGTAAGAGATTCAGCATTTAACAACCCTATCTTTCGATCAAAGGTGCAGGCTGTAGATTCAGTATCATTTAAATTTATGTTAATAAAACAAACTGACAGTTTTTACATTTTTGTTTAGTTCAGGAAACCGATAGTTTCTATAGCATTGAACTTGATGTTGAATGACGACTCCATGCGGCTAGCAGATGCTTGGATTCGCCTGTTTGTCTGCACTCTGGCCTTAGCTTGGAGAGTCACGGACTTGTCAGTCAAGTTCCATCCCACTCGGGAAGGAAAACCTCCCACCCTATCAGGCCATTTTAACCCTCAAAAGTACTCCTATTATCTACAAAGTCTACTTCGGTTTCGGAACACCACTTAGACATCCAGCAGTTCATCGAGCATAACCTGCTGTAAGCTACATCACCACGCCATATTGAGGGGGCCAGAGCATATTACAGCATCAGACATTGCCTTTGCTAATTTCCACACCTCTATAAAGTTACTCTTAGTAACCTCTAACTGAGGAAGGCGTATATTGTTAATTCCAGGATGTATCACTATCTTGGAAAGACTGCAATGCATATGAAAACGCATCATTGTAATCATCATCAACATCCACTGAACTGCTTAATCCTTGTCATTTTGAAGGGAGGCTGGAGCCAATCTTAGCCAACACTGGGCAAAGGCAAAGTACACCCTGAACACCTCGCCAGTCCATCACAGAGCAAGACACCCATATTCACATCTATGGGCAATTTGGAATAACCAATAAGCCTGGTGATCTTTGCTTGTGCCTATATAGCACACATTAGCAATGTCTCTATGTTGCTAAAAACAGATCGCACCAGTGCACACGTGTTTGTTTTCATGACCAAAATTGTGTAAACAGTGTAGGTCAGGGTGGGTTTGACTGGTGGCTTGAGGCAGTTAAGCTGCACAATATTTAATAATGGAGCTTTCAACAGATGTTTACTGAATATATCATGAAGACCAACACACAGACCATGATTACATGTAAAACAGGGGGCTGGTTGACTCTCCAAAAAGACAGACAAAAAGAAATGTGAAAGAAGGGTGAGAGCATACAGTCACAAAGACATCATTGGGGAAAGTGGACTTGTATTTGCTCTAAATACTTTGTTGGAGGAAATGACCAATCCATGAAAAACCTGATCCAGTGGCAACTAAGGACACAGCGGGCTACAAAAATTAATAAAAAAAAAAAAAAAAACTTGCCCAGCCAGCAAACCTGCTTTAAATACTACAAAATATTTTACAGTGCAGGCAGTGGTGGGCCAGATGTAGGGTGCTGGATTACTGATCTCAAGGTTGGAGTTTCAACAGGTTGTCCCTGCTGTACCCTAGTGCAGCTAACTGGGTTATCAAAGGCCAGTCATGTCGTTCACTTTCTATGTTAAGGCATGTAAGAAAACCATTGCTGACTTTCAAGAATGGGCCACTGAGTTGCCATCACCGTGTTTCTGGAAAGCTGCTCAGGGTGTACTCTGCCCTTGCCCCTAGTCAGCTGAGATGGGCACCAGCTTTCCCATGACCCTAATTACAGTTGAGCAGTTCAGAAAATTAATGAATGAATGTTACAGTAGCACAACTGGCAACACAGCCAACAAGTTTTGTTTTCACAACTTCATGAGTTTTTGATGAGGAAATTGAAGTCTACCCGATGTAACAAGACATGATTTGATAAATAGGGTTGTATCTATTTGTACAGACTTATTGTACTGTTATTTATTATACAGTGGTACCTCACTTTACAAAAGTCTCACCAAACGAAAAATCCAGGTTACGAAACACATTTTCCTAAATTTTTTGTTTCTGGATAAGAAACAAGTTCACGTTACGAAAGCGCCATCTTAAAAATTCAAACGTGCTATTCAAACATTCAAACAGTGTGTGAGTTGCTTTCCCATTGGTTGTCTCCCAACACCCCGCCCCGCTGGCCTCCTGTTGGCTAGGAGGGAGCTGAATCTCCATAATACAGTACTGTACCCACAATGCTTTTCGTGTGCTTTCGACCCATTGTTCAACACACACGCGTGAAGGAGAGTCGTACTGTTCGTTCGTGAGTGCTCATTGTAACGTTATTTAGCGAGCCCCAAGAAAGAAAGTGATTTCTGGTGAGACTGAAAAGAAGAAGCGGGCTCTGTTAAAAAATATGAAAGTAGGATTCAGTTGAATGAAATCGCAAAGGAGTATGGCCAAAACCCGTCTATAATTGGGACGATATTGAAGAAGAAGGAGGCCTTAAAAGTGGAGATACAGTGACGGAGGCGATTATTTCGGAAAAAGCAACCACCATATTTAAGGACCTCATGAAGGAGGGTGGGGGTGAGGGTTCTTTGGACCAGCAATCCCCGGACTTTAAAACGTCGCAGAGGTGGTTCGAGAGATTTTAAAAAAGGTACATAATTTTCTTTTACTTTTAACACATATTTCAAACAAAATTGGTGTACTTTTATATTTTTTAAAGGGTTTATGGGGTAGTATTGGGAGTCTTGGAACGAATCACACATTTTACATGTAAAATGTGGTTCAACTTATGAAAAATGCAGGTTACAAAAAACGCTGGAAAGGATTAATTTCGTAAAGTGAGGTACCACTGTATATTGCTATTATTGTAATACTATTGTACTAGTATAATTCATGGCACTACTTAATCTTACCAGGGCTATAAAAGAGCTGGAGCCTATCTCAGATGAGTTTAATGATAGTCTCAATATTAAAACAATCATAAAATCAGTCAGATTTCTACTGAAACAATATGCAGGGATCCCTCACTTTCCGCGATTAATGGGGACTGAGACCCCCCACGCGCGACCGCCAATTTCCGCCAAGTAGGATAGAACCCCCCCCTAACTAACGTATACGTATATGTATATATGTGTATATAATATCAATACATACATATTCAACGCTGGCAGTGGTGGTCTAGTGGATAAGGTGCGGGATCGCTGATCCTAAGGTTGGGGGTTCGAGTCCCCACAAGGTTGTCACTGTCCCCCCAGTGCCGCTAACTGGGTTATCAAAGGCGGGCCATGTCTCTGTCTATGGTGAGAGGCATGTAAAAGAACCATTGCTGACTTTTGTAAAGAGTAGCTGCAAAGCCGTCAGCGTGTTTCTGTCCCTTGCTAAAAGGGTTGTGACAGGAAGGGCATCCGACGTAAAAACCTATGCCAAATCAAATGTGCGAATCAGATGATTCGCTGTGGTGACTCCAGAGCAAAAGGGAAAAAGCCAAAAGAAAGGAAGAAACATACACATTCAATGCTGTAAATGCTTATAATAACAATTAAACATTCAAAAGTAATGCATAAGATGTAAACAAAATGTATACAGATGCACACACACTCAGATGCACGCCTCATATAAAAATGTAAGTAGTTTTGTTTGGGGGGGTTGAGTTGTTTTTTTGTTTGTTTTTTTTTTGTTTGGGTTTTTTTTTTTTTTTTTTGCATCACTGACCTTGTTTTGCAGCATTTTCCTTAACTTTTTCCCAATTTTTCCTTAATTTCCTTTTTTTTTTTTTTTACAATGAATATTTTTGAAAAACCCACGAATGCAGCCATGAGGTGGGGGGCACTAACCAGTGTCTCTCCCCCTCATGCCGGTCC
Source organism: Plotosus lineatus (assembly GCA_024760905.1). Taxonomy (NCBI): domain Eukaryota; kingdom Metazoa; phylum Chordata; class Actinopteri; order Siluriformes; family Plotosidae; genus Plotosus; species Plotosus lineatus. Next base: position 37,303,621 of record CM045733.1, read on the forward strand.
CAAGCCCGGAGAAATGCAGAGGGTTGTGTCAGGAAGGGCATCCGACGTAAAACCAATGCCAATTGTTTATGATGCAAATCAAAAGTATTACCTCCATACCGGATTGGTCGAGGCCCGGGTTAACAACGACCGCCATCAGTGCTGTCAATCAACAGGGTGCTGATGGAAATTGGACTACTGTTGGTCGAAGACGTCGAAGAAGGAGAGGTGGGAGGCGTGTCCGTAGGCAGAGAGAGAAGAGGAAAGGCATGAGTTTAGGACTGAGAGTGGGGACTTTGAATGTTGGAACTATGCACAGAAAAGGTAGAGAGCTGGTTGACATGATGCAGAGGAGGAAGGTGGACATACTGTGTGTTCAGGAGACCAGGTGGAAAGGTAGCAAAGGTAAAAGCTTAGGAGCAGGGTTTAAGCTATTTTATCACGGTGTGGATGGAAGAGAAATGGAGTCGGAGTCATCTTGAAGGAGGAGTTTGTCAGGAATGTTCTAAAAGTGAAAAGAGTGTCAGACAGAGTGATGAGTCTCAAGTTAGAAATTGAAGGTGTAATGCTCAATGTTGTTAGTGCTTATGCCCCACAGGCAGGATGTGAGCTAGAAGAGAAGGAGAGATTCTGGAGTGACTTAGATGAAGTGATGCAGAGTACCACCAGAGGTGAAAGAATGGTCATTGGTGCAGACTTCAATGGACATGTTGGTGCAGGCAACAGAGGGGACGAGGAAGTGATGGGCAGGTTTGGTATCCAGGACAGGAACGCAGAAGGACAGATGTTGATAGATTTTGCAAAAAGGATGGAAATGGCTGTGGTGAATACTTTCTTTGAGAAGAAACAGGAGCATAGGGTGACTTATAAAAGCGGAGGTAGGAACACACAGGTAGACTACATCTTGTGTAGGCGATGTAATTTGAAGGAAGTCAGTGACTGCAAAGTCATCGTGGGTGAGAGTGTTGCCAAACAGCATAGGATGGTGGTATGCAGGATGACTCTGATGGTGAGAAAGGTGAAAAAGGCAAAGGCAGAGCAGAAGACAAAGTGGTGGAAGCTGAAAAAGGAAGAGTGTCGTGTTGTCTTCAAGGAGGAGTTGAAACAGGCTTTGGGTGGCCAGGAAGTGCTTCCAAATGACTGGACAACCACAGCAAATGTGATCAGGGACACAGGTAGGAGAGTACTTGGTGTGTCCTCTGGAAGGAAAGTAGATAAGGAGACTTGGTGGTGGAATGAGGAAGTGCAGGAGTGTGTACAAAGGAAGAGGTTAGCCAAGAAGAAGTGGGACATTGAGAGGACCGAAGAGAGTAAACAGGAGTACAGGGAGACACAGCGTCAGGCGAAAGTAGCAGTGGCTAAGGCCAAACAGAGGGCGTATGATGACTTGCATGATAGGTTGGATAGTAAAGAGGGAGAAAATGATCTATACAGGTTGGCACAGCAGAGAAATAGAGATGGGAAGGACGTGCAGCAAGTTAGATTGATAAAGGACAGAGAGGGAACTGTATTGACTAATGACAGAAGTGTGCTGGGAAGATGGAAAGAGTACTTTGAAGAGCTGATGAATGGGGAAAATGAGAGAGAAAAAAGAGTTGAAGAGGTAACCATTGAGGAGCAGGATGTAGCAAAAATCAGTAAGGGTGAAGTGAGAAGGGCATTGAAGAGGATGAAGAATGGAAAGGCAGTTGGTCCTGATGATATACCTGTGGAGGTATGGAAGTGTCTAGGAGAGGTAGCAGTAGATTTTCTGACAAGAACATTCAACAAGGTACTAGAGAGTGAGCAGATGCCGGAGGAGTGGAGGAGAAGTGTGCTGGTGCCCATTTTTAAGAACAAGGAAGACGTGCAGAGTTGCAGCAACTACAGAGGGATAAAGTTGATGAGCCATACGATGAAGTTATGGGAAAGAATAGTGGAAGCTAGACTAAGGGCAGAGGTCAGCATTTGTGAACAACAGTTTGGTTTCATGCCAAGAAAGAGCACCACAGATGCAATGTTTGCCTTGAGGATGTTAATAGAGAAGTACAGAGAAGGTCAGAGGGAGCTACATTGTGCGTTTGTGGATCTGGAAAAAGCACATGACAGGGTGTCAAGAGAAGAACTGTGGTATTGCATGAGGAAGTCTGGAGTGGCAGAGAAGTATGTTAGAGTGGTGCAGGACATGTATGAGAGATGTAAGACAGTGGTGAGGTGTGCTGTCGGTGTGACCGACGAATTCAAGGTGGAGGTGGGACTGCATCAAGGGTCAGCTCTGAGCCCCTTCTTGTTTGCTATGGTGATGGACAGGCTGACAGACGAGGTGAGACAAGAATCTCCATGGACTATGATGTTTGCAGATGACATCGTGATCTGTAGTGAGAGCAGAGAACAAGTGCAGGAAAATCTAGAGAGGTGGAGGTATGCCCTGGAAAGGAGAGGAATGAAGGTTAGCCTCAGAAAATCAGAATACATACGTGTGAATGAGAAGGACCCAGGAGGAACAGTGATGTTACAGGGAGCAGAGATAACGAAGGTGGAGGATTTTAAGTACTTAGGCTCAACAATCCAGAGCAATGGAGAGTGTGGAAAAGAGGTGAAGAAGCGTGTGCAGGCAGGCTGGAATGGTTGGAGAAAAGTATCTGGTGTGATGTGCGATAGGAGAGTGTCAGCAAGAATGAAGGGAAAAGTGTACAAGATGGTGGTGAGGCCAGCGATGTTGTATGGCTTAGAAACAGTGGCGCTGAGGTAAAGGCAGGAGGCAGAGCTGGAGGTAGCGGAGATGAAAATGTTGAGGTTCTCCCTGGGAGTAACGAGGATGGATAGGATCAGAAATGAGTATATCAGAGGGACAGCCCACGTAAGATGTTTTGGAGACAAAGTCAGAGAGGCTAGATTGAGATGGTTTGGACATGTACCGAGGAGGGATAGTGAGTATATTGGCAGTAGGATGCTGAGGTTGGAACTACCAGGCAGAAGGCCTCGAGGAAGACCGAAGAAGAGATTTATGGATGTGGTGAAGGAAGACATGAAGGTCGTTGGAGTCAGAAAAGAAGATGCGGAGGACAGGGTGAGGTGGAGGCGGATGATTTGCTGTGGCGACCCCTGAAGGGAGCAGCCGAAAGTAAAAGAAGAAGATTTTTGAAAAACCCACGATGCACTGAAGCTGTAGAAACTGAAGCACGAAGTAGCAAGGGATCACTGTACATAATATCCAGTGACTAATTCACATATGGCCTAACATACTGCTTAAGAAGTGTTGACTTGATTTTCGTCACTGGCTGTCCATGGCAACATGACAACCTTGTGTAGCTAACTCAGTGCTTGGAGATGTCGTTGTAGATAAATGAAGCACTAAATACATTTTTTTTCCTCTAAGCTTCACCCTAGGAAACATTTTCACATTTCTAAACACAATAGGAGTGAACCCCCACCTGTTTGTATGCCACAGTGTCAGGTGATACACTACCCCTGTAATTGTTACCTGGGATTAGTATAGAGAGGGACTGGAAGAAGATATTTGACTGGAAGAAGATATTGGCAGATCTGTTAATGTTACTCATGCCACTATTTTAGGTCATGTTTCATTTTGGTATATACTCAGGTGGAAATGAACATTCTGGAGATGGCCAACTTGGCTGTCAGTATTTGAAATAATTGAAATGTGGTTAAATCACTAATGTATGTATATTTGTGTATGTGTTTTATTGTTAAGATTTTTAATTTTTTAATTTATACAGTGGTACCTCACCTTACGAAAGACCCAACAAACAAAAAATCCAAGTTACGAAACGTATTTACATAAAATTTCCGTCTCTGGATATGAAAAAAAATTCACATTACGAAACACACCATCTCAAAATTTCAAACAATACATAAGTTGCTCTCCCATTGGCTATCTGCAAACACCCCGCCCCACTGGCCTCCCATTGGCTAGGACGGAGCTGCATCTCCATAATACCCATGATGCTTTTTGTGTGCCTTCGACCCATTGTTCATCACGGAGATGTAGCTCCCTCCCATTTGCTATTATGGAGCTGTGTCTCCATAATACTCATGATGCTTTTCGTGTGCCTTTGACCCATTGTTCGTCACGAAGATGTAGCTCCCTCCCATTTGCTATTATGGAGCTGTATCTCCATAATACTCATGATGCTTTTCGTGTGCCTTTGACCCATTGTTCGTCACGAAGATGTAGCTCCCTCCCATTGACTATTATGGAGCTGCATTTCCATAATACCCATGATGCTTTTCGTGTGCCTTCGACCCATTGTTCGTCACGGAGTTCTAATATGCGTAAAGGACAGAATTACTGTTGTTTCGTGAGTTTTTCGAGTGTGCTCATTGCAACTTTATTTATATCTTTCATCATGGGCCCCAAGAAAATGATTCCCGGTGCGAGTGAAAAGAAGAAGCGGGCTTGTGGCATGCGGTTGAGTGATATCGCAAAGGAATATGGCCGAAAACCATCTACCATCGGTACGATGTTGAAGCAGAAGGAGGCCTCAAAAGGTATACTTTTATAATTTTTAAAGGGTTTAGGGGGTAGTATTGGGGGCCTTGGAGCGAATCAGGCTTTTTACATGTAAAATGCTACTCAACTTACGAAAAAATCAGGTTACGAAACCACTTCTGGAATGGATTAATTTCGTAAGTTGAGGTATAACTGTATTTGGTGAAGGTAATGCTGGATGCGTTTGTTGTGTTTGTTGTGTATTTACAGTGTTTGATGTGTTGTGTTTGTGTTGTTATATTTCATTTATATTTTTATTGGCATTTCAGTCCTGCGTCTCTACTCTTGAGGTGCACCTTGTTGTGGTGAGTGGGCTTTAAACTCAGGCAGACATTTTCACAATACAGTAGTGTTCAATGAATTTTCAAGAACTCTTCCTATAAAATATTGTGTTAAAATATATACTGTAATATATGTTGTCTAGTTGAGTAATCAGTCCAAGAAATACTGAGTCAAACACACATTTTTGTCATGGAGGCTTGTTTGGAAGTCTGACCTTCTTTTCGTCCCTGATACTTTGTGGGATACTTTAGTTTGCTTGTAAATCTGTTACATGAATGTTATAGTCTTGAGTAGATCCTTTAATGCAATTGTCCAGTGACATCACCTGCTTAAATAAACATACGCTTCAGTTTCTCATAGAAAAACTGTTCAAACCTGATCTTTCATTAACTGTTCCTTAGAGACATTGCTTTAAGGAGGGAATGAATATTAATAAAAAATAGCAAATAGAAAAGATATCCAGTTTATCTCTTGTTCAGTGTTGTGTTTTCTAATAACCAAATGTCTCCGGAACAAGTGATGTTTGTGTGTCAATATGACAGGTTGAGGCATATACTGTACTGTACTTACCCCAAACAGTGTTCATTATGTGTTGGTATTGGACTGCTTGTTTTACTGTTTTATAAAGAATTTACAGAAATCATAAAGGAAACCAATTTAAAAGATGTAAAAGCTAAAAGTAATTTGTAGCAGAGTAAGCAGATTTTATAGTCAAATGCATAGATAAGAATATGTACATACAGTACATATCTGGGCATAGACAGAAATGCATTTAATGTTTGAAACTCTCGTAGAGTGTAAATCTTCAACAAGGCAACTGATTTCCCTTCTTAATTTTATATATTGACCAAAATTTGGTTTGTGATAGATCTTATGTAAACAGTCCAAAAACCCTTGCAAAAATTTACAACTTTTGCATAACCTGACAAACAAACAGATCAATACCAACAAAAACACAAGATTTGTGGATGCGGTAAATAAACCCACAAACTCCAGGTTAAACAGCAAAGTCAATTCTGTTCTTTTATAATCTTCTATTTAGTTATCGGTCTCATTACAGAAGGGATTCTGAAAGCAAAGGTTCACATACTTTTGCTCCTGAAATCAATTAATAAATGACAAATGTAATATTTTCATTCATTCATTTTCTAAACCGCTCAATCCTGATTAGGGTTGAGGAGAGGGTGGCACCTATCTCAAGCGAATCTGTGCGAGGGTGGGGTACATGGACAGCTCACCAGACCATTGCAGGGCAAAGTGTAATATTTTTGTTTCTTTTGTGAACAATTTTATACATATTTAGGCAGAAAAAGAGACACAAAAACTCAACCATGCCTGACCCTAAGATATTTCCTGCCTTACAAACTTGCTGCATTCTGAAGTCTAGAACAATCAATTTTATAAACATAGATACACATTTCCAACCATGTTTAAACACACATGCACGCACGCACGCACGCACGCACACACACACACACACACACACACACACACACACACACACACACACACACACATACACACAGTGTATATACAGTGTATACAGAACTGTGTGTACATATGCACAAAGAACATCAGATCAAATCACCTTTATGTCTCTCGTCTCTCTCACTAATAAAATATCTACTATTCTGCATTAATGATTATCTAAGAGGTGGTTAAAGATCCCCTTACCCAGAGGGAGAACTCTAGACTTTCTGCTTTTGTTGTTGATTTGTTAATTTGTTTATTTGTTTGATTGTTTGTTTTCTGTTTTGTGTGTATTTGTGTGTGTGTGTGTGTGTGTGTGTGTGTGTGTGTGTGTGTGTGTGTGTGTGTAAATCGACAGAATGTTGACCTTGGCAATTGACCTTGAACTCGATAACTACTATGACAAGTGAGTTTCTCTCTCCTGTAAATTTAAAGCTCAAAAATTTTAAAGGGAATAAATATTATTCAACATTAGGGTCACATAACAGTAGAATAACTTCATGTAAGAAATTGAGTCAAAGAGGAAAGTGGTTAAGCTATACAGTTTCAATAAAATGAAATATTTTTTAAATATTAAAAATAAATAATTGTTAAAATTATTACTATGAAAAAGCTTTAGAGGCAATTGGAATGTCACTGAATAGACCTTGAGACAGAACAATGAGTCACTGCTGACTCACATAACTGTTTTAATAAACACTACACAGGGAACGTAAAATACAAAGCACAAAATCTTCTTCTTTTCCTTTCGGCTTTTCCCTTCAGGGGTTGCCACAGCAAATCATCTGCCTCCATCTCACCCTATCCTTCCGCACACTAAAAATTTAAAAGATTTTTTTGTTTCACATTTTAACCATGACACACTTAGTCTGACGAGCTCTATGTGCTCTAAGCCAATCTAAGTGGTTGCTAGTCTAAAAGTTATCTGTATTGGGTGGGATGTTCCATTCATTATACATGTATTCCATGAAAACCAACATGATTTGGAATGAAAATATTTAATGCAGAAAAAAACTCTTTATTTTCAAGATGGGGACTGTTGTTTTTCACCAAATATGACTTCATTATCCTGCTCTGGGGAACAAGCCTGCAGGCCTCGGAGTCTTCTGCTGCTGGTAATGGGGTAAGAAACCATTATAAGCAGTATGTGCCAAACATACATGTGGATAACATCCAAAGCTTCTTTTTGACTCAGATTCTTAGAGTTCGTATGTTAATCCTAGCTAGTAGGTTCTTCTGTTAATTATAGACTTATTTTGAATAAAGAGCTTTTTTCAATAAGTATTTTCAAAAGTAAGGGTTTACTTTTTTTTTTTTTTAAGTCAAACACAACTTCATCAGCTTGCTCCAAAAAGCAGGCATCTGGAATGAAGCCATCATAAGCAGATGTCTAGCTATAGGTGAGACTGTCTTTTAACCCCAGGGTTAGTGTACATCAACAGTACAACATAAAACTAGTTTTATAACATTTTATTTTCATTTTAAGGTGTGATATAATGCCTTCTTCTCCAAGACACCATGACCGTGTAGCTTGTCATTTTGATTTAAACATCCCCACAGAATCATGATTTTTAATCCTGTGATATTGGATCAAGATCACACTATTCTGGTGTAGTATTTACTAAACTGTCCTACTCTATGAAAATGAAATCTCAATTGCGCATCCACAGATTCAAACACTAGAAGAATGACTGCTTGTATAAAGTACAGAATGAGTCGTAAACATCACCTGTTTACTACCTGATAATGAGTAATAAAGAGGGAAGGAATGACAAAGTGAAGTGTTTTCACAACAGTATTGTTTCTCTTAAGTTTGTAGTGAAAACACTGCATGGTGCATTTGGTTTGTGGTACTTACAGCATATGAGTAAAAGGATTCAGCTAGTGTAAAGTATTAATGCAAATAAATATCAGTTCCATTTTTCCAGTTAAAACTACATGAATAATCACTGTTGAGGAGCCATGACCGAAAGAAAATCAGAGTATTTCATTCCTTTCCCTGAATCACGAATAAAACTTGACAATGAATCTAGCTGCTTTATGTTCTCCAATGCCTTTCTTTTTGGTTTTCTACACACTTCTGGAGCATTAAAACTAGTGTCACCTCAATACATTTTAATGCTGACACACTGAGTGGTTTTGTGGACACTAATCATGCTTTATCAGACTCATAAACTTTCTTTGGTTATATATTATATAGTGCCAAAGTTTATTCCAAACTGATATCTCCATTAGGAAGCACTTGATATAAGGCTACAGGCTTCAAAAACTAAATGTCTTCAACAATGTCTGTTTGTATTACACAAGTTAGGAGTTCAGGTTAAAGTATAACTGTTTACACTGAAAGAGAAGAAACACTTCCTCACACAGTCCGTACAGGTATGCAGGCTGCACACACAACCTTTAAAAGCTAACAGGTGTCCATAGTGCAACATCCAGCATACACGTCGGAGTGAAAACAGGAAGAAAATTCGCAGTTTGGGGGATTTTTTATTCACTAAAGAGGCTAATATCCATAATGCAATGATCCCTACTACTCTGACTGGCATGTACACCAGGACCGAAGGAGAACGGTGAGTATGTGTCTCTATTCTCATTCTGAGCTATCAGTCAGTGTCTCACTGGATAGGGTCTGGATCGTTATGTGTTGTGTCTGGGATGAAACAGATCCTGAGTAATGAATGAATGAGATATATAATACACCGACTTGATAACAATGATGGATTGGTGCTTCATTCTCACTTCATATTCAAATTCATTTTAAATGATGGCATAGGTAGACTGAACACATTCTCTACTTGTGTATGTAATCTACCTTTGCCACTATTTCAAGAGACTGCATGCATGATCTTTTGAAAAACTGTGCATTCTGTCAGGAAAACAGCTTTTCATTGGTTGATTGCAGTATGTTTTATGCTTCCTGCACTAAATGGTGGGAGTACAGTATTATATTTTTCTTTATCTTTTAATCTGAGACTCTCATTATTTAAGGACAAAGAATGTAGGTGTGGAACTAAATGAGGCTAAATGCTTCATGCTACTGCTACTATGTCTAGTTAAAAAAAAACAATATTGAACTTGCCCGTTGGACCTTACTCAACGCCATCATGCTAGCTAGTTTTCACAGCAGATAAGTAAGAAATACAGAAATGCCCTTTCCAGGCACACGGCTCAAACCCAAACACCTTGCTGTGAGGCAAGAGAGCCACCCACTAAACTAGACAGCCCAGGCAAAATTTACCTGAACCTCACCTTTAACTGCAGACTGTGGACTGATTATCCCCTTCATCGCTCCACCATGACACTTCTGTTAAATTTGAGTATTAAATGTAGCCAAGGTTATTGTGAGGTCATCATGGTGGATGTAGCACGTCCACCTTACAATAAGGATGTCCTGCATTTGAGCTCCAGCCTCAGTGAGGGTGTTTCAGTGTAGAGTTTAAATGTTCTCCATGTGCTTGTGCTGAGGTGTACAGTTCTCACACTTCCAAGTCATGCACATTAGGCTAACTGGCTGCTCCCAATTGCCCTGGGTGTAAGTGTAATCGTGAATGGGTGTGTTTATGCTGGTCTCGCCATGGACTGGTCTACCCCACCTTTGCCCAGAGGCTCTAGCCTCCATATGCCACTAGTAGGTTTGAGATTCTGCAAACAGATGAATGGATATGTCTATTGAAGCTAATTTCAGTTATTAAATGAATTTGACCTCGATTTTGACTTTTGAGAATCACTTGGGGTTATAGGTAACTTTTTTCTTCTTTTCCTTTCGGCTTTTTTCCCTTTTTCAGAGATCGCCACAGCGAATCAAGTGATTCGCACGTTTGATTACACATAGGTTTTTATGTTGGATGCCCTTCCTGACACAACCCTTTAGCATGGGACAGAAACTAGCTGACGGTTATGCAGCTACTCTTTACGAAAGTCAGCAATGGTTCTTTTACATGCCTCACACCATAGACAGTGAGAGACATGACCTGCCTTTGATAACCCAGTAAGCTGCACTGGGGGGGACAGTGACAACCTTGTGGAGAGTGGGACTCGAACCCCCAACCTTAGGATCAGCGATCCAGTGCCCCTTTACCACCAGGCCACCACTGCCCTTCTTAGTGTTATAGGTAACTGTCTCTGTAAAAAGACAGTTGGTGTCCAAAAATATGGTGTCCTATTGTATGGTGTCCAATGGTAATGGCATGTATGTCAGCACTTGTTTTGAAGTTATTAGTGCCCAGAATCATGTGTCCTTAATTTTGGCCCTTTAAGGTCACTCCAAGTCAAAGGTAACTATGTAATCAGAAAGTGTGTTTATGGTTGCCTATATGTCCCTCATTGCATTTATAGGTCAGTGTCACTTTGTTTCTGAAATATAAGCCATTTCAATTTAACATGAGTAAGGTCTATCTACAAAATTTTTGTGACCTTGCTCTGATCTTGACCTTTCATCCAACCAGTCAAAAATGTAATTATCTGTGGAAATCAGATAGGGTACTGTCCCCACCAAGTCTAGCATAGTCCATGCACAGCTGTTTTGAGCAGAGGTAATTGTTGTAGGCAAAGGCAAGTAATGATGTAATCTAATCCAATTTAAAAAATAATTCCACAGAGTGCAATAAAAATCTTAAGATGAAAAGAGGAAGAAACCTCAAGAGGAACCTGACTGTAATTCTGTTTTTTTGTGCGGGCAGGTTGGAATGGTTAGAGAAAAGTGTCCGGTGTGATGTGTGATAGGAAGGTATCGACAAAAGTGAAAGGAAAAGTGTACAAGATGGTGTTGAGGCCAGGGATGTTGTATGGTTTACAAACAGTGGCCCTGGGGAAAAGACAGGAGGCAGAGCTGGAGGTAGCAGAAATGAAAATGTTGAGGTTCTCTTTGGGAGTAACAAGGATGGATAGGAGGATCAGGACAGCACATGTAGGATGTTTTGGAGACAAAGCCAGAGAGGCTAGATTGAGATGGTTTGGACATGTACAGAGGGATAGTGAGTATATTGGTAGTAGGATGCTTAGTTTGGAACAACCAGGCAGAAAGCCTAGAGGAAGACCAAAGAGAAGATTTATGGATGTGGTGCAGGAGGACCAGAAGGTAGTCGGAGTAAGAATAGAAGATGCAGAGGATAGGGTGAGATGGAGGCTGATGATTCGCCGTGGCGATCCCTGAAGGGAATCTTATTTTTTTGATTTTGATATACTGTACTTTACTAATTTACTTTACCTTACTAACACTTCCTCTGCATTTAACTCATCCAAAGTGGGCACACACATGTATGTAAACAGTGAGCATACACACTTTGAGCAGTGGGTTGCCACACACATCGGGGCAACCAGAGAGCAGTTGAGGGTTTGGTGCCTCATCCATTTAGGAAGAAGTGGAGGAAGGGAAGGTGCAGCTCTGTCCCCCACTGCCATACAATTTTTCCTGCTGGTTCAGGAATCGAACAAGTGAACATTCGATCCCAAAGACACTTCTCTAACTTGTAGGCTACGGCTGCCTTATGAGTTGATTGCATCTTGTGGTATGTGCGCTACATACAGGCTCATAGTATTTTTCAAACAGTGCATTGCAAGGCCTTCACTTTTCCCTGAGGAGCTTACTTGCGATGTCACTAAGTGTTGTTTTGTGGATTTTTTGTTTCTACGTTTGTTTGTTTTGGAGTTTTTTCAGTTTTTGCAAAGTTCTTTTTCAGAAAACTAGAAACTGTAGAATTGACCATGCCATCAATCGATTAACAGAAATAAATATTAAATAACTAAATATAAAAATCCAAAAACCTGTGAATTTCTATAATTTTATTTTACTTAGGAGGCATATTAAATCAACATGAAAGAGGGTGTTATCTTTTAGAAGTAAAATGTAATCAGCCACAATGTCTTTCTGTAATCATTTAGCTCATGTATGCAAGTGTCAATAAATAATAATACATATAAAATATAAATAAATATAAGTATTATAGAGATCTATATGGACATGTGATATAGCCTGGTGAGCTGTCCAGGGTTTAATCCGACCTCGCCCAGAGTTGGCTGAAATGGGCACCAGCAACTCTGGCCGAGGGCAAGGGCCACAAAAAGAATTTAAAATTTTCATCTCCAATTGGTTTTGAGCTTATTACTTTTGCTGCTGGTTTTATTGAGTGACCTAGGACAGTCGGAAATAAACAAATAAATAAATCTACTGATCCATAGTCAGACACCACTGGAACAATATATTCATAGGTAGTTGTAGCCTGGTGGTAAGATGCTGAATTACTGATCCCAAGTTCAGAGGTTCAAGCCCCATTATCAATGGGTTTTTACTGCTGCCTTCCCAGTACAACTGACTGGGTTATCAAAGGCTGGTCATGTCTCTCACCATATCTATGGTTATAAGCATGTAAGATAGCCATTGCTGACTTTCGTTAAGCTGCATAGCTGTCAGTGTGTTTCTGCCCTGTGATGGCCTGGTAAGTTTAGATAAGTGATATGAGAAGAGAAGGACAGGCAATAATCCAATGCTTCTCCACGGCATTGTGCGGTGCCTGAAGGAGAGATAACAGAGTTATCTAAGGAGATTGCAAGATCTTAATGTTAGACTGAGTCAGCTGGGATGAACAACAATTCAGTAATTGCTGAGATTAAGCTTCAACTTGTGAGCTTCCATGCATGAGGATATACTCGCCAGACATGCAGAGATGCAGGCAGAAACATCAGTGTCTGTGGGAGAAAAAGAAAACAAGTTGAGTGTCATCTGCACAAGAGTGGTATGAGAACCCATGAGACATCACTGAGGGACCTACTGAGAGACTTAGTATAAAGAGAAAACAGAAATGGATGAAGAACAGAGCCCTGGGGAACACCAGTGGAACGTCAGCATGGAGAAGATGTGGATTCCTGCCAAGTAACCTGATATAAGCAACATTCCAGGTCCCTACCATTGCCATGCTGAACCACAAATTCCTTGACTCCTGAGGATGGACAAGAGAGTCTTGTGGCTAAAATACTGTGGACTGATGAAGCTATCCAAGAATTTGAAGAGCTCAAAGCAGTCTTTATCACTGCACACATCCTCAAGCATCCAGACCGATTTCATTCTTCATCAAGATTGCATCATACACCGGGCTGAGGACTGTTCTTCTGTGAACTCTGTTGTCCCTTATTATAGAGAAACAATGATTGGGAAATTGTAAGCTATTACCCATTAAACTTCACTTAGCGGAGTAGGAGCATTGGCTGAAATTCGCCAAACATCCTTTCATTATCTTTACTGCTGGCTCAAGGTGTTGCACAGAAAATGTTCTTGGTAGACAAAAAAAAATGCTCAAGTGGGCTTCAAAGATGCATTCTCAACTTGAGGTGGAGTTCAGTCTAGGTGCAATAAATAAGCCTTTTGTGTCAGCCTTGAAAGAATTGGTCTATGATCATCTTGTAAATAATGCTGTCAATTATTAACTGAGACATCATTCTAGCAAACAATTGATATATCATGAAGTGATATTTATTTATATGATGCCTTGTAGCATTCAATTTTCTGAACCGCTTAGGGGCGGTTCAACATTTTCAACATTTTGCCACACGTACAGACACTACACTTTTTTGACCCCCACCCCCCGAAAGCGGACAAATGTTGAGGATCTCTCGGCAGGATCTCTCGGCCAAACCTCTTTCATAAAATAAATCAATGTATTTGCTTGATCAATATTTATTTTATACACCAGTCAAATAATAATGAAATCAATAAAAATACTTTTAAAGAATTCTTTTTAATGACACCTTCTTTAATATTAATATTAAGACATTTGGTTTGAATAATAAAAATGACATTTTATATTAAAATATAATTCAAAATGTCTGCATTTTTTATTGGTCATTGGCTTTTGGACAACCAAGCTTCAGTTTGTGATCAGCAAGGGCGTAGGCTGGTTTGACCGGGGGAAGGGTGCACATCTCGGTTGACCGGAGCCTAAGCCTGAAAGGGGAAATGAAACGTCGACTAAATAAGTTGGCGGTAGCTTAAGTATAGTTTATTGAAGCGATTGTGGCTTAAATTCTATACCATAAATAAACCATTGCACACACAGCGGTTTTGTTTTATGTGCTTGTCGTATAAGTTATCGACCCGAAAGCCGCCATTGCTAAGTGCCCACTTACACAAAGTTACCGTGACGTCACTGAGTTGATACAAAGTACCAAATAAAATATAGTGCATGCATGTCACAGCATATGATATAAACAACATGGAATCTTACGCCAACAACACGCAGTTTTTTCAGCAGAAGACGATTCATCTATTACTCTCAGAAGAGGAATCAAATATGATAGTTCAACCAAAAACATTCTCAAATATTTTTCAAACTATATCTGCAAGTCTGTTCTTCTCTTCCTTTCGGCTTTTCCCTTCAGGGGGTCGCCACAGCAAACCATCCGCCTCCATCTCACCCTATCCTCTGCATCTTCTACTCTTACTCCAACTACCTTCATGTCCTCCTTCACCACATCTATAAATCTTCTCTTTGGTCTTCCTCGAGGCCTTCTGCCTGGTAATTCCAACCTAAGCATCCTACTACCAATGTACTCACTATCCCTCCTCGGCACATGTCTAAACCATCTCAATCTAGCCTCTCTGACTTTGTCTCCAAAACCTCTAACATGTGCTGTCCCTCTAATGTACTCAACCCTGATCCTATCCATCCTCGTTACTCCCAAAGAGAACCTCAACATTTTCATCTCTGCTACCTCCAGCTCTGCCTCCTGTCTTTTCCCCAGGGCCACTGTTTCTAAACCATACAACATTGCTGGCCTCATCACCGTCTTGTACACTTTTCCCTTCATTCTTTCTGATACCTTCCTATCACACATCACAACTGGATACTTTTCTCCAACCATTCCAACCTGCAGGCACACGCTTCTTCACCTCTTTTCCACACTCTCCATTGCTCTGGATTGTTGAGCCTAACTACTTAAAATCCTCCACCTTCTTTATCTCTGCTCCCTGTAACCTCACCGTTCCTCTTGGGTCCTTCCCATTCACACACATGTATTCTGTCTTACTGAGGCTAACCTTCATTCTTCTTCCTTCCAGGACATACCTCCACCTCTCAGTAGCTTCAACCCAGTAAATCACTGACCATGCTGCCTTAAAATATATAATACTGTATTCAGTTCTGGAAGAGAGATGATTTATACCCAGACTATACAGAATTACAGTCAGGTTCCTCTTGAGGTTTCTTCCTCTTTTCATCTTAAGATTTTTATTGCACTCTGTGGAATTATTTTTTAAATTGGATTAGATTACATCATTACTTACCTTTGCCTACAACAATTACCTCTGCTCAAAACAGCTGTGCATGGACTATGCTAGACTTGGTGGGGACAGTACCCTATCTGATTTCCATCTGATGGTGGGGCTGGTGGTGTAGTGGTTAGAGTGCTGGGCTCATGATCAGAAGGTTGTGAGTTCAAATCCCACTGCGACCCCCACTGTGCTAAGACCCCTGGGCAAGGTCTCAACCACAAGTGTGCCTCTGTTCTCCCAGCAGTATAAATGGGTACCAGTAAAAATATACTGGGAAGGTAACCTGCGATGGACTAGCATCCCATCCAAGAGGAGTTGAGCTCCTGGTCGCTTCACGCTACGGAACCCGGGGATAAGCACCAGCCTGATGAGCCACTACGCTCGGGTGTAAAAACCCAACAGACTTACCCACTCCCCCGTAATCTCACCGTTCCTCTTGGGTCCCTGTTGTTCACACACATGTATTCTGTCTTACTGGGGCTAACCTTCATTCCTCTCCTTTCCAGGGCATACCTACACCTCTCTAGATTTTCCTGCACTTGTTCTCTACTCTCACTACAGATCACAGTGTCATCTGCAACCTTGTCTAACCTCGTCTGTCAGCCTGTCCATCACCATAGCAAACAAGAAAGGGCTCAGAGCTGACCCTTGATGCATTCCCACCTCCACCTTGAACTCTTCTGTCACACCGACAGCACACCTCAAAGTGTGTGTCACACCTCCACAAAGGCACAATGCAGCTCCTTCTGAAATTCTCTGTGCTTCTCTATTAACATCCTCAAAGCAAACACTGCATCTGTGGTGCTCTTTCTTGGCATGAAACCAAACTGTTGTTCACAAATGCTGACCTCGGCCCTTAGTCTAGCTTCCACTATTCTTTCCCATAACTTCATCGTATGGCTCATCAACTTTATCCCTCTGTAGTTGCCACAACTCTGCACATCTCGCTTGTTCATAAAAATGGGCACAAGCACATTTCTCCTGCATTCCTCCGGCATCCTCTCACTCTGTAAGACCTTGTTGAATGTTCTTGTCAGGAAAACTACTGCTACCTCTCCTAGACACTTCCATCCCTCCACCGGAATGTCATCAGGACCAACTGCCTTTCCATTCTTCATCATCTTTAATGCCCTACTCACTTCACCCTTACTAATCTTTGCTACTTCCTGGTCCTCAACAGTCACCTCTTCAACTCTTTCTTTTCTCTTTCATTTGCCTTATTCATCAGCTCTTCAAAGTACTCTTTCCATCTTCCCAGCCCACTTCTGTCATCAATCAATACATTTACCTCGCTGTCCTTAATCACTCAAACTTGCTGCACGTCCTTCCCATCTCTATTTCTCTGCTGTGCCAACCTGTATAAATCATTTTCTCCCTCTTTACTGTACAACCGAGCATACAAGTCATTATAGGCCCCCTGTTTGGCCTTTGACATCGCTACCTTCACCTTACACTGTCTCCCTGTACTCCTGTTTACTCTCTTCGGTCCCCTCTGTGTCTCATTTCTTCTTAGCTAACCTCTTCTTTTGTACACATTCCTGCACTTCTTCACTCCACCACCAATTCTCCTTATCTACTGTCCTTCCAGAGAACACGCCAAGTACTCTCCTACCTGTCTCCCTGATCACATTAGCTGTAGTTGTCCAGTCATCTGGAAGCTCTTCCTGACCACCCAAAACCTGTTTCAACTCCTCCTTGAAGACAACACGATACTCTTCCTTTTTCAGCTTCCACCACTTTGTCTTCTGCTCTGCCTTTGCCTTCTTCACCTTTCTTACCATCAGCATCATCCTGCACACCACCATCCGATGCTGTTTAGCAACACTCTCGCCCACTACTACTTTGCAGTCACTGACTTCCTTCAAATTACATTGCCTACACAAGATGTAGTCTACCTGTGTGCTCCTACCTCCACTTTTATGTCACCCTATGCTCCTCTCCCTTCAGGAGGAAAGTGTTCACCACAGCCATTTCCATCCTTTTTGCAAAATCTATCAACATCTGTCCTTCTGTGTTCCTGTCCTGGACACCAAACTTGCCCATCACTTCCTCGTCCCCTCTGTTGCCTGCACCAACATGTCTGTCCACTAATGACCACTCTTTCACCTCTAGGGGTACTCTGCATCACTTCATCTAACGCACTCCAGAATCTCTCCTTCTGTTCTAGCTCACATCCTGCCTGTGGGGCATAAGCACTAACAACATTGAACATCACACCTTCAATTTCTAACTTGAGACTCATCACTCTGTCTGACACTCTTTTCACTTCTAGAACATTCCTGACAAACCCCTTCTTCAAGATGACTCCTACTTCATTCCTCTTCCCATCCACACCATGAAAAAACAGCTTAAACCCCGCCCTTAAGCTTGTAGCCTTGCTACCTTTCCACCTGGTCTCCTGAACACAGTATGTCCACCTTTCTCCTCTGCATCATGTCAGCCAGCTCTCTACCTTTTTCTGCCATAGTTCCAACATGCAAAGTCCCTACTCTCAGTCCTAAACTCATGCTTTTCCTCTTCTCTCTGCCCATGGACATGCCTCCCGCCTCTCCTTCTTCGACTGCTCCTTCTTCGAGCAACAGTAGTCCAATTTCCACCAGCACCCTGTTGGTTAACAGCACTGATGGCGATCGTTGTTAACCCAGGCCTTGACCGATCCGGTATTAAATTTGTCTATTCAGTTTGCATTTTGTATTCTGGCAAAAGTTTTACGCCGGATGCCCTTCCTGTCGCAGCCCTCTGCATTTATCCGGGCTTGGGACTGGCGTAAAGGCGGGCACTTGTTTGTGCCCCCCCTCATGGCTGCATTAAATTATATCTTCAAGTACATGTGCTAAATACATTTACAAATTGAGCTAAAGTTATTTATCTATTCCAGTGAATGAATGAATGAATGAATGAATGAATTTTAACGGCACTTTCAACACATATAGTGTGTCATATTGTGCCAAACATGGTTATTTTATATTAAGTATAATGACTAAGAGTTCAATTTCAAATCGCAAATGAAGCTAAGGTAAACCAAATAATTTTCTTCGAACAATCAATTTTTGTGTAAAACCCAATCGAAAGATGAAAAGGCAATACTGTATTAATAAAAACGAGTCTGGCTAAGAATGTGCATTCCTATACATTTCCAACCAACAGTAAAAGTCTGTTGTTATTTAGGCGGAATTGCAGCACTCTAGCAATAGAATTCATGCAAACTATACCACAAATTCAGAATTTGTAAAACATTTCAATATCTTTTAAAAACTGTAGGATTACTGAATCATTAAAGTTCGTAAAAAGATCATATAAGTTGTTCACGTTAAAATGCTGGAACCTAGTCTCAGCAAAATCTGTGCAGTCTATTAAAATGTGCTTGACAGTCAGGGGGACTGAACAAGTGTTGCACACAGGCACAGACTCCCCTTTCAATAAATAGCTGTGTGTAATGTAAGTGTGGCCAATACGAGTCCTGGCCAACACTACCTCTTCTCTTCTACTTGAGTAAGAATATAAACATTTTACACTGGGCTTGATGAGATGAAGTTTACTGTTAGTCTTTTCATCTCACTGGCTCTGCCACTGACTAAAATCAAAATTATTTACACGACACTTTACATTAGTATAGGGGACCTTGTTCTCAGAAACACGATGAGCTTTCTTCGTGAGTTTATCGGCCTTTTCATTACCTTTGATGCCAACGTGACTGGGGCACAAAGCAAACACTATATTTTTTCCACCCTCAATCAGATCATGGCATCTTTGTAAAATCTTTAAAAGTGTAGGGTTATCAAAATCATTACCCTGTAAGGCAGTTAAGCTAGACAAAGAGTCTGAGAAAATAATAAAATTGTTTCCATCGTAAGAAGACACAATATCAAGTGCATGCATAATCGCCCGCAATTCTGCTATAAAAATAGAAGCTCCATGCAAAAGTCGGACCTGGACATTCAGACCATTGGTGACTGTAGCGGCTGCTACTCTGTTGTTATCCTTAGAGCCATCTGTATAAATAGCCCTAAAGTCCCTACATAGATCTCTCAGTTGAACAAACATCATCCGGAACACTGAAGGATCCGAAGAATTTTTAGGAAACTCAGATAATGACAGATTTATATGTGGTCTCTTTAATTTCCAAGGTGGGATATCAGGTATATCATATGGTTCTATATTCTTGAGATCTGGACACACAGCTTTAAGTGAATCATTAATTCTCAAAGCAAATGGACGAGTAGCTGTTGGTTTGCTTTGGTAGAACCACGTGTTTCTGGTTTGAAAGACGAGCTCGTATGTAGGATTGTCGTTCTTTGCTCTCAGTTTTATAGCATATTGAAGGGCGAGTTTTTCCCCACGCAAATGTAATGGTAGGACATGCAGACTAGGATTAGGAGAAGTTCTGTAGGCTCCTAGGCAGATTTTTAATGCTTGGTTTTGGATGGTTTCTAACTTTTTTAAATAAGATTTTTGAACAGAACCATAAACTATGCAGCCATAATCTAATTTTGATCTGATTAAAGATTGGTATAATCAATAAAACTTCACGATCAGCTCCCCAATCCATTTTAGAGGCAACTTTCAACAGATTTAAAGATTTCTGACATTTTGTTCTTAAATAGTCGATGTGTGCTTTAAAATTGAGTTTTTTTGTCAAAAATCACACCAAGAAATTTAACCTGATCAACTATTTATCTATTCCAAGGCACAAACAAATATTAATACATATGTACAGCACAAAAACATACTATTAATTTTACAAAAGCACTGACCATTAGGCTGCAGATACAGGCTGGATGGCTTATGATTATTATAGTCATTCATTCTCTGTGGGTCAATGTTTGTGTTCTGACCCATGTGCAGGAGCCGGAGGCGGTACTAACAAACTGTGCTTTATTCTCACACTCACACTTTGTTTGATTGACAGTGTTCAGCTATTATTGCTTATGTTTGTTGATTGGTCAGCTCAGGCATGCACATGCGCAGTGCCAGTTACACGTTAAATTCCGGTTTACTTCCTGACTCTAGTCATGCGGAACTTATCTCCGACTTTCTTTTCAATCACAGTCATTAAGTTTATTTATAAGATTGTGAATACACATAATTCCAGCAAAACTCAACTCCTGCTGTGTGTGTGTGTGGGGTGTGGGGTGGGGGGTGGGGGGGGGGGGCACGTGCACCCTGTGCACCCCCCCAGCCTCCGCCCTTGATCGGCTGCCTTCTGATGTTTGAGCAGCTGATATCGGGTTGGGTAGTACTGGACTGTATTCATTGTAGACTTTGCAGTTATGCAACACCGCAGGTGGTTGGTGAATCGCGCATTGAGAGTTTCAAACATACACGCACAAAAAAAAAAAATATATATATATATATATATATATATATATATATATATATATATATATATTCACGAGCGCATGTATTATTGTTGATCGACATTTTTATAATATTAAAAAGCGTACACAGACATCTTACCCCCTAACTCCCTAGCTTACGTTTTGTACGCTTAGGAAAATGTTGAAAATGTTGAATGACCCCTTAATCCTAATTAGGGTCACAGAGATGCTGATGCCCATCTCAGCCAACTCTGGGTGAGGGCAGAGTATACTCTAGACAGCTTGCCAGGCCATTGCAGGGCAGAAACACTCTGAAAGCTATACAGACTACTCTTGACAAAAGTCAGCAACTGTTCTTTTACATGCCTCACACCACAGACAATGAGAGAAATGGCTTACCTTTGATAACCAGTTATCTGAACTGGGGGGACAGCAGTGACAACCGTTGGCAGTGGGGCTTGAACCCCCAACCTTATGAGCAGTACACCTTACCACCGGGCTACCACTGCCATGCTTTATAACAAAATGAAAAAAATATATATTCAAAAAGTTTATTTAAAAAAGTTGAACAAGTATAAAAGTTTGGTTTAGTTCAGTCATTGATGCCATATTATGAATCTGAAATATTTTAAAAGAAAAGAAGTAGTGAGAGTTATGGATGAATTTATTTTAAGAACAGTTCATTATGAGACCCAATCTCAAATCATACTGCAGCTACTAGAGGGCGACAGAGATACTTTGGATGATCCTTTTGAATTCATTCATTTATTTTCTGAACCGTTTAATCCTAAAGTTGTAGTGGTAGTGGTGGGCAACTCTGTGCAATGGAAGATCACACCCTGAACCGCTCGCCAGGCCATTGCTGGGCAGAAAGATGCTGGCGGCTATGCAGCCTATTCCTGACAAAAGTCAGCAATGATTCTTCCATGACTCTCATGTGAGCTGCAATTCTGTTAACCAATGTAAGTTACCGGTATATACTTTAGCCTACATGTCAGCTTCATTAATATTACAGTTGGTTACAGTTTCTTGCAAAAGTATTTACCCACTTGACATTTTATTAGTTTTGTCCTTAAAACTTGAAATTAAAATGTATATTTGGAGAGGGGTTATCAGTTGATTTAAACAACATGCTAATGATCTTAAAGATACTGAATTTTTTATTGTTGTAACTCAAGCAAAAAACAGTGAAAAGTATTACAGTTCTAGTAATAATTACAGTGAATGACTTCAACTCCCAAAGACAGGACTTTTTAAATTGGGGTCATGATAGGTGTCATTCCAAGCACAGCATTTTTCTTTTAATTACTGAAAGACCTTCCTTCATCTGTTTGGGGAGTCTCCCATGCACATGCCATTCTAAATCGATGACAACATGTGCCGATCGGCTTTGAAATTGATTTTTTTAAATAAAACTCAAAATGATGATTATTGGTTGTCCTGTGAACAGTCTTATAATGAAAATCTAGTTGTGCAGCGTGGAATCTGAGATTTCTCAGAAGCCTACTTGCTTAAAATGATTGATAGATAGAGAGAGAGAGAGAGAGAGAGAGAGAGAGAGAGACCAAAGACACGAATAAGATGGATGGGTCGACCTGAGTGTAAGCTTTATGTCATGTCTTGAAATTCATTGAGAATTATTCAATTACACACCTGACTGTGGCAAAATCACAAGGTTTTGTGTAATCTAATACTGACAAACTCACAATATTCTTCTGGTGTTCACAGTATAGCTCCAGGATATAAACAATTTATTTACAGTAATCTGAAATGGAGGTTAAGGTGTTCGATTACTGACCCCAGGGTTGGGGGTTCAAGCCCCACTATCAACAGGTTAATACTGAGGACAGTTGGTGTTGGGCTACCAAGAGACCTTAGCATCACCTTTCCTCCCGAACAATTTGATTATCCTTAACGTTTTTTGTTACTTACCTTTAAACATGTGAGAGATTTTTTGTACGTCACTATATATATATATATATATATATATATATATATATATATATATATATATATATATATATATGTGTGTGTGTGTGTGTGTGTGTGTGTGTGTGTATATATATATATATCTTCTTTTTCTTTCGGCTGTTCCCTTCAGGGGTCGCCACAGCAAATGGTCTGTCTCCATCTCTCCCTATCCTCTACATGTTCTACTCTTACTCCAACGACCTTCATGTCCACCTTCACCACATCCATAAATCTTCTCTTTGGTCTTCCTCTGGGCCTTCTGCCTGGTAGTTCCAACCTAAGCATCCTTCTACCAATGTACTCACTATCCCTCCTCTGTACATGTCCAAACCATCTCAATCTAGCCTCTCTGACTTTGTCTCCAAAACATCTAACATGTGCTGTCCCTCTGATGTACTCGTTTCTGAGCCTATCCATCCTCGTTACTCCCAAAGAGAACCTCAACATTTTCATCTCTGCTACCTCCAACTCTGACTCCTGTCTTTTCCCTAGGGCCACTATTTCTAAACCATACAACATCGCTGGCCTCATCACCGTCTTGTACACTTTTCCCTTCATTCTTGCCGATACTCTCCTATCACACATCACACCGGACACTTTTCTCCATCCATTCCAACCTGCCTGCACGCGCTTCTTCACCTCTTTTCCACACTCTCCATTGCTCTGGATTGTTGAGCCTAAGTACTTAAAATCCTCCACCTTCTTTATCTCTGCCCCCTGTAACCTCACCGTTCCTCTTGGGTCCTTGTCGTTCACACACATGTATTCTGTCTTACTGAGACTAACCTTCATTCCCCTCCTTTCCAGGGCATACCTCCACCTCTCTAGATTTTCCTCCACTTGTTCTCTGCTCTCACTACAGATCACGATGTCATCTGCAAACATCATAGTCCATAGAGATTCTTGTCTAACCTCGTCTGTCAGCCTGTCCATCACCATAGCAAACATAGAAGGGGCTCAGAGCTGACCCTTGATGCAGTCCCACCTCCACCTTGAACTCTTCTGTCACACCGACAGCACACCTCACCACTGTCTTACATCTCTAATACATGTCCTGCACCACTCTAACATACTTCTCTGCCACTCCAGACTTCCTCATACAA
>CM045733.1:37332500-37425000 GCA_024760905.1 Plotosus lineatus
GTTTGCATGCTCTCCCTGTGCTTGTGTGGGTTTTGTCTGGGTACTTTGGTTTCCTGCCATAATCCAAAGACATGCAAATTATGTTAACTGGATGTTCCAAATTGACCCCAGGATTGAGTGCGAGTGCAAATGCTTGGATGGTTTGCCCTGCTATTAGGGTTGTGGGAATGCTGGAGTCTATCGCAGCTGACACTGCCAAATCAGGGTATACCCTGAGAAGCTCATCAGACAATTACAGGGGTATCACATACGTACACAACTATTCACACTCACCCATCGGGGCAATCTAGAATAGCCAGTTTCAACAGAAAGTACCCAGAGGATACCCACACAAGCATGGATAAAGCATGCAAACTTCATACAGAAATGTGCCTTGAGCCCATGACTTGACCCCTGATCTCCTTGCTGTGAAGAGGATGTAACCACTATGCCACCATGCTGCACATTCTAGGAACATATGAATTGATTTCCAGTTTCTCTTGTGTTCAAGAAGTCAGTGGAGAAAAATAACAATAATAACATGCAATAATAGTCAATAAGTACAAAAAATTAATTCACAAGTGAACTTTTCCAGCTGGATGAAATAAATTGATATGTCACCTGAGTGTCAATCATTTTATCATTTTATTTTAACTTAGAACTGATTTGTTTTGACAGAACCAGCTCCTCACTAAAGGAATGATCATCCTGCGTGACAAAATCTACTTCTATGAAGGTAAATGCTCTCTCTCTCTCTCTCTCTCTCTCTCTCTCTCTCTGTGTGTGTGTGTGTGTGTGTGTGTGTGTGTGTGTGTGTGTGTGTGTGTGTGTGTGTGTGTGTGTGGTTGATGTATGTTGTGGTTTGTAACAATTTCCTGTAACCTTTAAAGTTTAATCAAAAATTTTATGTGTAAGTGTGCAGGTATCACATAAGACACTTTAATATCATCTACTGAAAGATATAAACTCGTTAGATAAATACAGAATTGTTTAAAGTGCACACATTCTTTACTGAAGTGCAAATAACTGTAAAAAAAAGATTATTTAAAAAATAGAACTACTCCTGAGTAGTGCACTGTCAAGGTGCACAACGATCAACTTAGAGTTCCCACGGAGAGATGGCATGTGACCATGGGCGTCTGTCATGCAGATATTGCTTTCCCTCCAAGTGTGATTAGCCAAACCTGCATGAAAATTTATAGTTTGTATTCAGGTACTAGCATTGCATGTTGCTTCTCCCTGGTAGGTGGTCATATGTGATAGGACCATTGAAATATGATACATATAACTTAGAATCAATCAATTAAAAAAAAATGAAAAGTACTGTTTATTCTTTACTCAATAAAAGTAAACAAGCACAGGTTCTGAGATTCAGCTTTTTGTGTGGGGAAAAAAGAATACTATTTAAAACATCTACTTAAAAATTTCAGTTTTTCTTCTCTCTCTCTCTTTCTCTCTCTCTCTCTCTCTCTCTCTCTCTCACTCTCTCACTGCATGCTGGGAGTGGCTGGGAGTGTGTGAAGTTGCTGAGAGTTTAGAACTGTTAAATTCCCTTTTCTGTCTTTCATTCCATATACTGTAATTGTGTTTACACAAAAAGCTAGGATCATGTTGTATGATCAAATAGTTTATTTTTGGAGAGAAAGTAAGCGTTTCGGTGGTTTGATCCATGTGAATATAGTGTCCCATAGTGACACATGCTCAAAATATCATGTTCGGCTCTTGGATGAACTGCGCTGTGGTGGGATTTCTGCATCAGGATCATTTTGTGCACTTTTTGGTACAAAAACAAATTGTATTGGATAGCCTGATGTTCGGAATAGTTACCCTGGATCAGTGTATTTACCCGATGAACTTCTGGAGAGAGACCTCTTTTGTTTTTGGAAGTTCTCCAGCGGTTTTACACCCGTCCGTTTGACCTGTAGAGAGACCATACTGCAGCAGATCAAGTCATCAAATCTCTGTGAAGGCGGGTTTTCATGAAAATGTATAATGTACTGTTAAGCAAGTTAAGGTAGTATGAAATGCTTTGAAAGCGGTGAGGTAGAGTACAAACACTGGTTTTGTCTGAGTAAAGAAAAGTCTGGGACTGAAGATAACAGTCTGTAGGAAATCGTAACTTGAGTGAACAACCAGTAGGTGGTGGCTTTAATGGGCAGCCCAGAGACAGTGGTGGAATCCAAGAATTCAGAACGTGAGATAGAGAACACCTTTTTTATTCTGGATCTGACTGGAGTAAACCTGTCACCGACCTCCCTATTCTACCAGTCTGTCCTCCGAACATTGACAACATGGACATCTGTAGCTTATATTTAAAGAAGAATATATAAAAGAACAAGAAAACTAGAGCGATATGGATAATAAAAATACAGTATATATGAAAAAAATAAGAAGAATTAAACTATACAGTATAGTCTATATATAGTAGAAATTAAAGGAATGATAATTTATGAAAAGCTTACGGAAAGTATCAGATAATTTATCAGAAGTCAAATATATTATAAATTTATAATATATAAATTTGTGTGCAGTATGCACACAAAGATGGACAATTACTGTGGTTATTGTGGGTACAGAATAGTGCAAAGTATTCAGTAGTAGTTTGTGTGTGCAACCATCAGATGAGACGGAATGTAATGTTCATGTGAGAAGTAGGTCGAGAAAGTCCAGGTACTAGGAGTTTTGGTTGAGGGACCAAATGATCTGTGGGAAGAAGCTTCTCCTCATTCAAGGAAGGAAACATTTCCCTGACCACAACAGAGAAAAGAGACTGTTGTTGGGATGGCTGAGGTCCTTTATTATCTTCCTGGTCTTGGTCCAGCATCACTTGTTTTATAGTCCCCAGGTCAGGAAGCTGATATGGATGGTGTCCTCTGCTGATTGCTCAGTCTCTGGAGAACTTGCCTGTCCTGTTTGATGTTTTGATTCCCAAAACAGGCTGTGATATATCCTGTGAGGATGCTCTCAAGGGTGCAGGTGTGAAATGTCTTTCGCACTTTTGAAGGCAGTCCTTTAGACGGCTAAGATGATAAAGACTGTGCTGGACCATCTTCACCAGAGTGTTGACAAAGCAGGTCCATGTCAGGTCCTACATGATGTAAACACCTAGGAACCGGAAACTGTCCACCCTCTCCACTGGGGTTCCGCAGATAGTCAGGGGCTATTAATTCCTCTCCTGCTTCCTTCTGAAGTACACTGTCATCTTCTTAGTCTTGTTGATGTTCAGGATGGGATTGGTGATCTGACACCATAATTCCAGGTTTCTAACCTCTTCCAGGTAGGCCGTCTCGTTTTTATTGGGGATCAGGCACACCACTACAGTATTTTCTGCAAAACTGCTTAATGATGTTGGTGGAGCTGGAAGTGGCCACACAATATAGGTATACAGAGAGTACGGCAGGGGGCTCAGAACATAGCCCTGGAGGACTCCAGAGCTGAGAGTGAGCGAGGGTCAGACATTGTTCCCCAACCGTACTGCCTGTGTTCTGTCTGTCAGTAGATTGAGCAACACAGGGATGGGTTAGGCCCAGGATCTCTAACTTAGTGGTGAGTATGGAGGGAATTATGGAGTTAAATGCTGAACTGTAGTCAAGAACCAGCATTTTGACATAATTCCCCCTTCTGCTGGCCAGATGGATCAGGGCGTGTGGAGCGTGGAGGTGTGTGATAGCATCCTCAGTGGATCGGTTTGGATGATAAGCTAACTGCAGTGGGTCCAATGTGACAGGTAAGAAAGAAGTGATGAAACCTCTGATTAGTCCTTTCAAAGCACTTCATTACTGCTGAGGTAAGGGCCAAAGGGCTAGTTGTTCAGGCAGGAAGGCTGAGGTTTCTTGAGGACCAGAGCAGTGGTGGACTGTCCGAAGCATTTCAGGATTATAGACCAATCCAGGGGGAGAATAAATATTTCAGTGAAAACGAGAGCAAGCTGGACAGCAAAGGCCTTCTGAACCTGACCCATGGTACCATCTGGTATGGCTGTCACCCTTGTATTCACTCTCCTGAATGACAAGTCGTGCTTCGAGATGATGAACACATTTATCTCTTCACCATGCTCCATGAGTGTGCTGCACTGTTCACACTACTAATGTAAAGATGAGCATCTGGCTAAAAGATGAAACAAAATGAATGGAGCATGATTATAGGATATGAAAATGATATTCAGGGGTTTGGTGGCTATTCAAATTAAAATTGAATAAAGCTTGGAAATTATGTAAAACTACAGGAATACAGAATTTCATTTGGAGAAGGTATTCTTTGTTTTTCTAAAATCCAATGCTGCTTTTTGGGTTGTTAGTTTTTATCTCTTTAATACTGTGAATGGTGATTTTTATATATATACAATTTTATATAATAAAACAAGGTTTTGTTCTTTAAGAAAAACAATAACTGCTTTATTCATTTGTAAAATCGACCATACATTATCAAAACCAACTTCATCGATGACTTTAAGGAGGACATCCTCCATTGTTACACTGTCTTCAGAATATCCTCACATCTGAAACCATGTCACAGGGATGCCATTTTCCCTAGAGCTCACTTCAACAAACTTACAGACAGAAACTCACCAAGCCATACAATCTAAAGAGAAAAAGTGATCTGGTATCCACTCTCACCACAACCAACTCTGACACACACACACACACACACACACACACACACACACACACACACACACCACCCTCACCGATTACCTCTCAGTATGTACCAGAAAGAGAAAGAAAGAGCTACACAGTATATATATATATATATATATATATATATATATATATATATATATATATATATATATATATATATATATATATATATATATATATATATATGAAAGTGGTATGAAAAAGTATCTGAACCTTTTGGAATTTCTCACATTTCTGCATAAAATCACCATCAAATGTGATCTGATCTTTGTCAAAATCACACAGATGAAAAAACAGTGTCTGCTTTAACTAAAACCACCCAAACATTTATAGGTTTTCATATTTTAATGAGGATAGCATGCAAACAATGACAGAAGGGGGCGGAATAAGTAACTGAACCATCACATTTAATATTTTGTGCCCCCCCCCTTGGCAGTAATAACTTCAACCAGACGCTTCCTGTAGCTGCATATCAGTCTGGCACATCGATCAGGACTAATCTTGGCCCATTCTTCTTTACAAAACTGCTGTAGTTCAGTCAGATTCCTGGGATGTCCGGCATGAATCGCTGTCTTGAGGTCATACCACAGCATCTCAATAGGGTTCAAGTCTGGACTTTGACTTGGCCACTCCAGAACATGTATTTTGTTCTTCTGAAACCATTCTGAAGTTGATTTACTTGTGTTTTGGATTATTGTCTTGTTTGCACATCCATCCTCTTTTTAGCTTCAACTGTCTGACAGACGGCCTCAGGTTTTCCTGCAAAACATCTTGATGAACTTTTGAATTAATTTTTCCATTAATGATTGCAAGTTGTCCAGGCCCCGAGGCAGCAAAACAGCCCCAAACCATGATGCACCCTCTACCATGCTTCACGGTGGGGATGAGGTGTTGATGTTGGTGAGCTGTTCCATTTTTCCTCCACACATGATGGTGTGGGTTCCTCCCAAACAATTCAACTTTGGTTTCATCAGTCCACAAAATATTTTGACAAAACTTCTGTGGAGTGTCCAAGTGCCTTTATGCGAACATTAAACGAGCAACAATGTTTTTTTTAGACAGCAGTGGCTTCCTCCTTGGAGTCCTCCCATGAATGCCATTCTTGGCCATTGTTTTACATATAGTCGATGTGTGCACAGAGATATTGGACTGTGCCAGTGATTTCTGTAAGTCTTTAGCAGACACTCTAGGGTTTTTTTGTTTTTACCTCCTTTTTCAATCAGAATACCTTTAGTATTCTGCGCTGAACTCTTGGCGTCATCTTTGGTGGATGGCCACTCCTTGGGAGAGAAGCAACAGTGCCAAACTCTCTCCATTTGGAGACAACTTCTCTGACTGTCGATTGATGAACATCCAGACTTTTACAGATGGTTTTGTATCCTTTCCCAGCTTTATACAAATCAACAATTCTTGATCGCAGGTCTTCAGACAGCTCTTTTGAGTGAGCCGTGGTGCACATCAGACAATTCTTCTCATCAAGACAATTCTTACTAGGTGTGTGTTTTATAATGGGCAGGGCAGCTTTAAGCCACTCATCAGTGATTGGGCACAAACCTGACTTAAATTGTTTGGTAAAAATTGGTTTCAATTGCTCTTTAAGTCTCCTTAGGCAGAGGGTTCAGTTACTTATTCCTCCCCCTTCTGTCATTGTTTGCATGCTATCCTCATTAAAATATGAAAACCTATAAATGTTTGGGTGGTTTTAATTAAAGCAGACACTGTTTTTTCATCTGTGTGATTTTGACAAAGATCAGATCACATTTGATGGTGATTTTATGCAGAAATGTGAGAAATTCCAAAAGGTTCAGATACTGTTTCATACCACTGTATATATATATAAAGAGCTACACAGTATATTTATATATATATATATATATATATATATATATATATATATATATATATATATATATATATATATACTTTGTAGCTCTTTCTTTCTTTTTCTGGTACATACTGACAGGTGATCGGTGAGGGTGGTGTGTGTGTGTGTGTGTGTGTGTGTGTGTGTGTGTGTGTGTGTGTGTGTGTGTGTGTGTGTGTCAGAGTTGGTTGTGGTGAGAGTGGATACCAGATCACTTTTTTCTCTTTAGATTGTATGGCTTGGTGAGTTTCTGTCTGTAAGTTTGTTGAAGTGAGCTCTAGGGAAAATGGCATCCCTGTGACATGGTTTCAGATGTGAGGATATTCTGAAGACAGTGTAACAATGGAGGATGTCCTCCTTAAAGTCATTGATGAAGTTGGTTTTGATAATGTATGGTCGATCTTACAAATGAATAAAGCAGTTATTGTTTTTCTTAAAGAACAAAACCTTGTTAATTAACTGATTGTGAGTAGAATCATAAATAATTGCCAAATAAATGTTTCACCATTGCTTACCCTTTCTGTAAGAGTGACCATGTCGAACTGCCCTCCTTTTCTTCCAAATGAAGTGCGAGAGCGTGAACATCAGTAGACCTGGACTTATGTTCCTCAGATAACTCAAAAATACTCTGTTTCCATGTAGATACAAAGGAAGAACATACGTGGTGTATACAAATACAGGCAGCGTGCAATGTTTTGACCGTATTAGATATTGACCTGAAGTGACTTGCATGTTCACATAAAATCAAGGAGGAGGACACCTGATCTGAAGGATACTGCGGGAGTATGGGGGAATCAGGAGTAGGTTACTGGATAATTAAGATGAGTGACGCCAAGGTAGAAGCCTGAAGAAGAGCTCAGTCTTTCCTTATATTCCGACAGCCCATTGGTCCAACAGTTGCATCTCATTGGTCTGACAGCATGAACCTTAACTAACTGAACTGAATAGGATGCCCAAATGATTTAAGTAAGGTGGTCATCTTACACAGCGATAACAGTACATAGGGCAGTCAAACAAAGGGAATACATCAGGACAGAGAAGTAGTGAGTATCAGCGGTATTGAGCAGGATAATGATGAGCAGTCTCTAACTAATAAGAACCAAAGGGTGTGGGCTGATTGTGTATGGGACACTGATATAGAAGATGACAGAAACTTAACTGGATGATTAAAATGAAGGAACCTGTAAAAACACTCAAGATCAATCCTTTTACTCTTACAGGAAGTAAACAATTTCCACAATGAGGCTTGGCAAACATTAAAAAAAATCTGAGAAAGAAAAGTTAAAAGGTCTGTTGCAGTGTTTTGCAGGTGTTGGGAGTGTAAGAAAAAAGTTAAAAAAAAAATTAATTAATCTGGAGCTGAGTCACTAGTCATGCATCTCAGCCTGTTTCCGCTGTATCGCTGCCTCCGTTTCTTTTCTTTTTCCACATGGCTGTGATGTGAATGGTTTCTTTAAATATTAATGGAGGAGGTATATATATATATATATATATATATATATATATACATACATACATATATACATATATATATATATATATATATATATATATACACATACACAGTCGGCCCCCTACTTGCGAAGACCCCTGTGTACGAAATCCCCGGGTAACGAAGATCATTTTCCCAAGTTTCCATCCCCGAGATCCGAAAGCAACCCCGTCTTACGAAAAGAAATTGAAACGCGCCAATCAAAATTTCACATGATGCACGAGTTGCTCTGTCATTGGCTGTCTCTTAATATCCCACCCCACTCGCGTCCCAGATAGAGACAGAAGGAAGCTTAACTCTTTAGTTTTTAGTCTAGTTTTTTAAGTTGTTTAATTCAGTAAATGTTTAATAAATGTAGGTGCATTTGAGCTCATCTGGAATTCCAATTCCTCAAGGAATGCGCTTTGAATTCCACGTCTTGTGGGCGTGGCCCATGAGTGCGTCTTGGCCTTCATGAGAGAGAGAGAGAGACACACACAGGGGTGTGTGTGTGTGTGTGTGTGTGTGTGTGTGTGTGTGTGTGTGTGTAAATAAAAAATGTTTAATAATAAATATGTTAATAAAATGGTTTAATATGTTAATAAAATATTTAAATTGTTTAATAAATAATTTTCTTTTACTTTTAACACATATTTTATACAAAATTGGTGTACTTTTATCATTTTTAAAGGGTTTATGGGGTTTATCCAGTCCAAAGTCTGGAGCCTTGGAACGAATTAGGCGTATAACTTGCAAGATGCGACCCCTACTGACGAAATCCCTGGGTCACGAAAAAGGCTCTGGAACGGGATTGGTTTCGTAGGTAGGGGGCCGATATATATATATATATATATATATATATATATATATATATATATATATATACATACATATACACACACACATACCTGTATGTATGTATGTATGTACTTTCCTATATATCTCAAATACTACCAGAAGAAACTGGATGCCTTTCTTCAGGAAACACGGAGTCACCTTCAAACATTTGGTGCGTCTCGATCCCATTGTCAGTTGCACTTTCTGTCGTGATCTGAATTTTGTCGTATTCTGCAGTTGTTTACAGAACCTTTTCCATATTTAAGACAGGTGGTTGGGATCGGGGAGATTTTCTTACTAGTTGTTTATCTTTGGACTAAGGTACACAGCAAAGAAAAAATGTTTTGGTTTTGCTAAGAGATGTGTCAGAAATTCAATTCTAAAATGGTCCCATCATGACATATCGCATGTGTATCTATTGGCTCTAATGTTCCGGTACAGGTAAGTACGTAATTTCCACACACATTTCACTGGAGCGCGGAATGCAATGATCATGGCGGAAAGGCGCAGAACGCACTCTATGGAGGAGCTTCGGCATTTTTATACGGAAAATGGGTCAAAAACCTACGGAAAATTGTACCCTCGAAACGTTCATGGAATGTGCGGAAAAGACACGGAAAGACCACGTTACAATGTCGGAATACATGCGTAAAAGCGCTTGGATTACCTTCAGAACCAGTGCAGATTGCAAAGGAAGACTTTCGGATAATTCACGGAACATTCACGGAAAGCACGGAACACTCGAGGAACGACTATGGCACTACTCCATGTTAGAAGGAAGAGCTACGGAATGATTGTGGAACATTCACGTTCAACACGGAATGACTAAGGAATGACTGAGGAATACCCGGTGTAACCACATTTCAACGAGGAAAAATTGGCAAACATCAAAGGATTTGCTCCTTATTCCACCTATAAATACGCAGAATTTATAGCTTATTCTCTCATTCATACTATATGTTTATCATTTATAATATGTTTATAATTTACAATAAATTTAAAATTTAACCTACGTTAATGTTTTTTAATATTAATACTGGCAATACGTTCCTTTTATTTGCACCTCAATAAATCATTCCAGACTGAAATCTATGCACACAAGTCCAAACCACAGTGATTATAACTTTAAAACTTTATTACATGAACAGGAAAATAGAAAAAAAGTGAATGAACTGGAAAAATTTATAGTGGAAGTGACTTCTTTGAGTGTTCCGCAAGTCTTCCGTGTTATCTGCAACCATTTCGCAAATGTTCTGCATGTATTCCGCAAACCTCTGTGTATTCCATGAGGATTCTGTCGCCGCTTTTGACCACCCGGGGGGGGGGGGGGTGCTCGTGGAACGATCAAGGAACACTGGCGGAATAAAAGGAATGATCAAGGAACATTTGAGGAAATGACGGAATATTTGCGGAACGACTGAGGAACCAAAGGGAACACTGTCGGAAAATTTTTCCTGCTGGAAGCGGAGGAATACGTTCGGAACCGTACGAAAGGATACGGAAGATGACGGAAGGACTGAGAAACGTAGGAGGATAATAACATTTTTGCTTCCATGAGTCTGCCGCCCTCCAGTGAAATGGGGGTATTACAGCCGCATACAGGCGTATAACATCACAGACGTGCACACGCCTAAAGCCTAATAACATTACCGTGAAAGTGTTTCAACGTGAGTAAAGAATCGACACGAACATCTTTCAATACATGTAAACCGCCACAAAAACCTTAGGGACAATAAACCTATTAAGAAACTTACCCACATGTGCGATTTGAAGAAACTATAAACTATAAAACAGCTTTCGGAGAGACAGGCAGGGTAATATTTTAAAAAATAATAAAAAAACAAATTTGGACTTAGATTGACATAACCTCCTGTAACTATTCATTCATTTATTCATTCGTTCATTCATTTTCTGAACCGTTTAATTCTAATTAGGGTTGTAGGGAGACTGGAGCTCATCAGGTGGGGTACACCTTGGACAGCTCGCCAGGCTATCGCAGGGCCTGTTACTATATAGTAATAATAATAATAATAATAATAATAATAATAATAATAATAGTAATAATAAACTAGTAGTAGTAGTCATGTTGGTAATGATATTACCAATTTCCCGCGTTCCTTGTGGGAACTCTGGTTTCCTCCCACATGCAAATTCGGTTAATTGGCTGTTCCAAATTGCTCCAAGTGTGGATGTGCATGTGAATGGTTTTGTGTGTTGCCCTATGATGGTCTAGTGAGCTGTTCATGGTGTATCATCCAGTGTTTGCTGAGATGGGGTCAGCCTCTCTACAACCCTTATAGGATTAAGTGGTTCAGCAAATAAGTGAGAGTGAGTGAGTAGATGTGAAAGAATTTATCTTAGTAAATCATATCAGTCATGCAAGACCAGCAGTAATCTCACTCATTGGCTTTTCAGATAATCACATAAAAGTATCAATCACAGAAATATTTCAACAGAAAGTTCAAATCGGCATTTCTATATTGGGTTAATTCAGAATAATGCTTTCTGTGAGTGTTAAAACAATTTGGGGATCAATGCGGATGTTGGAATTTTAGGATTACATTCATGACGGGAAAGGCAGATTAGGAATTTCTCAACAGTATATGGCATAGGTAGCGCTTAGCACATCCGCCTCACATCAACAGGGACCAGATATAAGTAAATAAACACCTAAAAGTTCAGGATGAATAAATGAATATTTGCTGTTTGAAGAAGCTTGTGTCCTGCTACTTGGCCCTAATCGCTTATTTGATGAAGATGGCGCATAACAGGTTTGAGCTGGTTTGGATGTTTTCAGCAATGTCTGCTGCCTTGGAACCAGTCTTTATCTCCACTGTTTTCTTCATGGAGCGAAGGCATCGTTCTGACAATTTAATGATATAAATTTAATGAACACTAGTCACATTGTTATGCAAAGTTACGTTAACATGCCTCCCAACTCCAAGAGGTCAAGAATTGTCAGATTTTGGGAGAGGTTGATTTCTGAGTCAGTCAGAGGGTGGCATCACCCAGTGAGAAATAACTGAAATTTTGAATATTCAAGTCAATGTAAAAAGTTAAAAAGTTCAACAGTGAAGGTAAGACCACAATAGATCCCCAAGCAGGTCGACCATCAGAAATACCTTTGCTCCTTAATGAGAGCAGAGGGGGAAAAAATCCTCATTCCATGGCCACAGACATTGTAGAAGACATCCAAACCAGCTCAACCTTTTCTTTCTTCATCAACTGGGCTATTACAGCCGAGCAGAAAGATGCAACCGCTCCTTCACTAGCAAATATTCAGAGTTCCAGACTCATTATTGTAGGAAAAAGCAAAGAAAACATAGATAAATACATGAAACTTCACAAAAGATGAAGCTCCTACTTCTTTTTTAAACTGGAAAAGAAAATTAGAAAATAAACATGATGCCTAATCGGGACATCACAAAACACCCTTTATGATTTTGATTCTGATGTTCAGTGCTGTGTGTGTGTGTGTGTGTGTGTGTGTGTTTGTTAAATTGGTTTTATATGCAGGTCAAAAGTTATTGGATGCTTTGGCTGAAACCTGGGACTTTTTCTTCTGTAATATTCTCTCCATGCTGCAGGCTATTTTCTACCCAGTGCAGGTACATCAGGATTCACTACTGAAAAAATTTCCTCTAGTATATAGGTGTCAAACCCAGGCCTGCAGGCCAAATCCAAACCACTGTTTCATTTTATGTGGCCCGTAAGAGCTTGTAAAGAATGTACGATAAGCCGTTAGAATAGATGTTCAGTGATTATTCGGCCCGTGATCACCTTTAAATTTAGTGATGTGACCCTCAGTGAAAATGAGCCTGACATCCCTACTCTAGTAAATATGTCACACCTATAACTGTGTTTACGTAGGGGAAGGAACCCTCTGTGCGGCAGCTGGCCCTCTTACACTTTCGGGATATTATAACCCTGAGTGTAAAGCTGGATGAAGCTTTGTCTCATCCCACTGCCTGTGTTCCTTCGTCCATCATCCAGATGTTGCTCATCCTGCAGGTGAATCTTTTCATTTATATCCTAATATAGCAGTAAATCTGTTCATCTTTGTATGATATTGCTAACAGCGGTTCATCTGAGCTGCACTACACATCATTCAATTGTCTCACACTTGTGTGGGTGCATATGTGTAGAAACCAGGATTCATGTCATGTGAACCGCCATATTTTATTTCTATTCTAAATGTGTGTGTGTGTGTGTGTGGTGATAATGAACTGGATAGTGATCATGGGTAATGAGAAAGTAAGAGGGCTGAGTCGCTGTGTTAAGGTGAGGAGGTGTTCACTGGGCATTGTGTGGTGATCTCAGTACAGATTAATTTTTCATCCTCTGTTGTTGTAATGAATTTTTTTGTATAAGTGTGTGGTGTGTTACAGGGGGTGCATGAGTCCAGGGGAGTGAGTGATGTCTACTTGAAGCTGGAATCTTTGATCCAGAAGGTGGTTTCACCATACCTGGGAACCTATGGCCTGTACACTGATGGTAGCTGTGTGGCACACTGCTCTTGTGTGTTAGGTGAGTAGCATGGGGCTGTGCATAGCAGATGAACGATGCTTATCATCTATATATAGTCAGCTTAGGTGTCACTCTGGTTCTGTTAAAATAGGTAGGAGCTTCAGAAAATTCTGTCATGTACTGTGCCCTGGTTAACTGGGTGCAACACCCTTTCCCCTTGCTCTATCTCAGAGAAGCGATTGCTGCGGCACGGGCCCAGTGATATTTCTGCAAGGAACCCTGTAGTTCGCTCGCAGAGCTACAATATACCCATACTAACACCAGTGGTGGAATACGAGTCAGAGGCCACATCAGTGGGCAGCTCAGGAATTCGGCGACATTCTGTGTGCCAAATGACCTCCTGCCAAGAAGAGCCTTCATTCTCCAGCACTACGTCCAGCCCCACGATGACTGAAGCAAATCAGCTTTCAGCCTCTCACCCATCCGGAGAACCGGACTTGACTCTGTCCAAATGCAGAGATGTGTCTCCCCTTCGGTCTCCTTCCATGTATCCCTTGATTTTTCCTGAATGTTCTTCGGAAATCTTTCATGAAATATCTCCTGGATCAAGTTCTGATCTTACCCAGGAAGTAGCTTTCTCAGAACCCAGGGGTTCATCAAGCCCTGAAATGACTACAGACCAGCTCGTGGAGTCCCTGGACTCCGAATCAGAGGGAATCTTCATCGACTTCAGCTGCCATGGCTCACAGTCTTCTAACTTCAGCCCAGAGAGTGAAAGTGAGACTGAGAGTGAGAGTGTGGTGTAAAAGAGCCACAGAGCCTCGCGGTTCCTGGTTCTCAAAAACGAGAATAGAGATGTATTCCATTCCATACGATTTGGGGAAATTTTTATACTTAAATTTCAAGGACTATTAACTAGAAACATAAAACTTAATTTATTTTTTTATCATGGTGTAGCTCCGTGGGCAGTTGATTTTAGAGCAGTTATTTCTCAAGTTGCTATAAACTTACTTTAGAATTCATTCTTACTCTAAGAATTGGCTGGATCAGTTTCCAGATTTTTTTTGTAATACAAAAGTTTTAAAAAAAAGTATACTGTACTGTATGTGTGACATTACATAACAGATTAATATATTTTAAAGACTTTTTAATTGTATTGATTTATTAGTGGGCCGTGATTAAAGCTGTGATAGACAGGTCAGGAGTTTAAGTCTCAGCACCAGCCAGCTGCCCCTGCTGGATCTGTGATAAAAATAAAGGATGGAATTACACTGTAATGAACTTGTGACTGATAATCATGTGCTCTTCTTCTCTTTTTAAGAATGTTTGGATAATGAATTGAGAATCAATATGACTTATGTATATGGTGCTGATTGATTGGTTCTGTAGATGTGTTTAACAGTACATGAGATGAACAGAGCACATATGCAGAGAGCCTCTTGTTCCTCCTGTAAATCCAACCAGGTTTATGAAGAATTGTGCTTATCCATTCCTGGTCATGACCTCTGGTGTCGCATGTTTAGCACTGTGGCGAACTCTATTTGTAAAGAAATAATCTACTGGACTGAAGTGCCCAACCACATGAAAATATTTTAATATACATTTGATTTAGAAAGGAATGGGTGCTATTTAATTTGAAAAAGCAGTTTGATGTAGTCTCTCTACATCTACATACGATAACGAGGAATGGACGTCAATCCCTGAAGCTTGAATGATGCTCATACAGGGATCATCATGGCTGTGATCACAATGATCTACTATATGGTTCGCCAGGCCACATACGGACTCGCTCACACTTACAGGCAATTTGAAACGGCCAATTAACCTACTGTGCATGTTTTTGGACTGTGCGAGGAAACTGGAGTACCCGGAGAAAACCCACGCAAGCATGGGGAGAACATGCAAACTCCACACAGAAATGCCCAGGCCTGGAATCGAACCCAGGCTTTCTTGCTGTGAGGCAGACGAGCTAACCACTACGTCACTGTGCCGCCCATAGAAAAATCCTCCCATTGATCCACCACCTGTGGGAGGGGCCATAGGGGTCAGGTGCAATGTGAGTTGGGTGGCAGCCGAAGGCATGGGTTCTGTCGGACCGATCCTTGGTTACTGACTCTGACTCTTGGGACATGAAATGTCACCCCTCTGGCAGGGAAGGAGCCTGAGCTCATGCGTGAGGTGGAGAGATACCGACTAGATATAGTCGGGCTCACCTCAACGCATAGCTTGGGCTCTGGAATCACCCATCTCAAGAGAGGCTGGATCTTATTCCATTCTGGAGTTGCTCATGGGGAGAGACAGCGAGCCGGTGTGGGCATCCTTGTTGTCTCCCCCCCCCCCCCCCGTCTCGGTGCCCAAACATAGGGGTTCTCCCCGGTCGAAGAAGGGGTAGCTTCCCTCCACCTTCGGGTGGGGGACAGGTCCTGACTTATTTTTGCTTATGCACCAAATAAATAGTTCAGAGTAATCACCCTTCTTGGAGTCTTTAGGGGCTGTGTTGGAGAACGTTCCCTCGGGAGACTGCAATGCCCATGTGGGCAATGATAGTGTGACCTGGAAGGGTGTCATCGGTAGGTACAGCCTCTCCAGTCTGAATTGAATGGCGTTTCGTTGTTTCTGTGCTTTCTGTGATTATCAGTTTGTATATCACAAACATCAAGTTCAAACAAAAGGGTGCCCATAAGTGCACTTGGCACCAGGAAACCCTAGGTCGCAGTTTGATAATCGACTTTGTAGTCATATCACCGAACTTGCAGTCGCATGTTCTGGACATTCGGGTGAAGAGGGGAGCTGAGCTGTCAACCGATCACAACCTCGTGGTAAGCTGGCTTCCTTCCAGACCTCGCTAGCCCAATCGTGTAATTAGGGTCTGCTGGGTACGTTTGGTGGCGTCTCCTATCCAAGAAGCCTTTAATTACCACCTCCAACAGACCTACAATCATGTCCCAGAGGAGGTGGGTGACATGGAATCCAAATGGTCCATGTTTCATGCCTCCATTGCTAAGGCAGCAGCCCATAGCTGTGGCCGAAAGGTCATCGGTGCTTGTTGTGGTGGTAACCCCCGAACCCGGTGGTGGACACCTGCGGTGATGGGGGCCGTCCAGCTGAAAAAGGAGGCCTATCAGGTCTTATTGTGGGACTCCAGAGGCAGCAGACAGATACCGGCAGGCCAAACATGCTGCAGCCGAAGCTGTCGCAGATGCAAAATCTCGGGCATGGGAGGATTTCAGTGAAGGCCTGGAGAGTGATATACAGTTGGCCTCAAAAAGGTTCTGGACCACCATCCTCCGCCTCAGGAGGGGGAAGCAGTTCTCCACAAACACTGGAGGGAATACTTTCAAGACCTCCTCAATCCCACCAACATGCCCTCTGTGGAGGAGGAAGACCCTGGGGGTTTGGGCGGTGGTCTGCCCATCACTGGAGTGGAGGACACTGAGGTAGTCAAAAAGCACATCGATGGTTGGGCTCCGGAGTTGGATGAGATCCGCCCTGAATATCTCAGGGCTCTGGAGGCTATAGGACTGTCTTGGTTGACAAGTCTCTGCAACATCGCATGGTCATCGGGAGCTGTACCTCTGGATTGGCAAACCAGGGCGGTAGACCCCCTTTTTAAAAAGGGGGACCAGAGAGTGTGTTCCAATTATCGGGGAATCACACTCCTCAGCCTACCCGGGAAAGTCTATGCAGAGGTACTGGAGAGGAGGAACCGACTGATAGTTGAACATCAGATTCAGGAGGAACAATGTGGTTTTCGTCCTGGCTGTAGCACTCTTGACCAACTCTATACGCCCCACGGGATCTTGAAGGGGGTATGGGAGTTTGCCCAATCTCTCCAGATGTGTTTTGTGGATTTGGACAAAGTTTTCGACCGTGTCCCTCGGTCTATCTTGTGAGGTGTGCTTCGGGAGTACGGCGTTCTGGACCCACTGCTATGGGCCATTTGATCGCTGTATCACCGCGAGAGTTGGGTCCGTATTGGTAACAACAGGTCGAATTTGTTTCTGGTGAGGGTTGGAGTCCGCCAAGGCTGTGCTTTGACACCGATTCTGTTCATAATTTTTATTGACAGAATTTCTAGGCGCAGCCGAGGCGTTGAGTGGTTCTGGTTTGGTGGCCATTGGATCTCGCCTCTGCTTTTTGCGAATGATGTTACCCTTTTGGCTTCATCAAGCCGGGACCTCTAGCTCTCACTGGAGCGATTCGTAGTCGAGTGCGAAGCAACTGTAATGAAAATCAGCATCTCCAAGTTGGAGGCCATGGTTCTCAGTGAAACATGGGTGGAATGCACCCTCCGGGTCAGGAATTAAACTTCTCCACTTGGGGCAGGACCTAAGTATCATGGGGTCTTGTTCATGAGTGAGGGAAGGATGAAGCGGGAGATCGACAGATGGATCGCTGCAGCCTCTGATGGTAAATGGAGCCTGTACTGGTCCGTCGTGGTGAAGATGGAGCTGAGCCGCAAAGCAAAACTCTCAGTTTACCAGTTAATCTATGTTCCAACCCTCACCTATGGTCATGAATTTTCGGTAGTGACTGAAAGAACAAGATCGCGGATACAAGCGGCTGAAATGATCTCTCTTTGCTGGGTGGTGGGGTTTTCCCTTAGAGATAAGGTAAGAAGCTCTGCCATATGGGGAGAGCTCGGAGTAGATCCGCTGGTCCACCGCATTGAGAGGGGCCAGTTGAGGTGGCTTGGGCATCTGGTCAGAATGCCTCCTGAACGGCTCCCTGGCGTAGTGTTTTGGGCATGTCTCACTGGAAAGAGAACCCGGGGTTGACCTAGAACACGCTGGAAGGACTCTCAGCTTGTCTGGGAACGCCTCGGTGTCCCCCCCGGAAGAGCTGGAGGAAGTGGCCGGGGAGAGGGATGTCTGGACCTCTTTGCTTAGGTTGCTGCCACTGCGAACCGATCCCGGATTAAGCAGATGAGATGAGATTGATGTAATTGGGGTGGCAAAGTGATGTAGTGATTCGTATATCCCCCTTACAGCAAGAAAGTCCTGGTTTTGAGTTCCAGGCTCAGAGGGGGCATTGGTACCCTCTGCTTTCCTCCCACGTTGCAAAGACATGCACATTAGGCTAACTTGCTGGCTGTGTGTGTGCGTGCGTGCGCCCTGTGACAGTCAGGGGGGCTGTTCATGGTGGACTCTGCCTTAGCTCAGAGTTGAATAAGACAGGCTCCCCACAACCCCAGTAGGAGGTTTGATGAATGGGTGAATGCTTGGGTAATAGGTGGGTAAGTTTCCTATAAAGATGAGCTACATTTCGGTCAGTTCCTAAATGCCAGCATAGCCTACCATCCAATCAAGTACCCCAATGTAGACACTGTCAAATTGTAGCTCATGGTAAATAATTCTAACTTCCAAAATTATATTTTCATGGAAAACGTATTTCTTCTTTCTTTATTTTCATTTTTTCATATTAACCTCCACAAAAATGTAAGTTATTTTTATGATATAGAGGAAAGCATGCCTTAATACTCAAGTACACTTAAAGCACTAACTATTTCTACCTGTACCTGAGAAGGATTGAGCTTGAATATTTTCTCTTTATTTCCCTAAAATAAATGAACAAACATTTTCAAATGACACTCCAGCAACTTCTGGACTAGTGGTTGGGAGTGCTGGGATATTAGAGGTGAGAATGTAAATGTGAAATATCAGCTGTGATTATATTCTAATACATGAAGGGCTGATAACCAGAGTGGTGTAACCAACAGAATGCTGTTTTTGAGAAAAATGCCATGAAAGCTTTTGCAATATAAAATAAAAATGATGGATAATGCTTCTGCTATGATTCCAGGTCATGAAGATAAAGGGCCCATTCTGGCACACATAGAACTTATCCACATCTGCCAAAATATGACCTTCAATTATTTTTCAGTTTTTAATTTTCCAGTTAGACCACTGTGGCACTCAGACCTTCCTATAATCAATTATATTATAAATAACAGTCTTGCACCTTTATCTTTGAGGGGACATTCATTAACATAATTATTCCCTTGATAATTACCTTAAACTTCCCCATCACAATTCAAATCTGAACCCCAACCTTTACCCTAACCTAAAGCCAATTCTAACTTGAACTGCAAACCCAAATCTTTATCCCTAACTAGTACTTTAAATAAGGGAGGACCAGCCAAACTGTCCTCACTTTAGTATCCTCACCCTGTTAGTAAAAACCATATTCCAATCCTCAACACACACACACACACACACACACACACACACACACACATGATTGAGGTGTGTATTCACCCAGAATTTTAATGTGATAAAAACAGATCAAACAAAACACACATCATTGATCTCTAACTAAATATTTCCAGAGTCATGTTTACACATTTTTTATAAATATTTTCATATAAAAACATACAAATTGACCAGCCTGCAAAAACTATGGAAAGGGCATGCAATGTTTTCTGTAGTATCATTATTATATAACAATTATATAATATAATATATAATTATAGTATATTATATAATTATCATCACTATTATCCATTGGACTCATTCTCCTTCGTAGTGCCAAGTGTGAAGAGCAGATATTTTACCCTCCGCTAAAAAACACTGAGTAACAGCAACAGCACGGAACATGGAAAAGTAAAGGACCTGAAACAGTTGTGGACACTTTAAAATAAAGGCAGGTGTACAGAATGATTGTGTGTGATTGATCTCCAGCACTTTGGTTATTAAATAAGTTTCCAATGCGGATGTCAAAAAGCAGAAATA
The DNA here is from genome assembly GCA_024760905.1 of Plotosus lineatus. Classification (NCBI taxonomy): domain Eukaryota; kingdom Metazoa; phylum Chordata; class Actinopteri; order Siluriformes; family Plotosidae; genus Plotosus; species Plotosus lineatus. The sequence goes on from CM045733.1 coordinate 37,352,490, forward strand.
AAGCATTTTCACCTCTCTGAGGAACATGAGAAACTAATTTTTTACTTTAAAGTGCACATTATGAGGCAATTCTGACTTCAACCTAAGACACACACACACACACACACACACCTCAATCATACTATTGAAATGCCAGATGAAGCATAACCTTATTTAAATAAGAAAAACAATAATAATAATCAAACAAAGCTGCGTAAACTGATCAGTACTGAATAAAGACCTGATCTGAGAAAAATAAAAATGAAAGAAAAAAAAAAACTCAATTGGTTCGTCAAAGGAAAAAAAAAGAGCATGCAGCTTAACACATCAGATTGCGCAATAAAACCACCTCTTGTACTCTAGCTTTTACTCTTTCTCTCTCTCACACACACACACACACACACACACACACACACACACAACCTTCATTCTACTGACTGAGAAAGTGTTCTCCTTCTCGCACACACGTTTGCTTACACTCACATTACACTCATGACCTAAAAGTACTGAGCTAATGAGTATACTCATGATTCATACATCCTCATCAAACCCTTTATAATAAATACACCCCCCCTCCAAACACACACACACAAAATTCCAACGGAAGCATTGATACTGTAACATTAACATTCCAATAGCAGCTAAATGTCTGAGAACATAAAACATGTGTGGCTCTCTCTCCCCCCCTCTCTCTCTCTCTCACACACACACACACACACACACACACACACACACAACAAAAAACCATGTGCACCCATCCGAAGTACCAGAAATCCAAACGATTACAAGTTCACCATTATTTCCTGTTAAAGGAAACGGCTCCATCCAGGTGTCCTGCTGTCATCGTCTGTGTGCACGTGTGTGTGTGTGTGTGTCTCTGTGTGAGTGTGTGTCCATGAATGTCTGTGTAGACAGCTCAGTGTCATGACTTGATCTTCCAAAGCTGTAAAGGTTCAACACAAAATTGACGAGAATAAATCAATGATAATGAATAAAAAAAAAAAAAAAAAAAAAAAAAAAAAAAAATGCACCCATCATGTACAGCGGATAATAAAAGTTGACACACCCCTGTTAGAATGACAGGTATTTGTGATGTAAATAAATTAGACCAAATAAATAAATAAATACATCAGATTAGCCTACACAAGGAAAAATTCTCGAAATTATATAGTTGTGTTCAAAATAATATCAGTTAGACATCACTAACTGATCAATCAGTGTTTTTGGTTGAAATGATATTTCTACATGGCACATAATTTACAAGTAGATGAAGTAGAGGAAGAGAATCCAACAGATCCAACAGTCATCACATGCATGCTGCTGATTCTGTGTAATTAAATCACTAATTGAAAGGGGCATGTTCAAAATAATAGCAGTGTCCAAACGGTGAGGACATCCATTCTTTAAAAAATAGGTAGCAATTATTGGCCTTGTTTGAGGAAGGAAAGCAGAAAATGTACATGCAGGTTATAGAACATTTCTGTCTGAAATTCTGAGGAAAATGTGTATTCCAAACATTGTTCAGAAGAACAGCATACCTGGAATTAAAAAGGTTGATTGGAAAGGGGAAAACATAAAGAAGTGCAGAAAATGAGGGGCTGCTCAGCGAAAATGATACCAAATGCTTTAAAAGGGGCAACCAAAACCTGAAAGACATGGAAGAACACAAAAAACTACCATTCGAATGGATCGAAAAAGATCCAAAATGGCAAGGACACCATTCAGCTCCAGGAAAATCAAAGAAGGTCTAAAGTTACCTGCGAGTCCTATTACAATCAGAAGACGCCTATGTGAAGCCAAGCTATCGACAGGAAGCTACTGCAAAAGTCCCAATGCTTAAAAGAAGAAGGGAAAAAAAAGAAATACGAGTTGAAGAGGTTACAACTGGCCTGAAGAGAAATGCCGCAATATTCTGTGGACTGATGAAAGTAGGATAGTTCTTTTTGGGTCCAGTGACTGGAGACAGTTTGTCAGACGACCAACAAACACTGAATTCAAGCCACAGTACACTGAAGACAGTGAAGCCTGGCGGTGTGAGCATTATGATATGGGGATGTTTCTCATACTCCGGTGTTGGACCTATTTATTGCATCCTAGGGATCATGGATCAGTTTGAATATAATAGAATACCGGAAGACATCATGCTGCCTCATGCTGAAGAGAAAATGTCCTTGAAATGGGTGTTCCAAAAACACAGTAAGCCCAAACACACCAGTAAACAGGCAACTTCTTGATTCCAGACTAACAAGATTGACGTTATGGAGTGGTGGCGTGATCCACGGACCATAATCCAACAGAAAACTTGTGGGGTGACAAAAACAGTTTCTGAGGCAAAATCAAGAAATACAGAAGAACTGTGGAATGTAGTCCAATCATCCTGGGCTGGAAAATCTGTTCACAGGTGCCAGAAGGATGGCTGCCTTCATGCAACACAGATGTGCAGCAGTTCTCAGAAACAGTGTTTATACAACTAAATATTAGTTCAGTGATTCAAAGAAAAAGCAAAATCTTACATTTTTCAGTTTATACAGTGAATGTTTGAGTTTGTAAAGAAAGTGGCAGACACTGCTATTTTTTTAAACAGTCTAATATTCACCTTTCCTCAATTTCTTTAAAAGAATAACAAATTTGATATATGTTTTGATATGGAATAAAGTGTGTTGTCTTCCCAATGCATTGTGTGTGGAAATAAAAGCTATTATAAGGATTTGGGCTTTATTAATTTTTAAACACTCTTATTACTATATTACAATATTATTACTTATTATAAAACACTGCTATTATTTCGAAAACAACTATATGTCATGGTCTCAATTTTGAACCTGCAATTTTATCAAGGGTGCATAAACATGTAATACCATACTAAAATTCATCCTATCCCAGAAGAAATGCTAAAAACATGTCTTTCTTAATAAATAAAATAACTCCTGATGAAAGTGAGAACCATCTCCTGATAATATAGTGAACATGTGATAGTATAGTACCTGACTCATGAGCAGAAGAGCACTAGAACTCTAACTTTTAACACCACCTCCTGTCAGCAATAGAGCCCTGTGTATTTATGAATCTTTGCTGTTCTGTAGTGATCGTGTAGAAGATATTTCAGTTATATGAATACACTCACTTTCACGTTGAAGCCCAGCAGGTCACTGATAACCCCGGACACTGCAGACAGGATCACCACCTGAGTGATGCTGTACAACAGAGGGTTCATTGTCAGACCATAGAGCCTGAATGGACTGTCCAATTCCTGACCAGCATAGAGATGAATGGGATGTGAGAGAGAAAGAGAAAGGATAAACACATTAGTCTAATATGAATTATTTCCATAATGCACACACAGCACAGAATAAAGAACGTAATACACTCTGCACAGACAACTTAACCATGATGCTTTGCTCAGCACCAAGATGAGTGTGTGATACAGTACAGTGAATCTCAGGCCAGGAAAAAAGAGACAGAAGGAGGAAGAGAATGATGGGGTCACACCTTCAGCAGTTTGGTGGCCAGCTTTAGAACATTGTTGACAAGGGTCAGCTCTTCTTTCTTGTTTGGTTTCTTTTCCATTTTCAAGTAGAGATTAATCTAATCAAGAGGAAAAATGTACTATCGGACTTTACTCACTGATTACATCAATAACAACAGGTCAAAGATAAATATTAAATTATATAATAATAGAAAAGAGAGAAAAAATGGCCTTAAGATGAGTGCGTCTAAGTGTGTGTGTGTGTGTGTGTGTGTATGCATGCATTTGTGAGTAAGAAAGGTGAGATGTGTGTACAGATACTCCCCGCTTTACACTCATTCGTTTTATGTATTTTTCGATTTTACATTTAAAAAAAAAAAAGATAAAATTTTGAATTTAGTGTGCTCTCTGTAGTACGAGACTTACCTATGTAGTACACTGACATAATACGCTACTTCCGCATGACACTGCGTCCATTGTTTACAAACGACAGACCGAACGTGCCCTGCTTCTTCCCAGTTCACTGCGTGTTACCCTTGTGTTAAGAAGTTGTCTCTGTTATCTTTGTGTTTACACTGTTTTGTGGACTTTTGTAACCCTAAGAAAATATGGTTGGTCAGAAGCGTAAGCCTACTAGTGATAGTGGTAATCATAAAAAGCGGCAAGCCATCTCATGAGAAACGAAGATGGCTATTATCAAGAAAATTGATGCTGGTGAAAAACATGTGAATGTTGCACGCTTCTTCCAAATGGCTCCGTCGACCATCAGAACCATTTACAAGCAGAAAGATCGCATCACAGAGCATGTTAAAGGTTATATTTGATACTGTACTTGATATTCGATGAGTGAATTTGATTAAAATTTATCTATTTGAAATTATTTTGCTTGAATTTAATTTATTTGAAATTACTGTTGATATTATTTGATATATTTGATATTATTTTACAATGTTATGTTTATAATAATGGATTTAGGGGTGTTTTATGAGATATGGTAATGGTATTTATGGATGTATAGTACAGTATGAACGTCATACGTCACTGGAACATACAGTAACAACTTACGTTTTTTTTCACCTTACGTTCAGCCGTCCGGACCAGAACTAAAACGTAAGTCGGGGAGTGTCTGTATGTGTAAGAGACACTTTCTTGGTGAGAATGAAGGTGTGCGTGAGCAAGTTTGAGTGCGTGTGCAGTAGCGAGACAGAGATGATACACTTTCTCAGTCAGAGGAATTAAGGTGTGTGCGCGCCTGTGTGTGTGTGTGTGTGTGTGTGTGTGTGTGAGAGAGAGAGAGACAGAGACAGAGAGAGACCTGTTCAGTCAGTAGGATGGACGTGTTGCTGTACTTCTTGCTGGTTTCAGAGCCTAGTGTGACAAAGCGCAGCAGGAAGAGTGAGAGAGAAAAGGACCAGATCACCAGCTCCCAGTTATAATGGAATTCAAGAAACGTCTCATGCGCGTGCAGCAACTACAGATCAAAACAAGTAACACAAAATAAATACACCCCACTCAAATGATCTGTCTCATGCTTCCATTTATCCTTTACATTCTGCAGTACAGACACTAGAGAGCAGTTCAGAATCAAATATTTCTGACAACAACGCTAGTGGTACAGCTCACCAGAGGCTAGAGAGGTAATGGCATACTGATGTTTATAATTTCCTAAGAGAAATGAATAAATCATGTCCTGCTTTAGTTTTTGGTAGAACTTTTCTCACCGGATGCTCTGCACATATCCATAGCTATACTTAACACTAATCAGAAATGTGCCTTTTAATATATTAAATGATGAGCAGCAAGGAAGAGACATTGAGTGTGAAGGGGTGTCTGTTACTCTTAGACAGGGACACTTCTTGTACACTGTTATGAAATGAACACATGAAGTAAAAGGAAACGGGCCCACCTGAGCACAGCAGATGAAGACCACTGAGAGGGTAAGGAGGAAGGCGGAGGATACAATAACATCCACTGAACGCTGGGGACCACGCCTCTACATCACACAAAGGCATGTGTGTGTGCGCGCACACACACACACACACACACACACACACACACACACAGACACTTTATTATTGTAAAAGAGAGTGTGATGTAAATATTAAATATTCTAATTTTCTGGTCTACTTTTCCTGTGGCACCTTAAGGTAGGAGCGCAGAGAGAGCCACATCTTAATGTTCTGGACTTTCTTCAGGCGAAAATGAGGCACCTCAGACTTCCTGGCTCTGCGTGCTGAGGTCAGGTGACCAAACAACTTAGCAAAGAGCAGTCTCTGGAAGAACAGAAAATATATCTAATTTAGAACAGCCCTCAGCCTTTTTGCACATTTAATCTAATACCTCATGCTCAGAAATCATATACGAGTGCTATAGATACAGATGAAAAAAAGAAGGCCCCTCTCACCTGCTTGTATGTCCTTTCAGCCACATTGAGCAGAAAGAAGAAGAGCCAGATGAGGCACACACGGACTACAAAGCTCAAGGACACCATGGCAATCACTGTGATATCAGATGAGGAGCCAAAGGCAATGGAGATCATCTCGCTGGCTGAGAGTGCAGACAGCTGCTCCATATCTTTGTACTGGAAAAGTCTGTATGCGAAGGGAGTGAGTCCCAGAGTCACTGCTACGAGCTTCCCAAAAATTTGGTAGCCGATGCCAGGAGTGTACAAATTCACCTGATCCACAAACACAGTCGACATTCAATCCGACGGCTTCTTATCATCATTATTCAAACATGTCCTTCTAAATCCCACTCACCCTGTTCATGATCATCCCACTGATCTCCAGCACAGACATGTCTGCCTTCTTACACTCATTTCCCTCCCAAACAATGGCACTGACACGCTCCAACCCTGGGTTTGAGCTATGCAGCCACGGAGCGTGACCCTGGATGAACACAAAACAAGTGGTACACAACATTCACAGTAACTCCGCAGAGATCTGGGTACTCCATCACAATCACATCCAGACAACACTGTCTTTACACTGATACATCTTTGAACTATGTATTGCTGGAATACACCTAGCAGCTTCAGTACACGTATCACACTTCATCAGCACACACAGTGGCAGTACTGTGGAACATGTATCACTACAATAAAAAGGTCCGTGATGGGGGAACTGTACAGAACTGCAAATCATATGAATATCTAAGTGAGTAATGCTTCATAAAACACAGCTCACAAGAATGGTGTACGGATTAAAAATGAATCTGGAATCCATACGAATGACCATAGAGAGTGGAGTACTGATACGAGAATGTTAACTGCTCTTACATTTTCACACATTTTTTTCTTCATATCTGCTGTGTGGTTGAGTGCCTATACTTTTAAGCAATTAAAATCCCTGTAGCAGTGTATTCATTCAATTTCAGGGCGGGCACTGCTAAAGCATGCTGTATATGTATGTAGAGGGCACTCTTGAGCACTCAAAGCTTACCATCCTCTGGGCTTTTTACACCTGAGCCATATTGACTCATCAGGCTGGTGCTTATCCCCGGTTTCCATACCATGACGCTACCAGGAGTTCAACTCCTCCTGGATGGGATGCTAGTCCATCACAGGTTACCGTCCCTGTATATTTTTACTGGTACCCATTTATACTGCTGGATAAACAGAGGCACACTTGAGGTTAAGACCTTCCCCAGGGATCTTGGCACAGTGGGGGTCTAACTGGGATTTGAACACACAACCTCCTGATCGTGAGCGCAGCACCCTCACCACTATGCCACCGGCCCCTAAAGCTTATGACAGCATGTAGTTGACTAGGGCAGGGACTTACATGTTCATTGGTTTAACATCATTAGATAGCAGCATGTTCACTTTATTATACACTTTATTATTTATTATTTTTAGACAAATCATAATACAAAATAATGCAAGGGCAGCACCTGCAAAAAGGGGTCATCCCGGTACTCTTTTTTGGAAGCAGGGCAAACACAAGAGCCCTCCGCCTCAGTCTCACTGGTGCAAGAGGAACGGCACTCAGCGCAGTGCAGGAAGTCCTCCCACAACAAATCCTCAGTTTCCGACTCGTGCCGAGTGCTCTCTGAGTCTTGAGTACGCAGGCTGGAGCAGCGTGAGCTACAACTCATCCCAGACTTCGGCATCTCCTCAAAAACACAATTAAATTAAATCATTATGGGACTGTGTACTTTCATGCTGCAGCATATGTTAAACATATCACTAAGAGCAGTATACAGTACAGTAAACACTAACTTCAGTACAGTATACACTGCAGCACACTGTACCAACAGAACACCAAGGGTGTTTAATCTTATACTCAAAGGGCCAGTGTGGGTGCACTATACTACACTCCACTATATCACAGTATACTACAGAGAACACCATTCAACTGTACACTACACTATACCAAAGCATACTACACCTAATATTACCTACTACTAACAAGATTAATGGATCTTCCATATCTCCTTTCCTTTTTTACTTATCAATGAGCTGTTACAAATAAAAATACCAACTTATATGTATTTAGCTCGTATCAGGGGATCGTAGCCATACGCTGGTTTATTGAATAGACCAGGGGTGTCAAACTCATGCCACAAACGGCCATGCGGATGCAGGTTTTTGTTTCAAGCAAGAAGCAGCACACCAGACTTTTCTCATTTAAACAAACTGTTTAGAGTCTTCAGGCAGTTGATTGGCCAATCTGTGTGCTCTGTACAGAGAATGACCAATCAACTGCCTGAAGACTCAGATCAGTTGTTTAGATGAGCCAAGTGAGGTGTGCTGCTGCTTGGTCGAAACAAAAACCTGCAGCCACATGGCCATTTGTGGAATCAGTTTGACACCTGTGCTCTAGACTCTACAGTGCAGTGCAACATTCTTGAAGCAGCGAGTAAAAGAGCACTCCCGCCTATATGAATGGCCTACACGGCCTACATGAGCGGACAAGACAATATTTAGCACCCGAAATTACCTCAGCAGCCAACACCACTGTGCCTTTGTGCATTGTACTGCCTCAGTCAATGTATACTGTGTGTGTGTTTGTGTGTGTGTGTGTGTGTGTGTGTATACCTCTGCTCCTGTATAATGTTTTTTGAAATGGTGGGGTTTTCGATTGCGCAGTGTGCAGTCACTGTTCATGCGCTCCACACCTCTGTGAAGTGTGCTGTAGTTCTCGGGGTCTTCTTCACTGGAAGCCTCATCAGAAATGTTCTCTACATTGTGCAGGTGGCACTCCTGCATGCACTGAAAAAGCAAAGTATAAACCCACAGAATTGAGAGCGTGTTGAACCATCTGTAGCATCACACTCATTTTGAACAAGCATACATACAGCTGTCTGATGCATGTTTGTCTGCCTGATTATCTGTGTGTGACTGTTTGTCTGCTGCTGGTTTTGTCTATCTGTCTGTATGTCCATCCTCCATCCATCTTCTGCCGGTCTTTCCATCCATCTTCCCTCCTATCCACATGTCTGTCTGTCTGTCTTTCTTTTTGTCTGTCTAGTTGATTGTATCTGGCAATCTCTGACTGTCTGTACATTCATCGATCAGTAGGTCTGTCTGACTGTTTACCTTCCCTGTCTGGACTTAAAGCACCGGCTCACCAGCTCTACACAATAGCTAGCACGCGAGCATGCACAGTAAAAAAAAAAAAGCAACGTACCTTAGTGCTGGGTGACAGGAGTTTGTTTCGGGACTGTGGGCCACTCCAGGCCAGCTCCTCAGAGCGTAACAGGTCACAGTGAGGCTCATGGAGCTGCAGTCTCTCTTCACTGCTCTTGCTTGTGACACGCCCATCCAGTGACACATACCCATTATCTGTCTCTGTGGACTTGTCAATGGATAGCTTGAATTTTTTAGACCTGCAAAACAGAAATTGTTCTCGTTCTCTCAGTGAGAACGACTAGTGTACCCTTAAAAAAATGCAGATTAAGCTGACAGGAAGCTAAATTCACAATGTAATGAACTGAGTCTCTGTCTGTTCACAGCAATAAAAAAAGATTTTTTTTTTTTTTTTTTTTTTAGATGAAAACCAGAAACGATGCGTGGTCTATATTACTACAGCTTCTGTTTCATTACATTTAGACCTTACAGCATTACAGAAATAAACTTGTTTGTGCTGTGAGCAGGGTTGCCAGATTCTGATTTAGATATTGTAATCGGGTTTCAAACTATTGTAGATGTAGTACAATAGGCCCTCATTTTTCGCGATGGTTCGGCTCCGGCCTTTCCTGCAGATCATGAAAATCCATGAGTTCCTGATGCAGTTTTAAACCCCCATGTATATTACATACGCTAAAATATGGTTCTTAAACACATTCTATAGACAGTCTTACTCATTAATGCAGCAATAATGCAGTAAAATATAGTAATGATTAAGTAAAAAAATAATAATTTTACACTGTGATAATATTTATTAATGAATAAAGCGCTTAGGCTCATCAGAAGTTAGAGAAGAAGCAGGGTGTTTGAGTGGCATCATAGGGCTTAAATATTGATTAACCCTAGCAGTGCCCAAAGCCGATCTAATTGGCTTTACGTCATGTTTTATCGGCTTTCCCATGCATGTATTTTCAAACGTTAGCCTTTATCAAAAATGATGAATAATACTAGAGTCATCTGGTTAGCTAAGTTTGAGTGATCCATAGCATGGTAGCCATCTTGGATTTCTGGTCATGTGACCAGAAGTTGCCCTTTTTGCCAGGGAAAAAAAAGGTTTTGAAAAGGACAATAAAAGAGGTATTCATAATATATATAGTTTACTCATTTAAATCCAATATTTAGGCATTTAAAACCAATATATAAAATACATGTTGGTTATGCAGAAAAATGGCTGGCATTTCAGGGTCCAGCATGGGGCACAGCTAGGGTTAAAAACACACTAAAAAACTTTAACTTCACAATTGAGACAATCACGTTGATAACTTCTGCACGAAGGAGAGGAAAAAAAAAAAAAAAAAAAAAAAAAGAGGTATATACATCATCTGCAACCAATCAGCACGAGGGAGAAACAAAAGCTCTCAGCCATTGGCTAAATTTGAATCACGTGCCAGTTACTTCCGGGTTTGTCACCAATCCGCGAGTATGTGGGGGCGTGAGCACTGAACCACAAATGGTCAAGGGCCTACTGTACACTGCTGATTACTGTTCATTTGTTTTCCATTTAAAAAGATTAATGGATTCCCATTGTATTACACCCCAAGTGTAGACTACTGTCCTAGTTGACAATATTTCTAAAGAAAATCGAAGAATAAGACTACATTTTAAGGTGATGTTCCGCGCACTGCTGTAGGCGTTGACAGATTAAAGCTAAAGAATAATGGAACATCTGGGCCATTCCGTGACGAAGCAGCCAAGCTCAGGATGTCTCTCAGTTCTTCGAATAAAAAAAAGCACAAGATGCATGATATAAGCCTCAGCTGCATGAAGTGACAGAATACAGTGAATTGTAGATATTTATTCTAAATATGCATTAAATTGAAAAGTACTCAATATTAACTGTTCAGGTTTCACTTGCTGCAATTGCGATTCTTTTCCCCTTTTTTCATGATTTCTGTACTTCCCAAAATATTTTGTTTATTCTGCTACGAAAAATATTTTAAAATTTGCCAGTGCCAGTTTTTTGTGTGTATGTGACTTCAAGATCTAAGAGGTGAGGAGCTGAGCCAGACTGCTTCTTTAAAGGGAGCGCCCGAGCTTAGGTAAACAATAATCAGGAGGGAAAGCTGCACCCCCCCCCCCCCCCACAGAACTTATTTACAGTTGAAAGTGTGAGAAAATTGTAATTTCAGTTCTTACTACAGTGTGCTTAATTCAAGCTAAATCAACAAGTAGTATATGAAAATTAAGAGATTTAAAATAAACATTGACAGACAAGAGAGGTTGCAGCCATGCAGTCATAACATGTAATCATAAAGGGTAAAATACACACCCCAATTTAAAGACATTATGCCAGAAATCTCTGAAGAAAGCAGCAAGACTGTGAGTGGTGGCAGAGCCCGGGGAGAGCGGTGCCCCTTCCTGTGTGTTATCAGTAGTGCTAGAGCCATCGCCTTCCCTATGCACCTCCAAGTGTGCTGCCTTCCTTAACTTCCTTTAGTGAGAAACGTAAAAAGCGCTTAGAAAGAGAAGTCCAAACAGAATCACTTCAGAAACAACATGAAAAACCTGAAAAGACTTCCCCAAAGCAAATTTGGAAGAAAATGATTGATTAGAGCAGTATGGAGAATTAGTTGCGATACCAAGCCTGCCTTTACTATGTGTTTACAAAATGTTTAAGAAAAGCTTAAATTTATCAAATCAACCAAGGTCAAATCTGATCATTTAATTTTTCTTCATTTCACTCAGGAGCTGATCAGAATCCCAAGATATATGAATTCATCGACTGTATAAACATGTACAGCATATCTTCTTTCAAAACTAGCTACAGTACATTTGTGAATGAATTGATTGACAGCTCTTGAGAAGGGGGTGGGGCTTCCAAATGATTATGTGTGCCTGACTTCAACTCCCCACATCTCTACTCTACAAGCCATCCATGTTTTTACAGTCGATCTATAAAATTTGCTGATGTATTTATTCGGAAATCCATTAATTTGGCATAATATTGTTCAGTTTACAGGTACCTTAACTACAGATGCCATTTTAGGTGACACCAGTTTCTCCTAGATGTCGGTTCCTGCTCCACTTCTAATATGCTGTACATATTTCAAACAGCATTAGTGATAAGAAAATTGTTGTACACAGAAGTGATGTTCACACTTCACCCCACACAAGAAACCAGTGGCTAACCCATGTCACATGACAGAAAGCGGAAATAGTCCAGCCACAGCAACAGGGGTTGAGCCAACACGTTTCCTTCAGAGACACTACAAGCAAAAGACATGTACAACAAATCCACAAAAAACCAAGGGTGGTCCAAGTGGTCGATCCTGCCCACCTTCTCCTCTTGGAGGTGGCACTGGGTGTAGGTTTTGGTGTGCGTGTGGATACGATCTGGCAGTGCACTGTGCCAAGAAGCAGCATTAGCCAGAAAGCCCCAAATACCTCAGTCGCTGGGATGTCATGGGGACGAGCAATACTGAAAAACAACACTGCTGCCAGCACTGAAACACAACCATTTATGGTGCATTATTATAAACAGTCCTCATTTATTAGCACTCTTAACACTGCTCTTATTAATTGGTTGTGGTAAAATATAACTGTAGTGGTTTTCACAAATAGTATGTATGTCTTGACTCTGACCTGGCACATGTGCACTGACCTTGAAGCAGGTAAAGTGAGAGCAGCAGTAGAAAGATGGCTCTGGAAGTAACCTGGATCCACCATTTGAAGAAAAAGGGGAAGAGAACAACTCGAACTATACCCTTCCGTGCTAGAGATGTCCAAGGACTTTCTGGCTTGGCTTTAGCAAATGCAGAGCCTTCAAGTATATTTAAAAAAAAAAAAACGTACATGTTCATTTAATTTTTATAAAAACCATTATAGTAATAATTTGTCATAGTATATACTACATGGGAATGGAGTTGTCCGATTTGTTCGCTATCTGAGGATTATTTAAAATAGATAATGATTGAATTAAAATAATGGACGCTCACAGTTTGCCACGGTTGGTTGGAGCACGCGGCTCATTATCAGAATTAACAATGGGGGAAATCATTAGAATCTCATGTTAGTTTGTCTTTCTTGGGTTTTTGCATTAGCATATACTAAAACATCTTTAAGGAGTACAGTTTACTTCATTTTCATTTTTGAATTAACACACTGAACAGATGCTGTTAGCTGCTGTGACTGCCTCTGTCATGGTTAAAATATGTAAATATAAACTACAAATCTAGTTTTATTTCACTGCTCTTTATGTTTCCCATAGAATATATGCTTAAACACTTAAAAAGATGATTGCAATTATTGAAAGTTAATCTCACTCAAATCTCTAGACTAATTTATTTCTATGTGGAAAATCTTAGACTAAAACCTTTTGATTTAAAGATTTTATAGCCAATTACTTGAAAAAAACTGAGTCTCAGAATGATGGCAACCAGGAGTAAATTAACATTTTCAAGGGTGGGATTTTGACACATTCGTGCAATTCATTGAAAGATTTGCATTGGAGGTGTCAACAAGTTCACATTAAAATAATTGGGGAAATCGTGTGTGTGTACACACACACACCAGGATCAATATATTTAATCTTAAACACCTGAAACAGTAAAAAAAATTGTTAAAGCCATTCTCCTCTACATTAACTTGGTCTTTGATGAGGTCATCACTCAATTTTCAAATGAACAGCAGCAGCACAGTGGCATGGCGGATAGCACATACTAAGGTTGTGGGTCTGAGTCTTGAGTTTGGGTGTTTTGTATGGAGTTTGCATATTCTCTCCATGCTTATGTGGTTGTTCTCCAGCTATGAGAGTTTTCTCTCACAGTCCAAATGCATGTACACTATGCTAACTGGCTATTCCAAATCGCCCCTAGATCTGCGTGGGAATGGTTGTGCCTTTTGACCATCTGGCAAGCAGTTGTGCCCAGACAATTACAGGGTTCAACCATTAACATAGGCTTCAGTTTCCCCATGACCGCAGATTAGATTCGATTCAATTTTGTCATTACACATGTTTACACATACAGGGTAACGAAATACAGCATCCAATCAGAAGTGCAGAGAGCAGCAGCAATATATACAGAATGTGCAGTATGTACAGTTAGAAGCAGTTGTGTACAGATAAGGACAATGTAAAAATTAGGAATAGTTATGTACAGATTATGTTCAAATAAGTCATGTATCTAGTCGTATGATAAGGCTTCCCAAATGAGTGAGAGATGGATCAAATAATCTCCAATAAATGAATTTAAATAGCAGGTGCTCTGTAAGATTTTGCATAACATCAGATTTTGAAAGAGTTTTGACTGAGATTAACTTTTTTGTTTAAGAGGAACTCAGACCTGTACTCAGAGCTCACCTGCATCTGTTATGACAAAAATAAAGAAATAAATAAAAAATCTAACTTTTTATGTTCCCGTGAAGTGTATAATTTATATATGCATACAATTTTGCTTAGATGTTGAATTGAAGTCCTTTTCGTGTTCCTTATCTGGTTCTATCCAATGAAATCCACAGAGCATTTACTGCATAACAATTATTTTACTCTGAAAAACCACAGTTCAGTGGTACCTTGTCTAACAAATTTAATCCATTCTGAGAGCAAGCTCGTAAGCCGAAAAGTTCGGAATAAAACAAGAATAAACAATAAGTCAGCTAACCCTTCCGATCATCGACTGGGATCCCATGTCACGTGGGCATGCAGGGGGTGGTGCGTAAGAGGAGGAGGAGAAGAATTTTGTGCGTGTGCACGCTACGAATGTCAGTGAGGAAAGCCTTGTGGTGAGCTCCCACAAGGCCGTTGCTTCTCAAATAGTTGGGTGTGTGTATGACCTGGTGAACATGCTTTTTTTGCCATATTGTACTACAATTAAATGCAATTGCGCATCCACTACAGTAGTTGGCAGTGGTGCTCTCATTGTTGACTACGGTGTAGAGAAAAAGCACTGAGCAAACGATATGAAGTGTAGTAAGCAGTGCACAAAGCATTCTCGAGCGAGGAGAAATACACAGAAGAATACAAGGCTAATCGGCCCGTGAAAGCTATTTCGAGGAGAGGTCGTAAAGCGAATTCTTGCTCGTTGGATGGAGCAGATTTTTGGTGGGTTCAAAGCTCGTATCCTGGAAAAATCATCATAAAACACTCGTTACATGAGGTACCACCGTATATGATTGTTTATTTAGACGTTTGTAGATATATAGTCACCCATTCAGCTCAGTGACCATTCAGATACACACCGCAATGGTAACAAGATCTTTATTCTTGAGATAAAGGATATAAAAACAGAGAGAGAGCGAGAGAGCTGTAGTTGGTTTATATTTATCATAGATTCTGTCTGTCTTCCTTTCGGCTTTTTCCCTTTTACTCGGGAATCGCCACAGCGAATCATCTGAATCGCACATTTGATTTGGCAGAGGTTTTTACGTCGGATGCCCTTCCTGTCACAACCCTTTTTAGCAAGGGACAGAAACATGCTGACGGCTTTGCAGCCTACTCTCTACGAACGTCAACAATGGTTCTTTTACATGCCTCTCACCATAGACAGTGAGAGACACAGCCCGCCTTTGATAACCCAGTTAGCAGCACTGGGGGGACAGTGACAACCTTGTGGAGAGTGAGAGTCGAACCCCCAACCTTTGGATCAACGATCCAGCGCCCTATACCACTAGACCACCACTGCCATATTTATCATAAATTGTGGAAATAAAACAGGTGTATGGTGTGTAAACAGAGAGGTGATATAGTACTAGATCACATGTACTTCATGATCTTTGAGTTGTTCAACAAAATACAGTGGTATATCACCTTACAAAATTAATCTGTTCCAGAAGTGGTTTCGTAACCTGATTTTTTTGTAAGTTGAACTGCATTTTACATGTAAAAGGTCTGATTCATTCCAAGGCCGCCAATACTAACCCTAAATCCTCCAAAAATTATATACAAGTATACTTTTTAAGACCTTCTGCTTCAATATCGTACTGATGGCAGACGGGTTTGACCATATTCCTTTGCGATATCACTTAACCGCATGCTACGAACCGGCTTCTTTTCACTCGCACCGGGAATCACACGCGCATGTGTGTGTGTGTGTGTGTGTGTGTGTGTGTGTGGTGACCATGTCTTCTTAGCAGAGTTATAATCTTATTGTTTATGCAAGATAAAAAGCCTGAGCCAAAAAATAAAGTTGCAATGAGCACACTCGAAAAACTCACAAAACAAAAGTAACTCTGTCCTTTACGCGTGTTAGAACTCCATGACAAACAATGGGTCGAAGGCACACGAAAAGCATCTTGGGTATTATGGAGATGCAGCTCCATAATAGCCAATGGGAGGGAGCTGCATCATGGGTATGATGGAGATGCAGCTCCCTACTAGCCAATGAGAGACCAGCTGAGCGAGATGTTGGGAGAAGGCGGTTAAAAGAAAGCCAATGGGAGAGCAACTGGCGTATTGTTTGAATTTTTGAGATGGCGCGTTTCGTAACGTGAATTTTTTTTTCCGAATCATCTTCTTCTTTTCTTTTCGGCTGCTCCCTTCAGGGGTCGCCACAGCAAATCATCCGCCTCCATACCGCCCTGTCCTCTGCATCTTCTTTTCTGACTCCAACTACCTTCATGTCTTCCTTCACCACATCCATTAATCTCTTCTTTGGTCTTCCTCGAGGCCTTCTGCCTGGTAGTTCCAACCTCAGCATCCTATTGCCAATATACTCACTATCCCTCCTCTGTACATGTCCAAACCATCTCAATCTAGCTTCTCTGACTTTGTCTCCAAAACATCTTACATGGGCTGTCCCTCTGATATACTCATTTCTGATCCTATCCATCCTCGTTACTCCCAGAGAGAACCTCAACATTTTCATCTCTGCTACCTCCAGCTCTGCCTCCTGCCTTTTCCTCAGTGCCACCGTTTCTACGCCATACAACATCACTGGCCTCACCACCGTCTTGTACACTTTTCCCTTCATTCTTGCTGACACTCTCCTATTGCACATCACACCGGACACTTTTCTCCAACCATTCCAGCCTGCCTGCACACGCTTCTTCACCTCTTTTCCACACTCTCCATTGCTCTGGATTCTTGAGCCCAAGTACTTAAAATCCTCCACCTTCTTTATCTCTGCTCCCTGTAACATCACCGT
This sequence comes from Plotosus lineatus, assembly GCA_024760905.1. Lineage (NCBI taxonomy): Eukaryota > Metazoa > Chordata > Actinopteri > Siluriformes > Plotosidae > Plotosus > Plotosus lineatus. The sequence continues at coordinate 37,369,645 of CM045733.1, forward strand.
TCCTCCTGGGTCCTTTTCATTCACACACATGTATTCTGATTTTCTGAGGCTAACCTTCATTCCTCTCCTTTCCAGGGCATACCTCCACCTCTCTAGATTTTCCTGCACTTGTTCTCTGCTCTCACTACAGATCACAATGTCATCTGCAAACATCATAGTCCATGGAGATTCTTGTCTCACCTCGTCTGTCAGCCTGTGCATCACCATAAACAAGAAGGGGCTCAGAGATGACCCTTGATGCAGTCCCACCTCCACCTTGAATTCGTCGGTCACACCGACAGCACACCTCACCACTGTCTTACATCTCTCATACATGTCCTGCATCACTCTAACATACTTCTCTGCCACTCCAGGCTTCCTCATGCAATACCACAGTTCTTCTCTTAGCACCCTGTAATATGCTTTTTCCAGATCCACAAAGGCACAATGCAGTTCCCTCTAACCTTCTCTGTACTTCTCTATTAACATCCTCAAAGCAAACATTGCATCTGTGGTGCTCTTTCTTGGCATGAAACCAAACTGTTGTTCACAAATGCTGACCTCTGCCCTTAGTCTAGCTTCCACTATTCTTTCCAATAACTTCATCGTATGGCTCATCAACTTTATCCCTCTGTAGTTGCCACAACTCTGCACGTCTCCCTTGTTCTTAAAAATGGGCACCAGCACACTTCTCCTCCACTCCTCCAGCATTTGCTCACTCTCTAGGACCTTGTTGAATGTTCTTGTCAGAAAATCTACTGCTACCTCTCCTAGACACTTCCATACCTCCACAGGTACTAGTCCTTCTCAAAAAATTAGCATATTGTGATCAAGTTCATTATTTTCTGTAACGCACTGATAAAAATTAAACTTTCATATATTTTAGATTCATTGCACACCAACTGAAATATTTCAGGTCTTTTATTGTTTTAATACTGATGATTTTGGCATACAGCTCATGAAAACCCAAAATTCCTATCTCAAAAAATTAGCATATCATGTTCAGGTAGTCTAAACGAGCTATTAACCTAATCATCTGAATCAACCAATTAACTCTAAACACCTGCAAAAGATTCTTGAGGCTTTTAAAAACTCCCAGCCTGGTTCATTACTCAAAACCGCAATCATGGGTAAGACTGCCGACCTGACTGCTGTCCAGAAGGCCATCATTGACACCCTCAAGCAAGAGGGTAAGACACAGAAAGAAATCTCTGAGCGAATAGGCTGTTCCCAGAGTGCTGTATCAAGCCACCTCAGTGGGACATCTGTGGGAAGGAAAAAGTGTGGCAGAAAACGCTGCACAACCAGAAGAGGTGACCGGACCCTGAGGAAGATTGTTGAGAAGGGCCGATTCCAGACCTTGGTCGACCTGTGGAAGCAGTGGACTTGGCTACAGGTGCCACATTCCCCAGGTCAAGCCACTTTTGAAGCAAAAACAGCGGCAGAAGCGCCTGACCTGGGCTACAAAGAAGCAGCACTGGACTGTTGCTCAGTGGTCCAAACTACTTTTTTCGGATGAAAGCAAATTTCGCATGTCCTTCGGAAACCAAGGTGCCAGAGTCTGGAGGAAGACTGGGGAGAAGGAAATGCCAAAATGCCTGAAGACCAGTGTCAAGTACTCACAGTCAGTGATGGTCTGGGGTGCCATGTCAGCTGCTGGTGTTGGTCCACTGTGTTTTATCAAGGGCAGGGTCAATGCAGCTAGCTATCAGGAGATTTTGGAGCACTTCATTTTCATAAAGCTTTTCAGCAGATGGAAGCATGAAGATTTCATTTTTCAGCACGTCCTGGCACCTGCTCACAATGCCAAAACCACTGGTAAATGGTTTACTGACCATGGTATTACTGTGCTCAATTGGCCTGCCAACTCTCCTGACCTGAAGCCCATAGAGAATCTGTGGGATATTGTGAAGAGAAAGTTGAGAAACACCAGACCCAACACTGTGGATGAGCTTAAGGCCGCTATCGAAGCATCCTGGGCCTCCATAACACCTCAGCAGTGCCACAGACTGATTGCCTCCATGCCACGCCGCATTGAAGTAGTCATTTCTGCAAAAGGATTCCCGACCAAGTATTGAGTGCATAACTGAACATAATTATTCGAAGGTTGACTTTTTTGTATTGAAAACACTTTTTTTATTGGTCGGATGAAATATGCTAATTTTTTGAGGACTAGTAGATCATCAGGACCATCTGCCTTTCCATTCTTCATCCTCTTCAATGCCCTCCTCACTTCACCCTTACTGATCTTTGCTACATCCTGCTCCTCAATGGTCACCTCTTCTACTCTTTATTCTCTCTCTCATTTTCCGCATTCATCAGCTCTTCAAAGTACCCTTTCCATCTTCCCAGCACACTTCTGTCATCAGTCAATACTTTTCCCTCTCTGTCCTTCATCAATCTAACTTGCTGCACGTCCTTCCCATCTCTATTTCTCTGCTGTGCCAACCTGTATAAATAATTTTCTCCCTCTTTACTGTCCAACCTATCATACAAGTTAACATACACCCTCTGTTTGGCCTTAGCCACTGCTACTTTCGCCTTACGTTGTGGCTCCCTGTACTCCTGTTTATTGTCTTCAGTCCTCTCTATGTCCCACTTCTTCTTAGCTAACCTCTTCCTTTGTACACACTCCTGCACTTCCTCATTCCACCACCAAGTCTCCTTATCTACTTTCCTTCCAGAGGACACACCAAGTACTCTCCTACCTGTGTCCCTGATCACATTTGCTGCGGTTGTCCAGTCATCCGGAAGCACTTCCTGGCCACCCAAAGCCTGTTTCAACTCCTCCTTGAAGACAACACGACACTCTTCCTTTTTCAGCTTCCACTACTTTGTCTTCTGCTCTGCCTTTGCCTTCTTCACCTTCCTCACCATCAGCGTCATCCTGCACACCACCATCCTATGCTGTTTGGCAACACTCTCACCCACTACTACTTTGCAGTCACTGACTTCCTTCAAATTACATCGCCGACACAAGATGGAGTCTACCTGTGTGCTCCTATCTCCGCTTTTATAAGTCACCCTATGCTCCTGTTTCTTCTGGAAGAAAGTATTCATCACAGCCATTTCCATCCTTTTTGCAAAATCGATCAACATCTGTCCTTCTGTGTTCCTGTCTTGGATACCAAACCTGCCCATCACTTCCTCGTCCCCTCTGTTGCCTGCACCAACATGTCCATTGAAGTCTGCACCAATGACCACTCTTTCACCTCTGGGGGTACTCTGCATCACGTCATTCACTCCAGAATCTCTCCTCTTTTAGCTCACATCCTGCCTGTGGGGCATAAGCACTAACAACATTGAGCATCACACCTTCAATTTCTAACTTGAGACTCATCACTCTGTCTGACACTCTTTTCACTTCTAGAACATTTCTGACAAACCCCTCCTTCAAGATGACTCCTACTCCATTTCTCTTCCCATCCACATCATGATAAAATAGCTTAAACCCTGCTCCTAAGCTTTTAGCTTTGCTACCTTTCCACCGGGTCTCCTGAACACACAGTATGTCCACCTTCCTCCTCTGCTTCATGTCAGCCCGCTCTCTACCTTTTCTTTGCATAGTTCCAACATTCAAAGTCCCTACTCTCAGTCCTAGACTCATGCCTTTCCTCTTCTGTCTCTGCCTACAGACACGCCTCCCACCTCTCCTTCTTCGACCAACAGTAGTCCAAATTCCATCAGCAACCTGTTGATTGACAGCACTGATGGCGGTCGTTGTTAACCCGGGCCTCGACCGATCCGGTATGGGGGTAATACTTCTGATTTGCATCATAAAAGTTTAGCATTGGTTTTACGCCGGATGCCCTTTCTGACACAACCCTCTGCATTTCTCCGGGCTTGGGACTGCCCCCCGCCTCATGGCTACATTGTGAATTTTTTTTCGTATCCTGAGACGTAAATTTGAGGTAAATGCATTTCGTAACCTGGATGTTTCGTTTGTTGGGTCTTTCGTAAGGTGAGGTACCACTGTAATTAGTATTCTAGTATTTTTCTCTGACTGATGAAAGTGTCAATAAAAAGGGATGCATACACTGCTTATTTCCACCAGCATTGGAAAAAGATTAATATTAAAGTAATGCTAAAAAGTGGGAACCCCAAAAATCTAATTCATAAAAAATAAATAAATAAATAAATAGGGAATAGGCATAGCATGATGTTAATAGGATTCTGTGAGACTGTTTGAAATTAGTTTATTGGTTGAGGAGCATTTGAAAATACAGACAACAATAATATAAAACAACACAGTGATTGAACATTTGCTGTTTGTGTGTTTTATGTGGTGAGAGGTAGTAAGGCATGATTTGTGCCTTTAGTGTTACATGCAATCGAAAAGCAGACGGTAAAAACATACACCAAATAAACAAATTCATTAATACTATTTTAACTACACTACACTAATAAATTGTGGCCTGAAAATGTTTCTCAGGGGAGTTAAATATGACAAACACCCATCAGAGAGATGTTTGCTCATGTGACTAAGCAATGCGAGATGACATTTATCCACAATGATATCGCCCATTCTGTAATTAATATGTTGAAAATATAAATTACAGAATCCCAAAATATAAAACCGGTCAACTTTCTTTTCCAACTACACTTTTGTGTTGTTCGAAGGCAAGATGATGAAGTGCAAATATGGCCCAGGATATTTAAAATGTAGTTTTTTTATGGATCAATGATAAAATGGGCCAGCCCAGTGTGTGGAAAGTAGTGAAGTGCTTGCATTTGAGAACATGAAATCATCTCCAGTAAAACGAAACTTCCCGCATGCAAAAACTACACAGTGGAGGTTTTTCAAAGATGACTTCAGGAGCTGATGACATGACAAAAGTGTCTGACAGCATCTTGACCCAAATAAGTACAAGCTCTCTGGGCATCTCAGCATATTAGAGAGACCAAGATGCCCTCCATAATCACCAATAAGATTATTTTACCTGCGGCTATGGACATGGTCAAAGAGGTTCTGGCTCAGTCAGGGACAAACTTTAAACCATACCCATGGTCCAATGATACCATAGCTCACATGTCTGACATTATAAAACAGCAGGCCACAACTCACGTCAAAGCAGGCTCTTACTGTGCTTTACAGATGGATGAATCCACAGATATAGCTATTCATGCCATATACTAGTCCTTCTCAAAAAATTAGCATATTATGATGAAGTTCATTATTTTCTGTAATGTACTGATAAAAATTAAACTTTCATATATTTTAGATTCATTGCACACCAACTGAAATATTTCGGGCCTTTTATTGTTTTAATACTGATGATTTTGGCATACAGCTCATGAAAATCCAAAATTCCTATCTCAAAAAATGAGCATATCATGAAAAGGAACTCTAAACGAGCTATTAACCTAATCATCTGAATCAACCAATTAACTCTGAACACCTGCAAAAGATTCCTGAGGCTTTTAAAAACTCCCAGCCTCATTCATTACTCAAAACTGTAATCATGGGTAAGACTGCCGACCTGACTGCTGTCCAGAAGGCCATCATTGACACCCTCAAGCAAGAGGGTAAGACATAGAAAGAAATCTCTGAGCGAATAGGCTGTTCCCAGAGTGCTGTATCAAGCCACCTCAGTGGGACGTCTGTGGGAAGGAAAAAGTGTGGCAGAAAGCGCTGCACAACCAGAAGAGGTGACCGGACCCTGAGGAAGATTGTGGAGAAGAGCCGATTCCAGACCTTGGGGGACCTGTGGAAGCAGTGGACTGGGCTACAGCTACCGCATTCCCCAAGTCAAGCCACTTTTGAAGCAAAAACAGCGGCAGAAGCGCCTAACCTGGGCTACAGAGAAGCAGCACTGGACTGTTGCTCAGTGGTCCAAAGTACTTTTTTCAGAAGAAAGCAAATTTTACATGTCATTTGGAAACCAAGGTGCCAGAGTCTGGAGGAAGACTGGGGAGAAGGAAATGCCAAAATGCTGAAGTCCAGTATCAAGTACCTACAGTCAGTGATGGTCTGGGGCGCCATGCCAGCTTCTGGTGTTGGTCCACTGTGTTTTATCAAGGGCAGGGTCAATGCAGCTAGCTATCAGGAGATTTTGGAGCACTTCATGCTTCCATCTGATGAAAAGCTTTATGGAGATGAACATTTCATTGTTCAGCAAGACCTGGGACCTGCTCACAGTGCCAAAACCACTGGTAAATGGTTTACTCTCCATGGTATTACTGTGCTCAATTGGCCTGCCAACTCTCCTGACCTGAACCCCATAGAGAATCTGTGGGATATTGTGAAGAGAAAGTTGAGAGACACCAGACCCACCACTGTGGATGAGCTTAAGGCCGCTATCGAAGCATCCTGGGCCTCCATAACACCTCAGCAGTGCCACAGGCTGATTGCCTCCATGCCACGCCGCATTGAAGCAGTCATTTCTGCAAAAGGATTCCCGACCAAGTATTGAGTGCATAACTGAACATAATTATTTGAAGGTTGACTTTTTTTCTATTAAAACACTTTTTTTATTGGTCGGATGAAATATGCTAATTTTTTGAGATAGGGATTTGGGGTTTTCATGAGCTGTATGCCAGAATCATCAGTATTAAAACAATAAAAGACCTGAAATATTTCAGTTGGTGTGCAATGAATCTAAAATATATGAAAGTTTAATTTTTATCAGTACATTACAGAAAATAATGAATTTTATCACAATATGCTAATTTTCTGAGAAGGACTAGTGACTTGTTTGTGAGACATGTATTAGTCAGTGATTTGCAAAAGCAATTTTTTTCTGCAGCTGGGAACTCTCTACCTCTATAAAGTCACAGGGCATGCTTAATACCATGGATTTGTATTTGAGCTCAGTGGGGCTTGTTACGAAAATGGGTATAATCAGGAATATAACCCCAGTTCTGTTCAGTGAAGTTTCTTGTTTATGGTGATTTTACGGCCATTTTTAATTGCCTGGGCTATGTAAGGCCTATAGCTGTGTTTGTCAGTTTATCCTTTTGCTTTATATTGAATTAATATTTTGTCTTGTATGAAATTGAATATCAGCAGTTAGCTTATATTCAAATCTAACTGACTTAACTTGGTTAAGCCCCTATGAATAACTTCTGGTGTCAGAATAAATTCCCCAAAGTCATCAAATACTAATTTTGGGCGGTCTCGCTGTGATCTTGTAATTTTCGTGCTTCGTTGCGAAGTTTTCAGTTGATGTAATTGACATCATCTTCGATGGTCAGCTTTAATTTGCCGTATAATTTATGTCTCTACGACCTGTAGTTTGTGTGTTAAGTTAGTTTATAAGTAGTGGAGAACACAGTTTCACCTTGTTCATAATAATTTCAGAGCAGGTCACGTGGGATATCTTCAATCACGTCCGCTCTAACGCTATTCAAGCGTAAGCGCGCTTCAGAGCAGCGCTTGTTGGATTTGCTGGACTGGACTAACTCATACTGTAAGGAGGTGCTAGCTAGATCTGGTACTGTCCTGGCAAGACGGTACACCGAAGACTTATGAAGTTGGGTGTTTCCTTAACCTTTCGGCACAAAGAATAGAAGACTGGAATGGGTTACCGCTGTTCTACGCTGATAAACCGACTGTGATCTACTGACCGATCGGTGAAAAGGACTTTGTTCTTTCCGTGGAGATATTGAAATTCCGGGATGGTGTACGTCTCAATGCCGATTTCATGACAACTGAAATGGAGCGTGGTAGAGTCATCTTTAGAAAATCACCTATTAGTCGAAGTTGTTAGACATTAGATTGCACAATATATCATCTACTTTGTTAGTTTACTATATTTAACGACTATATTAATGTGGAATTCCTTACTGGAAAGTAGTTTAATTATCATCTCACATACCTTTTGAAATCAGTCATTGTTTATTGTAAATCTTAATGTATTTATACTAATTTGGGTGTAATAAACTTCGAATCAAACTTTTTATTGGCGTTGTCCCTTTGATACCTTAATATAACCCAAATTAACAAGTTGTGTGTTTTAAGAACCCGTGGTTAAGGCTATTTATGTGCCTAGCTGCTTTTGTGAAAGTGTCTTGACTCTACTGTAGTAGAAAAGGGTCAGCACCGTAACAGGGCTGAGCTGAGCACATTGTGTGAGAATCACCACTGCCTCCAAGACTAGGTAAAATTCAGTCATGAATCTGGAAGGGGCATCCAATGCAACATGGAAACCACTGGCAGCAAGAATATGGTGCATGGGTCAACGAAACTTTTTTAAAAATGTCATTAAAATGGAGGACCACATTAAACACAGGGTGAAGAACAGTCACTGCATTTCAAAACTGTGTAAAGTCCTGGACTCTGAGCACATGCAGCTGGTGCATCACTCTAAAGCAGAGGTGGGCAAACTACGGCCTGCGAGCCACATCCGGCTGACGCTGGTGTTTTTAATCCGGCCTGCCAAAGATTCATTGGTACAGAATTCATGTTTGATGTGAATGATTGATTGATTGCATTCATTTGCCTTGGCTTGTAATGACAGCAGTTCAACACCATTGGCGCATTCGGCGCAGTCAGTTGATTTTGTGGAGCTCAAGCCACTTCCTGTTATCACTCTTCTGCTGCACAGAGCCCATTTACAACAATGTCAGAGAAAAGAAAAGTCGACAGTGAGTGCTGGGTGGTTCATAAGGAATGGACACATACTTTTTTACTGAAGTCTAGTCAAAAGTTGTACGTCTTATTTGCCAAGAAACCATTTCGGTTTGAAAAGAATATAACATCAACCACCACTTTTCCACCATGCATGCTAATCACGCCAACAACTTGTCACCGCAAGAACGTCCAACTACCGCTGATAGGTTGGTCGCAAGCTAGCAGGCTCAGGAAAACTACCTTCATCTGAGCAACTTCCATCCCAGAATCATGCACAATTCACCAGGAAGCACTGTGTAAATCCGTGGTGCAGCTCAACCACGTAGTGAAGCCGGTTGTGAAACTCATTAAGTTTATTCGAGCAACGGGACTTCATCGTCAGTTTATTCATTTTCTCGAAGAATCTGACGCTGATCACAGGAACTTTCTTTACATTCTAATGTCCACTGGTTCAGTTTGGAGAAAGTGTGTCAACGAGTGTGAAGATCAAACAGGAGATTATTTCTGTTTGGAGCTTCTTGAGAACACTGACAATGCTCCTGAGCTGAAAGACACAGATTGGCTTTGTGATTTCACTTTTACTGTGGACAAACTGACCCACATGAACAAGCTGAATGTGAATGAGAAAAAAAAAAAAGAGAGAGAAAAAAAAAAAAAAACAGTTCATGCATGAAATGCAAGCAAATGTCACAGCCTTCAAAACCAGGCAAGTTCTATTTTCAAAGCAAATCTCAGACAAATCATTCGCTCATTTCCCCCAAACTGGCCAGGTTAAAAGAGGCCCTGCAACATGTGAACAAAGGAAGGCACTGGATGACCTGCATGAAGAATTCTGCCATCGGGTTTGTGATTTTGGAAAAATTGACAGGGCACTTCAGCTGATGTCATGTCCCTCCTCACAAGACCCTGAAACGGTACCACAGGAGTTGCAGTTGGAACCGAGTGATCTCCAATGGACATTATGTTAAAGGAGAAGTTCAACTTCCTTAAACCGGAGGAGTTTTATGCTTCACGAAGTGCAGCCAAATTTCCAAACATCCAGAAGATGGCACACACGATGCTGGTGTTGTTTGGCTCTACATGTGTGTGAACAGACTTTTAGTGTGATGAACAACAACAATGCACCCCGCAGATCCCAGTTGAGTGATCAACACCTCAAATCTGTTCTGAGAATCACCACAATGGAATTACCACCAGACTTTGATGCACTGGCAAAAATGGGTGATCAACAACACTGTTCCCACTAAATGGTACGTTAATATTTTAATGCATTTTTTCTGTTTATGTTTGATAAGTACTGTTAAAAAATGCATTTTTTTTATTATATATTGCTAATTCAGCCTGTTTGTCATATTTTAAAAGTCAATGTGGGCCCCCAAGCCAAAATAATTGTACACCCCTGCTCTAAAGCATGCTGGATGTTGATGGGTAAGACACTGCTCTGCTTTTATGAGCTGAAAACAAAAATTTCCACCTCCTCTCAGAGAATAACTCCCTGTATGCTGAGCCGATTGATAATGAAATAAAACTGCATATTTTGCAGGGGAAAGGACACAGTATTTTTGAACCATCAGACAAAATGAAGATAACTGATCTGGGAGGGAGAGTTAAGGGAACAGATCTGAGTGGGGGCAATGAATCTGGGTGTAAGAGTTAAGATAATGACTTGGACAGGAGAGTGAGAGGAATGGATTTGAACTCTGTGGTGAAATAAATGGATTCGGGTTGGAGACTGAAGATAATGTCTTATGGATGGAGACCGAGGGAAACAGATTTGGGTGGGAGAATGAAGCTAACAGATTTAAGCAGAAATGTGAAGGTTATATATGTGGGTTATAGACTAAGGGTAATGGATTTAGGTAGAAGAATGAAGGAATGGATTCTTGTGGGAAATTGAAAATGATGGGTTTGAGCTATAGACCGAGTGTAATGGATTTGAGCAAAAGGAGGAAGGTAAGGGATTTGAGTCAGAGAGTTAAGGTGAGAGATTTTGGTCAATGTGTTAAGGGAAGTAATTTAGGCTTGAGTACAAAAGGTAATCGATTTGGATCAGAAAGTAAGGTGACACCTGATGGCAAATGGTGTCACTTTTACAAGTGAAAAATGTGAAGAACTGTTGGGACTATAGCATCAATGCAGCTTACCTCTTACTAGATCCACATCGATCAGGTCTGGCTTCACATGGCCCGTCTTCTTTGGTTTGTTCCTTAGGCCCTGCAGAACAGCAGTTTAGTATTAGAAATGAAAACACAATGCAATGTCAGGAACACAGCTGCTGTAACAGTCTAATATAGCCTGGTCCACATTAGCACTGCTAATTTGCTCATGAAGCCACTGTGCCCCCCAACTAAATCTGGTTATTAATCTTCCACACCCACACATCTTTATCATAATTTCAGGCAAATCACAGGTTTATATTAATCACTCACTCAAACTTGTTACAGTTTATGTAGTAACAGTCACTCACATGATGGATGCTCCACAGAAACAGATTTAAAAACATGTAAAGATGTAGACATGGGCAATATTTGCCTATATCAACAGGTTCTAGCCTATGAAAGATACTTTGTCATGTCCAAATGAATGGAAATGATCCCAAGTGAGTCAGGGCAGCTCAACTTGCAGAAGAGTAAACCGGACATTTCTTCCATCTGTTGTTCATCCACTATGACACACAGCATCTTTCACTCGAAGCTCCGCCCACCACAAGCTGGTCAGGTACATAACAGCCCATCACTCCCTCAGCAAACCAACACCACATAACTAAGTACATTCCAACAATTTGCAGACAACGCGCGCACACACACACAGAGAGAGAGAGAGAGAGAGAGAGAGAGAGAGAGAGAGAGAGAATGTAGATGCAAGTCCTGTAGTATCTTACTCAGACAATGTCTCACTGGTCATTCCTGTATTCAGCACCGTTTTGTTTAGCCGGAAATTAACGAAGCCATTATAATCGATGCATCATTTAAGACTCATGTCATTCTTTTTTTGTGAAATGCAGAAAGCAGTTTAATCCCTTGTCATCAACTAAACCCAGCATATACTAAAATTTGACTTTTATACCACAACACAGGGTTTAATAACTGTTACTGTTAATTCTCTCCACAAGAATTAACAGTAACAGAGCACATGTAAGTTTACATGCCTCCATTAATCACTACATTAACAGAACCTGTCTGGAATAAATCCCTAAAAAGGCATTACCGACTATCACTGCAGCTCTTTATCTTTCTCCAACGGTGACAAAGAATATAAACGACTATAATAGTTCGTGGAGATCAGCAGGGTCCAAACACCCTTCAACAGCAGCTCTTTCTTACCAGGTTACCCAGACCATAGAATAAACTGTTACACTATGTAGCAGTGGCTCAATACAAATTGTGTGAAAAGCTTCCTTAAAACTCACCGACCAATGGTGACCATGTTTTTAAATAGTCAGCTCATTAGTATGCTGCATGCTTTTGGGCCATTTGGTAATTTTCGGCACAACTACGCTCAAGAGAAACTGTTGTGACATTTACCCGCTACGTAAAACCATACCCAGTGTTCCTTATACAGTAAATTTGTACTTTTTAGGTCGGTCACATTTTAAGCAAATGAGTGCAAACACTTTCCACCAGTGTGAATAAATTCATTCAATTCATTTCAGTTTTGTTTGTATAGTGTTTTTCACAATTGACCCTGTCGCAAGTAAAAGTAGGGGCTTACAAAGCATAAAACAATTTAAAAATCTACACATCCCTAATGAGTAAACCCACAGTGACGGTGGCAAGAAAAAACTCCCCCGGTAGACACGAGAAAGAAACCTTGAGAAGAACCAGGCCCAAAATGGAAACTCATCCTCTTTTTTGTGAAACCAAAACCAATTTGATTTTGCCTCGCTATATTTGAGTACATGTGGCATTCATGTTATGTCAAAATGTCTAAATGCGTTTCATTCTCTGTAAGGTCCACACTACAGATTTACATGTATAAGCAATGTGGGGGAATATGAACCTTCGCGAGGTACATGATTGGCTTGTGAAGCTGCGGCTATCTTTGAGACGTTGAACCATTATAAACAAACACCACCTCACAAGTTTATTACATATTATTTTCATACATGTTAAAGTTTTTAGAGCCTCCAAAAAACTGTTCCAGTAATGCTTGAAATGTGAAAATAAAGCTATTATTTCGAGTCAAACTGATTTTCCGCAGGAGTTACTGCACATTTCACAATCTCAGTGACTGAAAATTAATTCAATATCCGGACGAAAAAAAAAAGATCTCAAATTTGCTATAAGCTTTATTCATTTTACACACACACACACACACACCCCGTGTTCAGATATCCATAAATTACCTGAAAAGATGTATCTGAATTAAATTCATATAATGACTGGCGAAATTTATTAATATTAATCAAATTTAAACGACATCACAATGTTTTAAGAATGTGACTGAATACATATACTACAGTAATACAGCACAATTAACTACACACACACACACACACACGTATTAAAAATTATATGTAATTTCAAAGAATCTTGAGGTTAAGTATGAGAGAGCTATTAAAAAAAAAAAAAAAACCCCGGACAACTCCACCATTGACCCATTGCCAATATAACCAATACTAATAACTCGGTAAATACATGCTTTATATAAACATTATTTATGTATCTTTTTTTTATTTGTATCGTGAAAGTTATACCACATAACTGGAAATAAAACTTTGGATTACTTGAAAATGCAACTGCCATAGTAAACTTCCGTTTGCTCAGATTATTTCTGAATTGTCTGCAGCAATAGGTTGCACAAAACTGGGCCATTTCTTTTAGTTCATTGTTGTGATTTGGTAGATCAATCGATGATTCTGTGCTTTGCTGAAACTTGCTCCCATAGGTAAAAGATATATTAGTATAAAACATTTATAGAAGAGACATCTTTATACCCATGCTTGCTCCCAGCTCGCACCACTTTAAGATGGCAAATTGTGTGCTTCTGCTTGATGAATGAATGGACCAATTGCATATCAATGTACATCTATAGTTCACACAATCCTAAGTAGATTGACACCAATGTTGTGAATATAAAACTACATCAAAAACTGCTTTACACAACCAGTTTTGGTATATTGTGTAAACTGCCTAAAAATTTAGGGTAGGAGCTACAAATATACAGGACCTGCTGACCATTGTGCCATCTCCAAACCACTTTGACCTTGTGAGTAACTTTTGGCCTAATTTAATGGATCAGAAGCAACGAAAATGTATTCTTTTGTTTGTTTACAGTAAAACACATGTACAGTCATACACAAGGAGGTAGGTGCATAATAAAGCCCCATTTCAGCTACTGTACTTTCCGGACTATATGTCGCTCCGGAGTACAAGTCGCATTGGCCAAAAAATGCACAATGAAGAAGAAAAAACCCCACATACAAGTCGCACTGGACTATAAGTCACAAACTCATGAAAACTGTCTACCTTGGCTTGGAAATCTGCTGGCATTTTATATGACGCTGTGGTCCTCGCTCTGATATTGAGAGGGGGTTGTGTTGCATGAAGTGGTAACACCAAGAAAGTCCTCACACAAAGTCATTTATATTCATCTCCCTGACAACTACCTGGACGTGGAGATGTAACTGCACTGTTGACTAGCCTCTCCCTGCAGCATGTTGCTCAAACCCCCATGTGCGAGCTTGTTCTTCTAGCTGTGGCCATCTAGCTTTTAGCCCGCGATTAGTTTTTTAACGATTCGGTTTTTTGTTTTCTTCATCGCAGTAATAATAATCTCCGCTTTTCTGCCCTCCTGTTAGAATTATATGTAATAATTCCTCTATGTGGACATGGAGACGCAACTGCACTGTTGACAAGCCTCTCCCTGCAATACGTTGCTCAAGCACCATGCGCGAGCTCGTTCCTCTAGGCCAGGGGTGCTCACACTTTTCCAGCATGCAAGCTACTCATAGAATGACCAAGTCACAAAGATCTACCCACTACAAAAATGCAAAACACATTTATTTTAAAGTATATTGAGGATTCATGTGCCTTGCATAGCCGCATGAGCCAATATTGCACAACACAACATAATTAACTATGAACATTTTTTGTAACTAACCGAGTTCACTTTGATGACTTGCACTGAATTTAATCAGCCAGGGATGCATAGTCCGGACAGTAGCTGCTGACAGCAAGCCTCAAGCACACTTCCAAACGCATTTCGAAAATGACTTCATGGGGAAAAAAATCCGCCTCCCATTCCGTATGAAAGTGATACTTTGTCTTCTTTGCTCCAGCATCCATACTCATGTTTGATAAGCTTTCTTTACTTTAAGAAAAAAGCAAGGGCTTAAAATAGGAGGGAACTCGCTGACTTGCTTGTTTTTCTGTACTTAGTGCCGTTGTTTGCACATGCGCGGTGAGCTAAAGGTCAGAAAAATGTCTATTTTTTTAACGTCATGTTATTTACCAATACTACCTTCGCGATCGACCAATATTACGTTCAAGATCGACGTACTGAGCACCCCTGCTCTAGGCCATCTAGCTTTTAGCCCGTGATTAGATTTTTTTTGTTTTCTTCATTGCAGTAATAATAATCTCTGCTTTTCTCCAGTCTCGCACAAGTTTCTCGTTCACTCCAAACTTTCTTTCTGCTGCTCGAGTACCATTTTCTGATGCATATTTCACTAGTTGCAGCTTGTAATCCACAGAATAGGTTTTTCTTTTTGTGGCTATTTCTTCAGTGGTACTGGTGCCCAAGGCTAGAGTGCCCTCTTGTGGTTGAGAGTGTAAAAATAATAAACATGTGAAATTGTGTTTGTTATGATGACAAATAGAATTACAGTCGCCCCCCCCCTACTTACGAAACCCCCTGGGTACGAAAATTCCAGGTTACAAAAACCATTTTCCTAAGTTTTCGTCCCCAGGATACGAAAACAACCTCCTCTTACGAAATGCGCCATTCAAAATTCTAACGCGCCAATCAAAATTTCTCATGATGTGCGAGTTGCACTCTCATTGGCTGTCTCCCAACATCCCGCCCCGCTGGCCTCCCATTGGCTAGGAGGGATGACGCAGTTGAACTTCCTGTACCCATACGTCCTGTTCGTCACACGCATGAAGGAGAGTTGACTGTTGGCTTGTTTTGAGATTGATCATGCAGCGTGGACGATCTGGACGATATTGAACCAGAGGGAGACCTTAAAGCGGAAATACAGTGACTGAGGCAATTATTTAGGCACGATATTAAAAGAGTGCTCCGTGGGAAAAGACCTCCGATCTCGCAAGGAAGAAAGTTAATATTGAATGAGGACCTGTGATCTTTCAAACGGGTACTGTAATTCTGCTTTAAATAAAACATCCTGTCGATTTAAACATTTAAATAGAATTGTTCTGTCAGCTGTTGTGTGTGTGTGTGTGTGTGTGTGTGTGTGTGAGAGAGAGAGAGAGAGAGAGAAAGAGAGAGAGACAGAAGGAGGCTTAACTCTTTAGTTTACTTTAAGTTGTTTAATTCAATAAATGTTTAATAAATTTGGCACATGTGAGCAAAACGTGGCTCATCTGGACCTCCGATCCATCCCTCAAGGAATCAAGTTAAAGTTGAGTTTGGCCCTCCGATCTGTCAAGCAGGGAATGCGCTTTGAATTCCACGTCTTAACATGCTCTGGCGTCCTGCTTGTGGGCGTGGCCCGCAGTGCCACAATAAAAATTTAATGTGTATACAATACATATTCAATGCGTACTGTATTGTGTGTGTGAGAGAGAGAGAGCTGTGTGCGTGTGTGTGTGAGTGTGAGTAATAAAAAATGCTTAATAATGATTTAATTAATATATGCTAATAAAATGTTTAAATGGTTTATTAAATAAATTTTTTTAACACATTTCATACAAAATTGGCATACTTTTATGATTTTTAAAGGTTTTATAGGGTAGTCTTGGGAGCCTTGGAACGAATGAGGCGTTTTACATGTAAAATGTGCCCCTACTTACGAAACTCCCGGGTTACAAAAAAAGACACTGGAACGGATTAATTTCGTAAGTAGGGGGCCGACTGTACATGTAATAATTTCACACACACGAGTCTCTTTGGAATATTAGTCGCACCTTCAGCCAAAATATGAAAAAAAGTGTGACATAGTCCAGGGAAAAAAAAAAAAAAAAAAAAAAAAACAGTACTAGTCCTTCTCAAAAAATTAGCATATTGTGATAAAGTTCATTATTTTCTGTAATGTGCCGATAAACATTAGACGTTCATATATTTTAGATTCATTGCACACCAACTCAAATATTTCAGGTCTTTTATTGTTTTAATACTGATGATTTTGGCATACAGCTCATGAAAACCCAAAATTCCTCTAAAAAAATTAGCATATTTCATCCGACCAATTAAAAAAAAAAGTGTTTTTGATACAAAAAAGTCAACCTTCAAATAATTATGTTCAGTTATGCACTCAATACTTGGTTGGGAATCCTTGTGCAGAAATGACTGCTTCAATGCGGCGTGGCATGGAGGCAATCAGCCTGTGGCACTGTTGAGGTGTTATGGAGGCCCAGGATGCTCTCGATAGCGGCCTTAAGCTCATACACAGTGTTGGGTCTGGGTCTCTCAACTTTCTCTTCACAATATCCCACAGATTCTCTATGGGGTTCAGCTCAGGAGAGTTGGCAGGCCAATTGAGCACAGTAATACCATGGTCCATTTACCGGTGGTTTTGGCACTGTGAGCAGGTGCCAGGTCTTGCTGAAAAATGAAATCTTCATTTTCATAAAGCTTTTCAGCAGATGGAAGCATGAAGTGCTCCAAAATCTCCTGATAGCTAGCTGCATTGACTCTGCCCTTGATAAAACACAGTAGACCAACACCAGCAGCTGACATGGCACCCCAGACCATCACTGACTGTGGGTACTTGACACTGGAATTCAGGTATTTTGGCATTTCCTTCTCCCCAGTCTTCCTCCAGACTCTGGCACCTTGGTTTCCGAATGACATGCAAAATTTGCTTTCATCCGAAAAAAGTACTTTGGACCATTGTGCAACAGTCCAGTGCTGCTTCTCTGTAGCCCAGGTCAGGCGCTTCTGTTGCTCTTTCTGGTTCAAAAGTGGCTTGACCTGGGGAATGTGGTACCTGTAGCGCAGTCCACTGCTTCCACAGGTCCTCCAAGGTCTGGAATCAGCCCTTCTTTCACTTTTTCCTTCCCACAGACGTCCCACTGAGGTGCCTTGATACAGCACTCTGGGAACAGCCTATTCGCTCAGAGATTTCTTTCCATGTCTTACCCTCTTGCCTGTGGGTGTCAATGATGGCCTTCTGGACAGCAGTCAGGTCGGCAGTCTTACCCATGATTGCGGTTTTGAGTAATGAACCAGGCTGGGAGTTTTTAAAAGCCTCAGGAATCTTTTGCAGGTGTTTAGAGTTAATTGGTTGATTTAGATGATTAGGTTAATAGCTCGTTTAGAGTAGCTTTTCATGATATGCTCATTTTTTGAGATAGGAGTTTTGGGTTTATGAGCTGTATGCCTAAATCATGAGTATTAAAACAATAAAAGACCTGAAATATTTCAGTTGGTGTGCAATGAATCTAAAATATATGAACGTTTAATTTTTATCAGTACATTACAGAAAATAATGAACTTTATCACAACATGCTAATTTTAATATGGGACAATGTTTATAATTAGGATTTTTTTTTATTTATTTATTTTACACCATGTACACTATGGAAAAGATTTTAAAATGTAAAGAAATAGAAAACTGCTAATATAAAACAGGAATAATAACTTAAAAATACAATTTACCTTAATTTCCAGACTATTGATCACCCATCAAAATAAGCAGCACCAACTAAATTTAAAAAGAAAAAAGAATTTGTACATATACAGACGCTCCCCGACTTATGTTTTTAATTGATTCCGGAAAAAACACACAACATATCGTGTATACATGCGATATTTGGTTAGATTTGTTTGACGAGAGTGCTCCCTATTTACTGTGTTCAGGCCTGCTTAAAAAGGTGAGATCACTAACCATACCCAAGCTGCAAGAAACATTAAAGTTCTGACACATACTTTTCAATTCCAAAGCTGAAAATTCCTCCTTCAACATCAGCTGCCACAATCTTTTTTTATGATTGCAGCATGATTTACGGAAAATCCCAGTTGCATAAATGATGAATCTGTATGGCATGTAATAGGGCTGAGTCTTACCATGCCCAAAACCATTCCAAATAATCCGCAAAGTAAAAACAAACAATCTCCATCCTGCTGTGCGGAGGGTTTTTCTTCATTATAAATAGCTGCATGATGATGTTATAACCACACTCAAAGATGTGAGCACAGATTCTGTATAAAAGTATTTCTGCACACTTTTTGAACTCTTTAGGAGAGGACTGTTAATAATATTGTAAGGTTGATAAATAGCATATATGTCTGTCTTCCTTTCGGCTTTTTCCCTTTTACTCGGGAGTCGCCACAGCGAATCATCTGATACGCACGTTTGATTTGGCAGAGGTTTTTACATCGGATGCCCTTCCTGTCACAACCCTTTAGCAAGGGACAGACACACGCTGACGACTTTGCAGCCTACTCTTTACGAAAGGCAGCAATGGTTCTTTTACATGCCTCTCACCATAGACAGTGAGAGACATGGCCCGCCTTTGATAACCCAGTTAGCTGCACTTGATAAATAGCATATATGCTCTCCCTAAATAGAGACCAGAAAATGTAAATGATGACATAAACAATCTTATAATTGTAAATAATTACACTTGGCCCCACCCACTTCCTGAAAAGAAAAGCAGCTTGATTATCACCACTGACAGAAAAGTTGATGTGAGACATCGTCTTCAGCTACAGTTACATGGTGTGTCTTCTAATCCAGTCTGCTTATCTCATTCACACACACCCACACACTGACATCCACAAACACAAGGACATACACACAACCCAAAACCACAGAGAAAGGCACTGGGGTGTGTTAAAAATGCAAGACGAGTGTGGATGAGCAGGGGGCGGGCATTCGCATGGCAGTGCTGGGGGAAGGAGCCTGCTGCAGTACTTACCCATCTAATGAACTGCTCAGAGTCAAAGTGGTGAAGAAGATGGGGAAAGAGTTAAACTGAAAACAGAAAGGCTACTAATGGCACACAGTCAGTGTACAGCTGAACACTCACTTTCATAAACACACACACACACGGGCCATGGTCCACAGGAAGTTGGCCTCACATTGTACATATAACAAAATGCAAACTGAGCGGTAAAATGATGAAGAAATAAAAGAGGAAAGAGTAAAATACTGCACCTTGATCTCTCTTTGCTCTACAGACTTCTCCCAAATCTGCTGGTCATATGCACCAATCTGAAAGGCAAAGAAAAACCCAGGATGTTAAGCCAACATCTTAGAACATCACAAAAGGTCTTAGGCTGTGTGAGTTTTAAGAGGCAGCACTTTTTCTGTGTTTGCTCTCCCTTCTCTGAAACATGTCTGCTCTCTTGAGAGTGCAATAATTTTTATACTGTCAAAGTGGAGCGAGAGTTTGAGCAATCCAGGAAGTTAATCAGGGATGAGTGGATGAGCCGGAGCTCAGGTTTCCTGCCACTGTAGGTGTTCACTTCACTCCTCTTTGCCTGTATAAAGGGAAGGAAGTAGTGCGAGTGTAGGAGCCAGAGCACATGATGGAGGAGAGACAGGGCTGCTGCTCTGTGTTCCAGGGTGTCATTTGCACACTCGTGCACAGCAATGGAAAAGTGTGCATCATTCATGAGTTGCCTTCTAAGCTTCATTAAACATGCAGCAGCAATACAAAACAGCATGCATCTGGGTCATACCAAACAAATACATGAAACTAAAAGACTTATCCAAAAGCACCTGCCCAACTCCCTACAGGGCTTCTTTTTTTAACAGATTCTGAGAATTGTGCAACTTAAAGACAGATCGAATTATTGTCCATCGTTTCATATTGCTTTCTGTCGGTTATATTGTCATGTCATAAATCTCTGTGTGTACAACAATACTTTCAATCATTAGACGGCTTATTCGGGATGCAGCTGCGCAATTTAGATATTTATGACTACACTGTTTGTCTCAACGACAGGCGGCTATTAAGTCCACCCTGATCAGGATGTACACCACACACACACAACCCTGACAGAAAAAAATATAGGTAAAGTTTATGACTGCATTAGAGGACAATCTTGTAAGGTTGGAGATTATTGATTTTATCTGAGAAAATGTATTGATCACTTGAGAGGAAATTAGATTCTGCATTTAACCTAAAGTTTTAACTTAATACCCCCATTTCACTGGACCATGGCTGACTTACAGAAGCAAAAATATTGTCATCTGCAAACGTTCTGCAATTATTTCCTTATCTTCTGTGTCATTCCATAGTTATTCCTCAAGTCTTCCTCCACTTCCGTATGCTTCCGGCAGGACAAAATATTCTGTGACCGTGCTTTTGAACATGTTCAAAAGCAAGTTCACGGGAAAAAAAAATTCCGTGACTGTTCCGTGCTCTACACACTACACACCATCAGCAGCAACATCAGACCGAGCACTTGCCGGGTGCTTTGCCTCTCAAATGGCCCCTGAAGACCAATCGATGGTACGCCGTGAGTATTTCACCTTCTTCTGATTCACTGGTCCACTGCTGATTATGGTTTGCTTGAGACTTTGATCGGGTCTGCATGATCATCTTCCTCATGCCGATGATCACATGCGCACGGATTGAGTAGAGAACACGCCGCACGCACAGTCATGTTTAAACCGCTTATAATAAATGATCAAGCAAATACAAAGCAGGGTTCAGCGATCAGCGTGTCTTAAACACAGGCTTTCATCCAGCACAGACTCGATCAGAGGGATTTCCACATTTCCATAGAGTTTTCACCCATTTTCCGTGTAAAAATGCCGAAGCTCTTCCATAGACTGCGTTACGCGCCTTTCCGCTATGATCGTTGCATGCCGTGCTCCAGTGAAATGGGGGTATAATCTAAAGTGCATGCGCACACACACATACACAGAGCAGTACATAGTTTAGATTATTTGATTAGAAGTCGCCTTTCCCCTCAGCCGAGTTACAGGTGAACACATCGTGAATGTATGTGAATGTAAAGTGTGGTCACGTGTTACCAGTTTGGATCAAAACATACTTTTTTGAAAGCCAGTCTTCTTTTCATGCTGAACAACTTATGCGAAAATGGGTATACCTGGCTGCAGGCTTGTTATCTCACTTCGTAATTTTGAAGCATCTTGTTTAAATTTTTAAGTGTGATATTGTACTTTCTTTATTTGTATAGATTTTACAATACAAACTTCTAACCAGAAAAACAACCAAAAGGATCTGATTTGAAATTAAATAAAATCACCTAAATACTTACTTGATATATTCCTCATTTTTATTGAAGGCCACATCACTAAATTTAAAGGTGATCGAGGGAAAAATAATCACTGAACATCTATTCTAAAAGGGCTTAGCAGCAACAAGCTTGCATGCAAACAAGCATGCAATTTTAGACCAGCTGTTTACTTGAAACAGGCTGGAATCATAGTGGAAGATGATAAATTACGTTTCATGGTAATAGCTGATGCAAAGAATGTACGATAATCATATTCTTTGGAAGCTCCTGCAGGCCAAAAATAAGGAGACGGGTTGTATTTGGCCTGTAGGCCCGAGTATGATACCTAGGGTATAAATGGTTTATTTGCTTATTTGTTTCTTTTTTCATTTACTCTTTGAACCTTCAAAAAAAGTGCTACATTGTCACATAAAAAGATATGAAATTACTTACAGTATATCATGATATGAAATTTTGACCATATCACCAAACCCTATTTGTAAACTGATATGGTAAAATGAGTCAGAAGTTTCAAGTACCACTGCAGAGATACAGGCCTAAATACGTTGTGATACATTGAAATATCTACTTTTACTGTCGGTTTTTTATGATTTGATAGATGAACTAATAATCTATCA
The DNA here is from genome assembly GCA_024760905.1 of Plotosus lineatus. Taxonomy (NCBI): domain Eukaryota; kingdom Metazoa; phylum Chordata; class Actinopteri; order Siluriformes; family Plotosidae; genus Plotosus; species Plotosus lineatus. Next base: position 37,392,151 of record CM045733.1, read on the forward strand.
TTTTCCCCAAGTTTTCACTGCCAAGAAACTCAAAGAAACAAAACCGGCCGTATAGCAGAGGGTCCTACCTCAAAACGGACCATAGGATAATGTTTAATCATATTTCATACATATATTTATGATACATCTTTCTATAGACTTACTAGTATATATATTACACACACACACACACACACACACACACACACACACACACACACACACACACATATACATACACACACAGTGCTGTGCAAACATTTTCTGACATTTTTTGCATGTTTGTCAGTATCATCCATTTCAGATCAAGCAAACCTAAATATTATACAAAGATAAAACACAAGTAAACACAAAATGCAGTTGTCAGTGCCAATTGCATTTATTAAGGGGAAAAAACATATGAACCTACAAGGGCCCATGTGAATAAGTAACTGTCCCTAAACCGAATAGCTGGTCAAACCACCTTTTGCAGCAATAACTGCAGTCAAGCATTTGCGATAAGAGGCAATGAATAGCCTTTTGAAGGTCATGCCACAGCATCTCAACAGAGTTCAGGTTGGGACTTTGACTAGGCCACTCCAAAACCCTTATTTTGTTCTTTTTTAACCATTCAGAAGTGGACATGTTGGTGTGCTTTTGATCACTACCTTGCTGCATAACCCAGGTGTGCTTTTAGCTTGAGGTCATGAACTAGTGGACAAAAAAATCTTTGCCAGGATTTCTTGGTAGCAAAAAGAATTCATGGTTCCATCAATCATGAGAAGTCACCCAGGTCCTGAAGCACCAAAGCAGGCCCAGATCATCACACTTCCAGCACCATGTTTCACTGTTGGCACAATGTTCTTTTTATCAAATACAGTGTTCCTCTTGTGCCAGACGTAATGGGATGCATTTCTCCAAAAAAGTTCAACTTTAGCTTCATCAGTCCAGAGGACATTTTCCCAAAAGCTTCGGCAATGATCAAGATAATTCTTGGCAAAAGCGAGTCGTGCCTTGATACTGTTTTTTGTCAACAGTAGCTTTCACCTCAGAACTCTTCCATGGATGCCATTTTTGCCTAGTGTCTTTCAGATGGTGGTGTCATGAACATTGACATTAACTGAGGCAAGGGAGGCTTGTAGTTGTTTAGAAGTTGTTTTTGGATCCTTTGCGACTTCTCCGGTTAGTCTGTGGAGTGCTCTTGGAGTAATTTTGGTAGGTCGGAAACTCCTGGGAAGGGTCACCACTGTGCCACGCCTTCTCCATTTATGTCAATTCTCAATTTATGACAGTGGTCTGCAGGAGTCCCAAAGATTTACCAATGACTTTGTATCCTTTCCGAGATTGAGACATCTCTACAATCTTCATTCTTGTTTGCTCTTGAAGCTCACTGGATCGCGGCATGGTGATGTGTGTTCAGTATGGCCTACTTCACCTTGTCAGACAGGTTTTATTTTCGGGTTCTCCTGATTGGAAATGTCTGGCAGCAATCAGGCCTGGGTGTGGCCATGAAATTCAATGCAGTTTTCCCCAATAATGGGATTAATCACAATTATCTCACCGTTTAACAAGAGGGGCAATTACTTTTTCACAGAGGTAAATGTAGGTTTGGATAGGATTTTTCTATTAACAAATAAAATCACAAAAGGTAAAGCACTGTGTGTGTGTGTGGGGGGGGGGGGGCACACACACACACACACACACACACACACACACACACACAGGCAATGTGGTTTTCCTGCTTTAAAATGCGCCCAAGTTCAAAAGTTGTCTTTCTTTAAACAAATATGTGAAAGTGCTCTGATGCTTACTTGCGTGGCTTGGTTTACATTGACACAAAATCCAGCCTTTCTCAGACATTTAACCTTCAGCTTTGTAGATTCTTAATTGTGAAGATTATGTTTTGTCAGCATTATTGTGGTGATAAAGACAAAGTAACGTTTGAATTTCCTTCGGAGATTAATACTCTGTGTGTGTGTTCATATATTCAGAAAAATCCATAAGTTTGTACAATATAATAATGTTAAAAAGAATAAAGCACCATGGCGACGTCAGGTCCAGAAACTATAACAGAACAACACCCCCACCCCCCACCCCTGTTGCCCTCTTTGTGTGTGTGTGTGTGTGTGTGTGTGTGTGTGTGTGTGATGCTGGGCCACAGACATCATTAAAGATGCTTTGTTTTTTGTCCTTACGGAAGTGGCTCATGACTTCATTGTTAAACGTGTCCACAGTGCTGCTAGCGCTTTAGCTTAGCTTTGGCGCTTTAGCTTAGCTTTGGCGCTTTAGCTTAGCTTTATCAGGGTGATGCATAGTATGAACAACGTCCGGACTTCCCCAGAACAGCACTAGCTTTATCGGGGTGATACATAGTATCAACAACTTCCAGAAGTCACGCACTTTTCCTCCCTCTCGGTCTCGTTTTTTAATCGCGTGTTTTTCAAGTTTGACTTCTGGATTTTGTTTGATTTCTAAAGCGATTGAATTCCGATTTGTTCAAACTTTAAAGCGTTCGAATACCGAGGCTCCACTCTATGCTGATTTTTAGTTTGAAAAGAAGACAAAAAGATTTTAATCTGTATTTACTCAAAGTAACTCATAGAAAGAAAAACCAGAATCAACCATCAGTTGATTCCATCAGACTTTATGAAAGCACCTTTTCCTTTGATTACAGCCATGAATCTGTTGGGATAATTCTATATGTACTGTAGACATCTAGTCCATACAATCTTTTCCCACTCTTCTTCACAGAACTGTTCAAGCTCAACCAGATTGGATGGTTATATTGGTAAACTAAAAATTTAAGTCATTCCACATCTTTTCAATAGAGATGAAGGCTCTGTCTAGGCCACAGATGGGCATTCATTTTTCATTTATCTTTCTCTTCAGCTCATTGTGATGTTGGAAGGTGAACCTTCTTCCTGTGCAATTTTCAGGCAGAGGACAACAGGTTTTCCTCAATAATTTAATAGTGTTTCACACCATTCATTTTTCCTTCTATCTTGTGAAGTGTCCCAGTACCTGCTATAGGGAAGCAGCACAAAACAAGACACTTTTAGCTCAATGTTTTACTGTAGTGTAGTGCATAGTGTTCATTGGCTGGTAAGCTGTTATCACATTGCACCAGATATCCAATTTACTGTTGAAGCCAAATAGTTTGATTTTGGTTAAATTGACAGGAATACTTTCTTCCATTTTGCCTCAAAATCTACAAGGTACATTTTGGAGGGAAATCAAGATTAGGCTTTTTTCTTTCAACCCTTCTATACAAGCCACATTTGTGATACTGGTGTCACATGTATACAGAGACCATTCTTTGACAAAAATTTCTGTAACGCCTTCAAAGTTTCAATTGGGATAGCATCTCAAAGCAGCTTCTTCCTCTCTCGGCCTTCCAGTTAGGAGGAATAGCCTGCTGCAAGAAGGGTTCTATTTGTATCAACAATTTCCACTTCTTGATAATGGACTTTGCTGCACCCCTGTGCATTGCTAAAGCCTCCTGATTTGTGTTTGGTCACAACTTGATTTCTGAGGTCTTTTGACAGTGTCTTGCTACCCATTGCATACCTTTTTAAGTTTGAGTTATAATTCAAAGCACTGGTATGCTCCCAGAATAGCTGTTTTTATGCTTAAATAATCAGGATGATAAAAACTGATCACAAGTGGAGGCCCTTTAGTCTGGTGTATGATAGAAAAGATAATTCCTTACACCAAATTAAATTTACAAGTATTTATCGGAGAGACTGTTCCAAATTGCATTGAAAAAAATACATCTGTAAAAAATGTTTTTGTGTTATTTTAGGATGCAAAGGGGCAGTGGTGGTCGAGTGGTATAAGGCGCTGGATCGCTGATCCTAAGGTTGGAGGTCCCACTCTCCACAAGGTTGTCACTGTCCCCTCCACTGAAGCTAACTGGGTTATCAAAGGCAGGCCATGTCTCTCACTGTCTATAGTGAGAGGCATGTAAAAGAACCATTGCTGACTTTCGTAAACAGTAGCTGCAAAGCCGTCAGCGTGTTTCTGTCCCTTGCTAAAGGGTTGTGACAGGAAGGGCATTCGACATAAAAACCTATGCCAAATTAAACGTGTGAATCACTCGCTGTGGCGACCCCTGATAAAGAGGAAAAGACGAAAGGAAACCTCATTTTAGAATGCAAAGCAACAAAATGCAAAAATTTTGAAGGTGGTGATTCTTTTCTATACCCACTGTGTGTATGTGTGTGTGTGTGTGTGTGTGTGTGTGAGAGAGAGAGAGGGAGAGAGAGAGAGAGAGAAATGGACTCATTAAGCTATAAGATCAATCTTCTCCTGTTACAGGAGGATTATGTGACTGAAACACTTATCCCCTGTTCAGGAACTCCATTAAGACAGATTGAGTTCTGTAATGAGTGTGATGGGGGTCTCAATCAACTACATCACAACCAGTTGAGTGTGTCTGAGAGCATAAGATCACTTACACACTTCTTCAACAGATACCTCACCCTCCTGTCCCAAGTCAATTCTGTGTATTCCTTTCCTCAGTATATAATACTAATGAACCGAAGAACCCTCCTCCCGATCTTGCTCCACCCTTTCCTGCTCCGCCCAACAGCTTTCAACATGTAACTTACATCTAATAAATTCCACTGCCTTATGATATTACTACATGTTAAAGGATTGTGTGTGGGTGTGTTTTTTGGAAATTACAGTGAAAACACATGCATACTGATGGAAAATTACTGATTGCACTTGGAGATTAAAAAGCCAAAAAGACCCACCTTCTTCTGGTACCACACCACAGCATCACGCACTTTGGAAGCCATTTACATTTCCCAGATTACCACATGAGGCATTTTAGTCTGAAACAGAGAGAACACCAGATCGAAGAGCTGAAAGGAGAGAGCAGTGGTTAAGTGTGGGGGCACATCTGACACTCTACCTGAGCTTATAAAGCCAGTTAATACTTGTGAAGAAGGTGTGTCCAATACCCTGCGTCACACTCCCTCCCACTATTACTGTAGAGTCTAACCACAGTCTTATCCTTAATACTGCTTTCACAGTCACTGTACAGCAGAGGAAAACTTACTCCTGACTCCACTACGAAACTAACTGATATTCAGTACAATATACACACACACAGGTTTCTGTTTTCTTCTGTTGACATTTCACACATAATTGTTTAAGTTCAGCTTGTAGATTTAGCAAAGGGAACATATACACACACGCTCGCACCCAGACGCTCACACGCCATTCTGAGCTTGGTGTGATAGGGATCCTGTATCTGACAGGTCTGCTAATAGCCTCTTCTCAAACGCACAGAAGTTAACATATACATGATCACAACCAAGCACTGATGTTTCATAGAAAAACAACAATGGATTACAACATTTAGATGGTATGTTGAAATATAAAAACATTTATTTGTTGAAAATATTTTATCTGTATTGCACTAAAAACAGTACAGCACTTGAGCTCACATTTACCCTCATGTATTGTAGTGTTTATTCAACATAAATTTGATTCCTGCAACACATTTAAAGATAGAGATGCATTTGTAGAGTGTACGGTGTCTCTACCCCTCAGCATAGATAATTTTGCAACTACAACTGGTTTTAATTACCCATGCGCTTAGTTTAAGATATGTTGCATCATACATGGACGTGATCAAATTAGCTTAAAAAAATTAACTTATATCCTCGTTTGAAGGTTTTCCGAGATGGCCAGGTGCTGGCATTAGAGGGTTGTTCAAGGTCAAAGGTAATTATCGCATTCAAAAGTCCATATGGCGTTCTATTTGAATCCATGGTAAAGGCATGATTATTGACATTTCTATCAAAGTTACAGTGGCTCCAATATTAAAAAACCATGAGGCACTGAAGCCACATAAATTGAAGCGTGAAGTTGCGAGGGATCCCCGTGTATATATATATATATATATATATATATATATATATATATATATATATATATATATATATATATAGATACACATATATACATACACATACACACACAGTGGTAACTCACTTTATGAAATTAACCCGTTCCAGAAGTGGTTTCTTAACCTGGATTTTTCATAAATTGAACCACGTTTTACATGTAAAACGCGTGATTCGTTCCAAGGCCCCCAATACTACCCCCTAAACCCTTTAAAAATTATACAAGTATACCTTTTAAGTCCTCCTTCTGCTTCAATATCATACCGATGATAGACGGGTTTGGCCATATTCCTTTGCATTGTTTGAATTTTTGAGATGGTGCTTTCATAATGTGAACTTGTTTCATATACAGAGACAAAAATTTTAGGAAAATGTGTTTCATAACCTGGATTTTTAGTTTGTTGGGACTTACGCAAGGTGAGGTACCATTGAGTGTATGTATTATATACACACACACACACATACATGGGGATCCCTCGCTACTTCGCGCTTCAGTAGACACAAGTCGCATTACAACTGCGCATGTGCGGGGAACATGACCCAACAGCTGATCCGAGGGTCACTACGACCAAACTTTATTGCAGCCACTTGCTGTTTTGCAAATTTTTTCTTTTGTTGAGTCTTTCGTTAGGTGAGGTACCACTGTGTGTGTGTGTATATATTGTGTATATATATATTACATACATACATATACACACACACACAAACATACAGACGCTCCCCGACTTACGTTCATCCATTTTTTTTTTTTTAAAGTCCAATTTACTTACCTACGTAGTACACTGACGTAATGACGCTGCATTCATTGTTTACAAACTACAGACTGAGTGTGTGTGTGTGTGTATGTATATATATCACACACACACACAAGTCCTTCTGAAAAAATTATCATATTGTGATAAAGTTAATTATTTTCTGAAATGTATTGATAAAAATTAAACTTTCATATACTTTAGATTCATTGCAGACCAACTGAAATAATATTTCAGGTCTTGTATTGTTTTAATACTGGTGATTTTGGCAGACAGCTCATGAAAACCAAAAATCCCTATCTGAAAAAATTAGCATATTTCATCTGACCAATATATATATATATATATATATATATATATATATATATATATATAAATTTTTTTAAAATACAAAAAATACAAAAAAGCAAATCAGTGTGTGGCACTGCTGAGGTGTTATGGAGGCCCAGGATGCTTCGATAGCGGCCTTAAGCTCATCCACAGTGTTGGGTCTGGTGTTTCTCAACTTTCTCTTCACAATATCCCACAGATTCTCTATGGGGTTCAGGTCAGGAGAGTTGGCAGGCTAATTGAGCACAGTAATACCATGGTCAGTAAACCATTTACCAGTGGTTTTGGCATTGTGAGCAGGTGCCAGGACGTGCTGAAAAATGAAATCTTCATGCTTCCATCTGCTGAAAAGCTTTATGAAAATGAAGTGCTCCAAAATCTCCTGATAGCTAGCTGCATTGACCCTGCCCTTGATAAAACACAGTGGACCAACACCAGAAGCTGACATGGCACCCCAGACCATCACTGACTGTGAGTACTTGACACTGGTCTTCGGGCATTTTGGCATTTCCTTCTCCCCAGTCCAGACTCTGGCACCTTGGTTTCCGAAGGACATGCGAAATTTGCTTTCATCCGAAAAAAGTACTTTGGACCACTGAGCAACAGTCCAGTGCTGCTTCTCTGAAGCCCAGGTCAGGCGCTTCTGCCGCTGTTTTTGCTTCAAAAGTGGCTTGACCTGGGGAATGTGGCACCTGTAGCCTAGTCCACTGCTTCCACAGGTCTCCCAAGGTCTGGAATCGGCCCTTCTCCACAATCTTCCTCAGGGTCCGGTCACCTCTTCTGGTTGTGCAGCGCTTTCTGCTACACTTTTTCCTTCCCACAGACGTCCCACTGAGGTGCCTTGATACAGCACTCTGGGAACAGCCTATTCGCTCAGAGATTTCTTTCTGTCTTACCCTCTTGCTTGAGGGTGTCAATGATGGCCTTCTGGACAGCATCCAGGTCGGCAGTCTTACCCATGATTGCGGTTTTGAGGAATGAACCAGGCTGGGAGTTTTTAAATGGCTCAGGAATCTTTTGCAGGTGTTTAGAGTTAATTTGTTGATTCAGATGATTAGGTTAATAGCTCGTTTAGACTACCTTTTCATGATATGCTAATTTTTTGAGATAGGAATTTTGGGTTTTCATGAGCTGTATGCCAAACTCATCAGTATTAAACCAATAAAAGACCTGACATATTTGAGTTGGTGTGCAATGAATCTAAAATATATGAACATTTCATTTTTATCAGTACATTACAGAAAATAATGAACTTTATCACAATATGCTAATTTTTTGAGAAGGACTAGTATCTATACAGTCGGCCCTCAAATTACGAAGACCCCTGTGCACGAAATCCCCGGATTACAAAAAACATTTTCCCGAGTTTCCGTCCCCAAGATACGAAACAACCCCCTCTTACGAAAAGAAATTCAAAATTCAAACGCGCAAATCACAATTTCACACAACACACGAGTTGCTCTCTCATTGGCTGTCTCTCAACATCCCGCCCTGCTGGCCTCTCAGATGGAGACAGAAGGAAACTTCACTCTTATGTGTGTGTGTGTTGTTAAAAAATGTTTAATAAATAAATGTTAATAAAATGGTTTAATCCGTTAATAAAATGTTTAAATGGTTTAATAAATAATTTGTTTACTTTTAACACATTTCATACAAAATTGGTGTACTTTTATCATTTTTAAATGGTTTATGGGGTTTATCCAGTCCAAAGACTGGAGCCTTGGAACAAATTCAGCGTTTAACATGCAAGATGCGACCCCTACTTACGAAATGGGCTCTGGAACGGGTTAATTTCATAAGTTGGGGACCGACTGTGTACAAATTTGGCGTTTAACATGCAAGATGCGACCCCTACTTACGAAATGGGCTCTGGAACGGATTGATTTCGTAAATTGGGGGCCGACTGTGTGTGTGTGTGTGTGTGTGTGTGTATATCAGTTATATAGCGTGCTACCCTTGTGTTAAGACGTCGTCTCTGTGATCTTTGTGTTTACACTGTTTTGCGGACTTTTGGAACCGGAAGCAAATATGGTTGGTCAGAAGTGTAAGCCTACTAGCATGGTTGCAAGTCTCATATACAGAGATGAATTAACCATCTGCTCAGATTGGCACAATCTACCATGCATACTCAGTTAAGCAAAGAGAGTTGTAATATGAATGAAAACCTGAATGCACAAATTACAGAACAATTACAGATATTTATTATCTTTTAGCAGAATCCTAAGAGTGTATACAGTAAAACCTCCGCTGACGAACGCTTAAGCTCACGAACTTTTCGCCTCAAGAACATTAAATTTGCGAGCATATAGTCTCTGCTGACAAACTAGTTTTCGGCGGACGAATCAAACCACGCGGTCGAACAGCGCCACGGTGGCGGCCACGAGAAGCTGACGCACGCTCATGGCGTCACAGTTCGTCACCCCCTTTCTTTGAATGCGGAAGTGGTTTGTGTTTGCTAGACATTTTGGACCATATTGAGTGTACTTTTGCTATTATGGGACCGAAAAAGACCCCACCACAGGCGGAGATCATTGAAAAACACGAACGAGGTGTGCGTTTGTGTGACTTAGCGTCCCAGTACCAGTACGCTAAGTCTACCATTGCTCCCATCCTTAAGAACAAGGAAGCTATTATCATTTTTAAAGGGTTTATGGGGTTTATGCAGTCCATAGACAAGAGCCTTGGAACGAATTAGGCGTTGAACATGTAAAATGCGACCCCTACTTACGAAACCCCTGCTATACGAAATGGGCTTTGGAACGGATTAATTTTGTAAGTTGGGGGCCGATTGTACTTGCAAAAGCAGTGTACTTGCTGTGGGTTATACAGACTTCTGGTCTTTCAAGTGCACAAGGGTGCCATTGAACTCGTTTCGAACACAGCCTGCACTGATGTGAATCCCAGCAAAGCGGAGAGTTCTTTCCTTTCTGTAAGTAAGTAAACTTTATTCAAGAGATGCATACAAAGAACAAGTACAAATCCTAATGTATATTAATATAAAAACAAGTACAGTGATACCTCTGCTCACGAACATAATTGGTTCCCAGAAAGTGTGTGTAATGCAAAAAGTTCGTCTTCCGAACATTTATTTCCCATAAGAAACCATTAAAATGAGAATAATCCGTTCCCAGGTCCCCATAAAACATAACTTTCTACTAAATAAGCCTTAAACCTACACAAAAATATACCTTATTTTATGTATAATAAATGTGCTATTGTATTGTAATTAAATAAATAAACTGTACTGTATAATAAAGTCGTTTTATTTACCTTTGTGATGGTAGTTGATGGCTTGATGGAATGGAGTGGGAGGAGGAGAGAGGGAGGGACTTACTGTTTGGAAGGAGAGTTTGGAAACACCCTTAGCCACACACGCACCCTTAATAGCTTCCTTGTTCTTAAGGATGGGAGCAATGGTAGACTTAGCGTACTGGTACTGGGACGCTGAGTCACACAAACGCACACCTCGTTCGTGTTTTTCAATGATCTCCGCCTGTGGTGGGGTCTTTTTTGGTCCCATAATAGCAAAAGTACACTCAGTATGGTCCAAAATGTCTAGCAAACACAAACCACTTCCGCATTCAAAGAAAGGAGGTGACGAACTGTGACGCCATGAGCGTGCGTCAGCTTCTCGTGGCCGCCACCGTGGCGCTGTTCGACCGCGTGGTTTGATTCGTCCGCCGAAAACTAGTTCGTCAGCAGAGACTATATGCTCGCAAATTTAATGTTCTTGAGGCGAAAAGTTCGTGAGCTTAAGCGTTCGTCAGCGGAGGTTTTACTGTATGTGTATATATATATATATATATATATATATATGGATCACGTTTGGGTTGGTTTTTTTGTTGTTTGTTTGGGGGTTTTTTTTTTTTTGCACAATTGGCCTTGTTTTGTGGCATTTTCCGAAACTTTTTTCCCCCTATTCTTCCTTAATTTCCTTATTTTTTTTAATTCGATGAATATTTTATTTAAAAACCATGATGCACTGAAGTCGTATAAATTGAAGTGCAAAGTAGCGAGGGGTCCCTATATATATATATATATATATATATATATATATATATATATATATATATATATATATACACACACACACATACATACACACACACACGTGCATGTTATCATTCCTATTATCACTTATGTTTATGGAATAAAGAAATGAGGTGTTGCTGTGCCCCAATCTTTCTGAGAAAAGATCTTGGCAGATGTAATAATACATGGTCGTTTTACTATTTTTTCCATTTCTCAATTCTCCACATAAGGCAGGTCAGTCCAATACTCGCAGACTCTTCTTCCTCAGCCACAACTTTGGAATGTGAACAGAATGTGGTTTTGTATCTTGTTGAAATACTCATGCATGTCCTTGGAAAAGAAGCTGCTTTAAAATTTCCAAGTACTTTCCTTCGTTAATACACCACAAAAGAGTCCATTTATCAAAGGCACTATTACAAACCCCACACACCCAGAATTTTGGATGGTCCTGTTTGTCCACAGAAGTGTACAGTTAACATAACTAAAACATTTGGCAAATCAAGGCAATTACTTTGAAGGTTTTATTGTACATTCAGGATAACGTTGCATTTTAATGCCTATAATTTTATTAAATCTTTTTTACTCTTGGAAGTATTTTTATACTAATCAAATTTGACTTTATTTAATTCATGGTGGGGGGGGTTATCACTAATTTTGGTGTGTTGTGGTTTGTTTTTTGGACAGTGGTGGCTTAGTGGTTAATGCAGTTCTCCTCAAATAGTAGGGCAGGCCCCCCTCGGGAGACACAGTATGATGCGGGGCGGGGGGAGATGCCATGGGGAGCACGTATGACCCCAGGGAACATGCTTTTCTGGAATTGTGTATGAGAATTAAGTGCAATCGCACCTCCGCTCCACTAGTTGGCAGTGGCGCTCTCAAGGTCGTGCTATGGTGTAGTGGTTTTTCGCAGAGCAAACGATATGAAGTGCAGTAAACAACCCCTGAAGAAACAACACGGAAATTTTTCAAACAGAAAGGAAGAGAAAGGTCGAGAGAGCCAGAGATACTAAGCCATAAATAAGTTGGAGTTTAAATAAGGATGTTTTGCTTTTTTTTTAATTTCAGGCACATTGGTGCACTTTAAATCTTTTTCTGTTACAGATTAAAAAACAATGTTAATGAAGTTTTCCTTTATTGCAAGTTGAACTATATTTCTTTTTTTGTTTTTAATGTTAATAAAGATACAATATTATGCAGAGGTGTACTAATAATTTTATAGACAAACAATACTATTTATAATCGCTTGCGGGGCGATGGGGGTGCATGAAATGTTTTTTCTTTCTGGGGGGAGGGCACAGAAAATAATTGAGAAGCACTGGGTTAATTCAATGTGTTGCTAATGTGAAGGTCAGCAGTTGAATTCTCACTGTCACGACTCTTGGGCCCTTGACCAAGGCCCTTCAACCTCAATTGCTTAAGTTGTATATAAAAAAAATAATAATAATTGTACGTCGCTCTGGATAAGAGCACCTGCCAAATACTGTAAATGTAAAAAAATAATCTGTACTAGCAGTAGCATTGGAAAGAAATTTCTTCTAATCTTTACAGCTTCTTAAATATAAAATTCCCGTTTTGCCTGAACAAAAGTCTTGCCGCAAAAACTTGATTTCACTTTCAGAACTATATTTATTACAGAAAAATAATTAAGTGGCCTTGTTTATAAATAAATACATAATGTTGTAGAAAATATAACATCACATTGACAAATTAAAAGCATCACTTAAGGTCACTAGTGCCTCTACAAACATGGCCATGATCATACCGGACTCTCAGGTGCTTGTCATGATGAATAATTATCATATGAAAAAGAATCGAACATCTTCAAATTACAAAATAATTAAAATCTGTAAAATCTGTATAAAAATGCTTGAGGCCCAAGACACTTGTAATCCATTTTAATACATAAGTAAGCTATTTTTGTAGGCCAATTCGTTCATTAAAAGGTCAGAAAACAGTCCGTTTTCAACCTTATAGTGAGAAATCTAAGCCACCTGAGGTTTGAAACATAATGGGAAGCAATAATCTGTTGATATTGGTGTCGTAACGTTCCCACCCATCTTACATAGCTTTGTGATACCCAGGTACCGGAGTTGATCTTAAACCATCATGTTGCACTTTCATACATAACTAGTTCTTCGGTGAACTCTTGGTCCATCAATTTTCTTGATGGTCAGTAACAACACTGGTAGCATAGCAATATGATACTGAATTCATCTTAAATCATTTTTTAAATGTTCTCTAATCAAAGTTTCCATGTGTTAGGACCTTGGTAAGCACATCATGGTGTTCTAACTGTGTCTTGGACAGGACCCGTATAGTGACAATTGCAACAAATATGTTTGGAGGATGCCTCTTAAAATTCGGAGTGAAATCCAGTGAAACTTATCCAATACTTGGTCCCGGTAAACTCCATATTGCTACACTGATGATCAGATTCATAAACAAGAACGGTCAACACCAACGGCAACACTTCACTGAAGGTGCAATCAGAGCAGCTGGGTTTTGGTTACATGGAGGACAGCGAGCTATTAGCAGCAAACTATTCAACCACGTGACCTGTCATAAGCAACGTGGCATGGGTAAAAAAAAAAAAAAAACAAAAGAAGAAAGATCTACCCATCATCGCCTCAGCACTGATCCCCCTGTAATTTGTGTCAGGTTGTTTGGACCTTGGTCTTTTACTTCCTCGAGACCCAGAAGAAGCCAGATAAACAGTAAGTAGTATTACACATCAAAGTATTAGAGTCAGTGGATACTTCCTGCTTCATCAATACCTTGATGGGTTTTTTTTCTCCTATTTCATAAGAGCGTGCAAATAAATTCACACACACGGCTCTCACAAAAACAACAGACAGGTTGAGAAGGAATCCACAGAATGCCACTACATGCCTCACACATGGCTGGTACGTGGGAGAATAAGATTAAGGTTATTTGTAACATCCCAGATGCTATGCTCCTCAAACATTGAACAACACAGAACCCTAACTCATGAAGCCCTCTCAGCATTGCTAGCAGAGGTAATAAATATTGAGGTCAGCAGTGTCTGATGGGTGTAATTCAGTTTCATCGTTATACTCTCATCATTTCTAACATGACTCACCTTAACATCCTCATATTCTACACAAACACACACATACAGTCTTTCTCTGGATGCGAGAGTGTAGCCCTTCGAAAAGTGTCTTTTATATTCAGACAGATGAGAGCTACAGATGAGTAATGGAGTTACAGCAGGTTGTATGAGCTGTCTGTCTGGTTGTGTTTTATAACCACTGCTGGGAATCAACAAACAACTATTTCCAGGGAGACATCACACCTAGATCATCAGGTTCAAAATAGATACACGCGCACGCACACACACTTCACACTCACTGTCTTCCTGTTTTCATTCTCAACTTCAGACACAGAATGGAAAGCATGGGGACAATGGTAGTGATCCGTTGCCAACAAATTGTTGAGATAATCCCAACGACTCATGAATAATAAATACAAACATCAAATTTATTTGTTTTATCCTACACTACAGATCAGATTGAAATCAGGCAATAACTTAAAAACTCAAACTATGAACTATTTTGACTACATATCTACGAAGTATATTGAACAATACGAAAACTGTGAAAAACGTTTCTGAAGCAATTTCAAGAACCCAAGATCCGTCTACAAAGTCAACACTAGGTTGAAAAATAGACCAGAGGGGTCCAGACACTTCCGCCGAAAGAACCATTTCAAAATATGCCAATGTAGAATAAGCCCCAGCTTAGCCCAATCACAAATAAATGTTAAAAAGCAGTTAAAGATTACTGACACACAAATTGTACCCTAATAGCACTTAAGAGTAGTGAACAAGCCGAGAAAGTTTGAAAGCCCATGCTTTCAAGTAAAATCTGGAAACCTACAACATTAATTACATGGTCTATAAATAACATTATCAATTTTTTATTTATTTATTTATTTTTGAAGGAACAAAGTTTATTGGAGAATTAAGGTTGGGATGCGGAAGTAATGAGGGCAAGTACACGAGAAACAAATTTACTGTAAGGAGAATGAGGTTCAGTTCAGGAGGAAAAGGTTCAAGGCAGGAGAGTCCAATACTCTTACTGGTGATCGACCTTCCAGAAGACATTCATTCCAACCTTAACTATGCTCACCTGAACTTCCATTCATTTAATCAAGACTTAAGACTTGGAAATGAAGCAAAGTGATGAATGGATTTGTCAGATGGGCCCCAATAGACTTGAAGTTAAAATCTTTAGGGAGGCAGATCACCAGGAACTGGATTGGGCACCACTGGTTTAAGGGGTAGGAGTTGTAGTGCAGAAGAAATGGGGTTCATTATAAGGGGAGTGAGGTTGAGTGTAGGCGGAACAAAGTTTAATGCAGAAAGGACAAAAGGCTAGTGCAGGAGAAAAGAGGTTAAATGCAGGAAAATGAGGTCTACTGTAAAGCTAATGAGGTTTATTGCAGAAGGAAAAAGGTTTAATGAAGGAGAAATCATTACAATAGGAGGAATGAGGTTTAAGATAGGATAATTGATGTTAATTTAAGGAGGAAACAGTTTTAATGCAGAAGAAACCAGGCTTAATGCAGGAGGATGTTTTAGAGCAGAAAGAACGGTGACTATTGCAGGAGAATCAATGTTTATTTCGAGATAAAAGAGGTTTAATGCAGAAGGAACGAGTCTTAACACTCAGGAGTAGTTTAATTCAGAATAAATGAGATATGGCGAAGGAGAATTAATGCAAAATGAATGAGGTAAAGTGCAGAAGGAAAGAGATTAGTGGAGAAGAAACAAGGTTTAGTATGAGAGTAACAAAGGTTCAAGTTCAAGGGGATAGGTTTATTCTATGAGAACCGAGATTTTGGGCAAGAAAAATGAGGTTGAGTAAAGGAGGAGTGAAGTTTATTGCAAGAGGATTTTAGTTTAATGCAGGAAGGATGCTGTGACTTACAGACTGTAGAAAGTTGATCTTAGTGCTCAGAAAAGCAGTACACTATTGCCAGCTCATCCCTGTCACTTGTGTCACAGCACCACACTGCATCAGCCTCTACACCTGTGAGGTACAAAATACAGTCAGAAAGGTACCTATAGGAAGTGGAGCTGTGCAACACAACAATGAGATAAATTCATAAAACGACCCAATGCAAAAATTTTATACACATCATGAAAGGTGTGATGCATGGTGAAACATTTACTTTAATAATTGTAGACTGACTGGAAGCAGAAATAGTGTTAAAACTATATTTAACAATTTATGCAAAAACTGAAATGATCATTTCAATGTTTATATTCCGAATTTATTTTCAAATACTTTTCAAATGTAAGATCTGAAGGATATTTTTGTCATACCCAGCAGGTGTCATTACACAACACAAGTTTGATGCTAAAAATTTGTGGATATTGCACACGCTCACATGACCATAAATATAAGAACCACCATTCAGTCTACTTTTAATGTGTATTTTATTTTCAGAACTATTAATAGACATGATGGGGTTTTTGTGCCATGTCTACCACAAGAGAGCCACCAGACTTCTTCTATTTCTACCCTATTCGTTCTCTCTATATATACACACTTCTCTCTCTTCTCTTTCTGTCATTCTTTATTCTCTTTTCTTTAATAAACCTGGTGTACTGACTGTAGATTATCTCTAAACCTTGCTTTGAGAATGGAGAATATCAAACTTTAAAGTTGTGGCCATTTTGTTTATCCAGAGAACTGTGCATTTTCTTTTTTTTTCCCCAACAAAACAATGGGCATAGTGCAATATAAATACAAGTATAATTATAATATAACATAATATAATGTAATTTAGTTAATTTATTGCGGTTATCTACTAATTTATTTATTGTGTTATCATCATTTTATTTTTATTACCATTATTATTATTATTATTATTATTATTATATCGTTTACTGGGTCTGTGTAAGGTCCTTTTAAACATAGAATTTTTATGTATTTATTTTATAGCAGTTTGTGTGTTGTTGATCTGACCCTTCTTTTCTGTTTGCAACTTGACTCCTTGAATAACTTGGTAGCGCTGCTCGTCGGCTACGCATGTCGTAAGAATACGACATAACCAAAATTTCCTCCGGGATAATAAAGTCTTATCTTAATCTTCTCTCTTATCTTCCTTTCAAAGTTTCTCCCTCATATGTACCGCTTCCCTAATCATTGAGCTATCTTAAGGGGAATATCTAGAAGTGAAAATGAGAACAACTTCATGGTAAAAATAAAACTAAAACATGGAAATGAAACTCCACTATTGAATTCTCAGCATGTACTAAAATACAGACATAATAATAATAAAAATAACAATAATACTTAAGATATTTAACACAACAATATCATTAATCGTCACTGGTAGCCTCCCAAGTAGCACATCAAGGTGAGTGACTATTAACCCATAGATTGCAAGTTTGCATCCGGGTTAATGGTACAGCCATCCGTGACTGGGAGTCCATGGTAGCTAATTGGCCGAGCACTCAAGCGTGTGAGATGGCATACACTCACTTCCCTGTCACTCACAACGATCACCAGCCAATCATGTGTGTCTGTGAGCTCATTCGTATTAAAGGAAGGATAGCGCTTTCCCTCCAAGTGTGCCCCTAACCCATATTTCTAACCCTAACCCAGTGGTCACTGTGGTAAGCCCCAAAAATTAACAAAAAAAAAACGACTTTTTTTTTTCTTCCATTTCTGTTTATTCCACTAAGATCAGTATGTATCTTTTTGACCATTATATAAAGGTTCAAATGCCTTCAAATGATACTGATTGGAAGGAAAAAAAAAAAAAAAAAGTCAGGTTCAAACAATCACACTGAAATTAAGAAAACTATATAACAAAACTCTCTGATCTCTTTATACAAGTAAACTTTATCAACTCTGCCCTCAGCATCACCATCTTCATCTATATCCTGCTCAGCAGATAAAATCACATCTTCACAAACACCAGTCATCACACTTTTATTAACAAATGCCTCTTCTTCATCAACATCAAAATCAAAGTCTTCATCAACACAGCTGGCATCATCATCAGTTTGTTTATATTGTCATGAAACCATGCATAGTTTAAAATTGAATTATGTTGTGATTAGTTATTTTTATTTCCCAATTTTTATTATATTTTTCAAACTTTGAAGTTGTGTCCATATTTCACCATTTTATACTTTTGTTTACAGTGGCTAAGTAAGGTAAGGTAAGGTAATGTGGGCTTTTTATACCAGAGTCTAGTGGCTCATCAGGCCGGTACTTATTCTCGGTTTCCATAGCGTGAAGCGACCAGGAGTTCAACTCCTCCTGGATGGGACGCTAGTCCATCGCAGGTTAACTTCCCAGTATATTTTTTACTGGTACCCATTTATACTGCTGGGTGTACAGAGGCACACTTGTGGTCAAGATCTTGTCCAGGGGTCTTAGCACAGTGGAGGTCTAACTGGGATTTGAACACACAACCTTCTGATCATGAGCCCAGCACCCTAACCACAACAACAACACCGGCCCAACTTTGACAGTGACTAACATGGCACCAAATTCTGCATGTCTTGGAATTAAAATGCAATGTTAGATAATTTGTACAATTTTTAATGCATTTTTGCCCCGAAAATGTATGCACATTTACAGCCCAGTCGCAATTTGCATGGACCAGTAGAAATTTCCATGAGTTAGCCACACTGCGGTTCCTACTGGAAACATCAGTCCTTGTCTGAGTGCTGCGACACTGGGAATGCTCAGAGACATGTTGCCTTTTTCATTGGTGGTTCCAGCCTTGTTAGCGACACAAACTCATTGGATTGGATGTGCTGCGTGGCTGACTCTCTGTATCATAACACAGAGCTGCAAACGACAAGCGCAGAAATCACAAGCATTTCTTTTGTGTTTCTTCAACAAGTGATGACAGGAAAGGTGAGTTGGCAAAACCTTGGCTTCTTAAGTCATTTTGGATTTACCATCATGCAGTTCTCCCACAGCATTCTCAATTTTGAATACAGACCCTCCCTGACTTACATTTCGTCTGTTTTACTTTTTTTTTTTTTTTTTTTAAGTCAAACTTTGAGTTTAGACGTACCTACGTAGTACGCTGACGTAATGATGCTGCGTCCATTGTTTACAAATGACAGACTGAGTGCCCCTCCTTCCCAGTTCAGTTTATTTATATATATATATATGATAAGATAAGATAAGATACAGCTTTATTAATCTCACAATGGAGAAATTCACTGTTACAGGCTCTTGAGGTACTATCAGTAGGGGGTGCAAAAATAGATACAAGTACAAACATACACACATACATATATTATATAAGTAAATAAATAAATAGATACATAAATAGTATAAATTACTAAACAATAAAAGAAAAGAATGGAGAAAAGAATGGAGCAACTTTATAGACTGGCCTATATTAAAGTGTATATGTATCTGAAGGCAGAGTAGATGGGTTGATATGGTTCACAGTCAGTGGGGTAGATGTGGTTGATTAAAGTGCGCGGGGTTTTTATTGCACATAACCGGTATTTTCACAGACAGTTACAAAGTGGCATTGTACAGTCTGATAGCGGTGGGAATGAACGACCTGCGGTAGCGCTCCTTCCTGCACTGAGGATGCCTCAGTCGTCCACTGAAGGAGCTGCTTAGCTCCTCTACAGTCTGGTGCAGTGGGTGAGAGCTGTTGAACAGGATGGATGTGAGCTTTGCTACCATCCTCCTCTCACTCACCTCCTCCACAGAGTCCAGTGGGCAGCCGAGGACAGAGCTGGCCCTCCTGACCAGCTTGTTCAGTCTCTTTCTGTCCCGCTCTGTGCTGCCCGGGGCCCAGCAGATGGCAGCGTAGAGGATTGCAGAGGCTACCACAGAGTCATAAAATGTCCTGAGCAGAGGTCTGCATATGCCAAAGGACCCGAGTCTCCTCAGAAGGTGGAGGCGACTCTGGCCCTTCTTGTACAGGGCGTTGGTGTTGTGGGACCAGTCCAGTTTATTGTTAAGGTGAACACCCAGGTACTTGAAACTGTCCACTGTCTCAATGTCCTGTCCCTGGATGTTCACTAGTAAATGTGTGTGTGTGTGTGTGTGTTTGAGTGCTTCTCCTGAAGTCGTCCCCCATCTCCTTCGTCGTCCTAGTGTTCAAGCACAGGTGGTTGCGCCCACACCAGTCCACGAAGTCAACGATGACCGACCGGTACTCCAGCTCGTTCCCCTCTGACACACGGCCCACGATGGCGGAGTCGTCCGAGAACTTCTGGAGGTGGCAGCTGTTTGTGTTATATATGAAGTCCGAGGTATAGATGTTAAAAGGAAGGGTGAGAGGACGGTGCCCTGCGGTGCCCCGTGCTACAGACTACCACCTTTGACTTACAGCCACGCAGCCGCACGCACTGTGGACGGTTAGTAAGGTAGTCAATAATCCAGGCAGCAAGATGCCCGTCCACTCCCACGCCCTCCAGCTTCCCCGCAGGCGCCGCTGGCCTGATGGTGTTGAAGGCGCTGGAGAAGTCAAAGAACATGACCCTCACAGCGCTGCCGGCGATCTCCAGGTGGGTGAGTGCCCGCTGCAGAAGGTAGATGACGGCGTCTTCTACTCCGATGTTGGGCCTGTAGGCAAACTGCAGCGGGTCTAGGGTGGGGCTCACCATAGAGCGGAGGTGTTCAAGGAGGAGCCTTTCCATGGTCTTAATGAGGTGGGAGGTCAGGGCGACAGGTCTGTAGTGGGCTGGTTCCTTCGCTTGTGCTG
Organism: Plotosus lineatus; assembly: GCA_024760905.1. Lineage (NCBI taxonomy): Eukaryota > Metazoa > Chordata > Actinopteri > Siluriformes > Plotosidae > Plotosus > Plotosus lineatus. Next base: position 37,412,867 of record CM045733.1, read on the forward strand.
TTTTGGGGACCGGAACCACACAGGAGGTCTTCCATAGGACTGGAACCTTCTCCAGGCTGAGGCTCAGGTTGTACAGGTAGCATAGTACCACACAGAGCTGGTCTGCGCAGGTCCTCAGCAGCCTGGGACTGATGCCATCAGGTCCTTCAGATTTCCTCTGATTTAGTCGCCTCAGCTGTCTCCTCACCTGGTCTGATGTGAGGGAGAGGGGGGGGCTGGGGTGGGCTGCAGAGGGAGGGGGATGTGTCTGTCGGGCTGTAGCAGTCAAGTGAAGTTGGCCTGGGGAGGGGCGAGGTGTCAGCTGGTCTGGAGGCGTGTGAAGAGGGGGAGGGGAACGGGGAGGGGTGCAGAGGGGGAGGGGGGAGAATCAAACCTGTTGAAGTAGCAGTTTAGTTCATCCGCCCAGCGCTGGTCACCATCAGCTGTCCCTCTGACACTCTGCCCAAATCCAGACATGGTCTTTAGTCCTCTCCAGACGTCCCGCACATTGTTCTGAGCCAGCTTCTCCTCCATCTTCTTCCCATAGTCCTTCTTTGCCCTCCTGATCCTCCACTGGAGCTCACGCTGGACCTTCTTCTGCTCCTCTCTGTCCCCCGAGATGAAAGCCCTCTTTTTCTGGTTCAGGAGGACTTTGAGCTCAGGGGTGACCCATGGGTGGTTGTTGGAGAAGCACCGTACCCTCCGTGTTGGCACAGTGCTGTCCACGCAGAAGTTCATGTAGTCGGTGATGCAGTGTGTGAGGCCGTCGATGTCATCACCAAAGGAGTTACAGAGCATGATCCAGTCTGTGGTCTGGAAACAGTCCCTAAGCCTCTCGTTGGTCTCCTCGGTCCACACTTTCACAGACCTCTTCTGTGCAGGTTCCTTTCGCACCCTGGGTGTGTATTGGGGGAGCAGGTAGACCAGGTTGTGGTCTGATCGTCCCAGTGGGGAGGGGGAGGAGCTGTAAGCGTCCTTCACATTTGCATACAGTAAGTCCAGTGTTTTATTGTCTCTTGTGGCGCACTTCACGTGTGCGTGAACGCCGGAAGAGAGGCGGAGAGAGGGGCGTGGTTAAAGTCCCCGCTGATCAGAATCATGGCGCTGGGGTGACGAGTCTGTGTCTGATTAACGGCGCTGTGTAGACGCCACACGCCGTCGCCGCATCAGCCGAGGGCGGAATGTACACGCAAAACACAATCACGTGTGAAAACTCCTCGGTAGATAATATGGCCGCCGCGCGCTACCGCGAGCAGCTCCACGTCCCGCGTGCACAGCTGCTCCTTCACGCACGCTTGCCGGGTGGCACCATCGCTCATTCACATAGACCGCCACGCCCCTCCTTTCTTCTTACCGCTCTCCGTTACACTCCGATCTGCACGCCGCGAGTGTAAATCCGTTAAGAGAAACCACAGAGTCCGTGTGAGTTCATTCAGCCACGCCTCCGAGAAACACATGAGGCTGCAGTCCCGGTACTGCCTCTGCTGCCGGGTCAGCGCCGCCAGCTCCTCCGTCTTGTTGGCGATCGCGCGGACATTTCCCATGATGACAGAGGGAACACATGTCCTCCGCGTCTTCCGTCCCCCTCTGCAGCCTCTCCTTTTCCTCCGTATTTCCAAAGGAACAACGGGCTTTTCCGCGTGAAGGAGGGCGGGGGCGCGCAGGCCGAGGAGGGTCTCACGTGTGTAAGACCTGCGTTGCTCAGAGCCGTCGGTGAATGAGTTTCCTGACGCCGATCCAAAAAGTGAAAATAAAAGTGCACAGAAGAGCAAAAGCATCATGAAAGTATGTTTTCCAGATGCAGGATTGAAGAAAGAAAAAGAAAATTTGAAAAAAGATAAAGAAACACGCCTATATACAAGAGAAAAAAAAAGAAAAATAAACTGAAGAGCTCCTGTAACTGGCTGCAGGTCACCCGGCGCCATCTTGGATAAATGTATCTGTTATATAGCGTGTTACCCTTGTGTTAAGACGTCATCTCTATGATCTTTGTGTTTACACTGTTTTGTGGACTTTTGTAACCCTCAGCAAATATGGTTGGTCAGAAGCATAAGCCTACTAGCATGGGTACAAGTCTCATACACAGTTTAATTAACTATCTGCTCGGATTGGCACGATCTACGATGCATACTCAGTTAAGCAAAGAGTTGTAAAATGAATGAAAACCTGAATCCAGAAAAGAGAACTCTCCGCTCCGTGATTCACATCAGTGCAGGCTGTGTTGTAAGCGAGTTCAACGGCACCCTTGTGCACTTGAAAGACCGGAAGTCCATATAACCCACAGCAAGTACACTACTTTTGCAAGCACACTTGACAAGGTCAAGGTAGCCCATATACAATCTCAAATGAGAATTTCCTGAGTGGAACCAATCCACTAAATTTGACAGTTCTATGTAATTTCTTTCTAAAGTTACCGTATATGTCGCTCTAGCTTCGCTTAAGAGAAACACAAGACTAAATTGTTTTTGCAGTATGGCGGGGTGAAAGAAGCTACTGCCATCATGAAACATAACTGCCATAATGGGGTGTTCCTGATCTGCCACAATGTTTAGTTAGATCCACCCAACACAACATCCACATAAGTTCTATGACCAAAAAGATCACCACCAAGAACTGCCTTTTTCAAACAGTCTATCCTGTTACCATCTCTTCTGCACAAAACTGATGCACATACTTTACACTATGTATGTATGTACACATTTTATATGAAAAATAAAATGTGATTCATCGGCCAATCTAACTTGTTCTGTTGCCTCATGATTCAGTTGTGATGCTCATGTGACCAGTGTAGACCCTTTCAGTGATGGACAGCAAACAAGCAAGTGCACTCAATTCTCTGCAGCTCCACAGCCTCATGTATAATAATCCGTAATGCAATGTGCCTTCTGACCACTTTTTAACAAACAACAGTGTTCACTTCAGAGTCTCAAACCAGACTGGCCAGCCTTCACTTCCCACGCGCATCAGTGTGTCCTGGGTGCCTGTGAATCTGTATAAAAGACTTTTGGTAGATACCACATAACAGGAACACTGTGCAAGTCCTGCGGCTCTGAATATGAACAGACCCGATCTTCTATTCATGATAACGTTGTCCTTGTAGTCTGTCAGATCCTTACCATTTCATTGTTCAGCTGAGTCCAACACATCAATTATGTGAAGTAAATGTTTGCCTTATGAATAATATACCCTTAACCATAACAGATGCTGCTATAATAAGATAAATGTAATTCACATCCCTTTTCAAAGACCTCGATGAAAACTTATTCTAAGAAAAAAAACTAAATCCTATTGTAAAAACCTTGTTCCAAGCATTTCTGAAATTACTCTCTGATTACTTTCTGTACTGCCAGCTCTGAGGATATGCACAGTAATGTAAAAACAATGAAGAGAAAAAGTCTCAGAAACAGATATTAACCACCCCACCCCCTCAACCCCCTTAGAGGAAGAAGCTCTGTTCAAGGACACAGAATTGCACAGGTTATATAAAGCACTGGTCCTCAGAGACACACACACACACACACACACACACACACACACACACACACACACAGAGAGAGAGAGAGAAATACAGACAGGTCTTTATGACTTTCCACACAGTATGTTTCCATGCACAGTCAAAATGGACCTACCCTTATAGCTTGACTCTGCCATTTAACTGGACAACTGTCCTTGTCCCAATAAGCAAGCAGAGGAATCAGTTTATTTGCTGAAGAATATCCGACCGCAATATGATAGTTAGTGATATGGCCACTTTTTATGGATTATTTAGGAAATGCAACTTGAATGCACATTATTCTAAAATTATATAGTTTTTTTTTAATGACTTTAAGGCAATAAAGTGTCACCTTAAAATACTTTCAGTACAGGACATGGGTAAGAAACTTCATAGTAAACATGACTTTTGATTTTGTTGTTGTTGGAGTTGGATGGTTTGAAATGCTGCCACTATACATGGCTTTGTTACATGTTCTTGTATATCCTGCTTCGTTTATTGGTTCCACCAATTTTATTTTTAATGAATCACAATTTTATCACAATTTGAATTTAATTCAAATAAATTAGCTTGTGCATGACAAGCTGCCACCAAAAGTTACTTGCAACAAATCAAAATCGCATGTGTCTTACTTTTATTGTGATATTCTTGCTAATATTAAGCTTTTTGATCAGGCAGTAGCGGCCTGGGAGTAAAAGGTGCTGGATCACTGATCCTAAGGTTGGGGGTTAGAGTCCCACTCTCCACAAGGTTGTCACTGTCCCTCCAGTGCAGCAAACTGGGTTACCAAAGGCTAGCCATGTCTCTTAGTGTTTATGGTGAGAAGCATGTAAAAGAACCATTGCTGGCTTTCGACAAGAGTAAGCTGCATAGCCGTCAACATGTTTCTGCCTTTGCTAATACCCCCATTTCACTGGACTACGGCTTGCAAGGATCGTAGCGGCGGAAAGGCGCGGAACGCTGACTACGGAAGAGCTTGAACATTTTTACATGGAAAATGGGTGAAAATCCTACAGAAAAATGGAAATTCTTATACCCCCATTTCACTGGACTACGGCATGCAAGGATCGTGTAGCGGAAAGGCGCGGAATGCAGTCTACAAAAGAGCTTCTGCATTTTTACACAGAAAATGAGTGAAAATCCTACGGAAATGTGGAAATTCTTATACTCTGAACGTTCACAGCATGTGCAGAACAGGTACAACAAAGTACGACAAAGTGACCCCACGGAACACTCATGGAATTTTTTTCCGTGAATATACTTTTGAACATGTTCAAAAGCACATTCACGAAATATTTTCGCCGGCCGGACACATAGAGAAGTGGAGGAAGACTTGAGGAATAACTACAGAATCACACGGAATGACACGTAAAATGAGGGAAAAATTACGGAACGTTTGCGGATGACAACATTTTTGCTTCCATAAGTCTGCCGTGCTCCAGTGAAATGGGGGTATAAGAGTTGTGTCAGGGAGAGCATCCAACATAAAAACCTATGCCAAATCAAACATGCGAACCATTATGACTTCCATGAAGATGGAGGCAGATGATTTGCTGTGTCAACCCCTGAAGGGCACAACCAAAAGAAAAAGAAGATTCAGCTTTTTGATCAGCAAAGAAGTTGAAACAGTCAGTAAGCAAGTTAAATGCCACACAGAAACTGTACATGATCACATAAAGCACAGGGCTTTCAAATTGTTTTGAGTAGTAGGAACTTTAAGGGTTGCCGTCACAGACGTGTACAAGTGTTGACTACTGCTGATAAGAGTGTAATTGGGGCAGTGGTGGTCTAGTAGTATAGGGCGCTGGATCGCTGATCCAAAGGTTCGGGGTTCGAGTCCCACTCTCCACAAGGTTGTCACTGTCGTCGTCGTCCCCCAGTGCAGTTAACTGGGTTATCAAAGGCGGGCCATGTCTCTCACTGTCTATGGTGAGAGGCATGTAAAAGAACCATTGCTGACTTTCGTAAAGAGTAGCTGCAAAGTCGTCAGCGTGTTTCTGTCCCTTGCTAAAAAGGGTTGTGACAGGAAGGGCTTCCGACATAAAAACCTCTGCCAAATCAAACGTGCGAATCAGATGATTCGCTGTGGCGACTCCTGAGTAAAAGGGAAAAAGACGAAAGGAAGACAGACATTATAAATACTGTAATTGTAGTATTAAATTTATTTTTGTAAAAGCAAAAAAGTATTTAATATACTGTATGGCCATGTTTTGTGTGTATAACTTGCATGTATAATCAATTAATTATCAGCAATTAAATACAAGCTGTACCCGCCATCTGACAGCACATCAGCCCAATTGTTGAACAAAGACTTGAAAAGTTGCACATTCATCTGAATCGTTCTGAAACACCGACAAGCAGTTAGATCATTTCTTCTACTGCATGTTCATACAAACATTATGCCATCACTCTACCAGAAATGGTTAAATACAGATTTAAATTTGCATTCGTGTTATAGAATGGCTAAATCAGGGGTCGGCAACCTTTGCCATTCAAAGAGCCATTTGGACCCATTTTCCAAATTAAAGAAAACACTGGGAGCCACAAATCCTTTTTTGACATTTAAAATAAAATTTTCCCCTTTTTCCTTCATGCTAATATAAAAACAATGTGTGGCACTGATTTAAATTATTTCAGAGACAATTAAATTACAATTCTGCTTGCAACAAACACATTTAGATAAAGAAAAAGACGAATAAAAATTCCCAATGTCTATTTGAGGCCTGAGGCAGTGGTAGCCTGGTGGTAAAGTGCCCCACTCTCCACGGATTGTCACTGTCCCCCTAGTGCAGCTCACTGAGTTATCAAAGGCTGGCCATGTCTCACACTGTCAATGGTGCGAGGCTGGAAAAGAACCTTTGCTGACTTTCAACAAGAGGATCTGCATAGCCATCAGCTGATGGCCTGGAGAGCTGTCCAGGGTGTACTCTGCTCTCGCCCGGAGTCGGCTGGGATGGGCGCCAGCCTCCCCGCAACCCTAATTAGAATTAAGAGGTTCAGAAAATGAATGTGTTTGAGTCCTTCTTGTATTTCTATTAAAAAAAAAAAAAAAGAATATCGATCCCACGAAGCGAGGGACGGGGTGCAGCCAGACGAGTTCACGGGTTGGGCAGACTAAGCATCACTCCCTTTGTGGGATTTTCTTTTTCTTTATTCATTATAAACCACTTCTGGAACGGATTAATTCCGTAAGGTGAGGTACCACTGTAAAATCATTAAAAACAAACTTCGTAATTCTCATTTATAACGTGAAGGAGGGGGAAAAAAAAAAAAAAAAAAAAAAAAAAGATGTACAGACGCTCCCTGACTTACGTTCATCTGTTTTTTGGGGGGGTTTTCTTCATCCAACCCCGTTACTTTTTTCTGGTGCTTAAGCAGGTGTTTGAGTGACATCATAGAACTTAACTGGTAATTAAAACACACTAAAAAAGGCTCATTGCCAACTTGTGCGTGAATGGGGAAAAAGGGGTGTTACATCACCTCAACCAATCAGCAGGAAGGAGAGCAGCCATTGGCTGAATTTGAATCACGTGTGAGCTGCTCGGCAGTCTGTGAATACTCAAACCGCAAATGCAAAACTGCGAATAGTCAAGGGACGACTGTATGCCAATTTTTTGAGAAGGACCTGTGTGTGTATGTGTATATTATATATATATATATATATAAAAACGGTGGAGCTCTCTCAAGCCAGTGTAATGGGATCTGGAACGCATATTCCCAGTCTATTCCCATAGTCCCAGTCTGTTGTGATAAGCATCTTGAGCAGCAAGTGCTTAAACATGATCATTTATATTTTGGAATGATAATATATTTTTATCATGGGTGTGTTAGATGGAAAGAGGCATGTTGCATTTCAGAAATATGGGAGATGATTTTTTGCTTTTGAAAGTGAAATTGAAAACAGCTGGCTTAATTTGAAAGAATTTAAAATAAATAAATAAGTAAGTAAATAAATAAAAATGTGTTGATTTTGATCAAAAAAAAAAAAAAAAAGTACCAATGGGACATTAACCGTGTCATGGTTGATTTTCGCAACAACTCTAAACTTGCACTTTACAAATTTCACTTGCATTGTGCATCAATGAATGATAATGGGAACCACAAACACATCTCAGGAATTTTTATTTTTCTAAAAGAAGGATATTCTTTTCCAGGAGAGAAAAGAAGTGTATGTATCTAGTACCTTTTGAGTTACAGTTGTCTAAAACTAGTACAAATAAAAAATTACATTTTTTAGGTCTAAGGTCATTTTTAAAACCTCACAGTTGCTTGAGTACTTTGGCTCAACAATCCAGAGCAATGGAGAGTGTGGAAAGAGGTGAAGAAGCGTGTGCATAGGAGAGTGTCAGATAGAATGAAGGGAAAAGTGTACAAGACGGTGATGAGGCCAGCGATGTTGTATGGTTTAGAAACAGTGGCCCTGGGGAAAAGACAGGAGGCTGAGCTGGAGGCAGCAGAGATGAAAATGTTGAGGTTCTCTTTGGGAGTAACGAGGATGGATAGGATCAGGAATGAGCACATCAGAGGGGCAGCACATGTAAGAGGTATTGGAGACAAAGTCAGAGAGGCTAGATTGAGATGGTTTGGACATGTACAGAGGCGGGATAGTGAGTATATTGGTAGTAGGATGCTGAGGTTGGAACTACCAGGCAGAAGGCCCAGAGGAAGACCAGAGAGAAGACTTATGGATGTGGTGAAGGAGGACATGGAGGTAGTTGGAGTAAGAGTAGAAGATACAGAGGATAGGGTGAGATGGAAGCAGATCATTTGCTGTGGCGACCCCTGAAGGGAACAGCCGAAAGGAAAAGAAGACAATTGCATTATAATTGTATTCACACATGTTTTCGCCATGGTGTAACTGCTTGTACAAAGTTTGATGACAAACCGTTCAAAACCTTTTGAAAGATTACATAGTGAAAAACTAAAATTTTGATGTTTGAGTAGAAATAAACAAAGCTAAAAATTATTTTGCAACAGGTTATAGTACGGTAATTTGATTTTTTTTTTTTTTTTTTTGGACTATGACGACATCCAAGTTAGACTTTTTGACAAATCACAAAGTTAGTTTATATCAACAGACTCTCTAAATTTTTTCTTGAAGTGGCTTAATACTTGTCCACATGGTAAAATCAGACGATGACTGAAGACAAGACACAATAACTCAAAAACCCCTCGAGTGTTGTTGATGATGATGATATTTCACCCACTGTATGCCTGTCCCCTAAGAAACTAAATTTGACAATATAAATAGAATCCCTTGAACCAGGGGTCAGGAACCTATGGCTTGCGAGCGAGATATGGGTCTTTTGATGACTGCATCTGGCTCTCAGATCAATCAGGTGGCCTTTCTTAACAGAATAACGAATACATAATTTCACTGTCATTTAAATGAAAATACAAAAAAAAGCCATCAAATGAAACCAAAACAGATGAATAAATCTCACGCATTTAAATTTATTTTCACTGCCACGTCACGGTGGCGCGCAACGGAGAGTCAATCCTTTCTGAACGCTGGTATACAGGCGGGTCCAACACCTTCAAACTCTAATTTTATTGGATTATAACAACAGCCACAGACTGCGCATGTTGTTTTTGAGTAAAGAGGTAAATTTCCCTCGTTTTCGATCAGCTCATTTGCATGAAGCCAAGCACAGCTGGCACGCAAACACAAATGGACAGACATGGAAAAATTTCAACTCGCAGACCAGCTGACGCGCTTCCTGTCACATACCAAACACTGCAGCGTGTGAGTCTTGCCATATTGACCATGTTTGGCATGCGAGCAGTCCTTCTCACCTGAAAACATCAAAACCAACCTGCAGTCACGTTTAACAGATGGAAGCCTAAAATCTGCATGAAGCTGAACCTCACCACGTATCAACCAGACTACAAAGCCATCAGCAAAACCATGTAGCACCACAAGTTATATAGTAAGAGGTGCTTTTCTTAGTAATAAATAACTTAATTCTGACAATGTCATTTAAAATAAATTCAGTCTTATTATAATCTCAAATTGTTGGTCTTCTTTTACAATTTAGTTGTATTAAGTATTTTATACATACAGACGCTCTCCGGTTTACGTTTTTAATTGGTTCCAGACGGCCGAACGCAAGTTGAAAGTGAACGCAAGTTGTTACAGTGACATATGACGCTCATACTGTACTATACATCCATAAATACCATTACCTATCTCATAAAACACCCCTAAATCAATTATTATAAACATAACATTGTAAAATAAGATCAAATATATCATTAATATAAACATTAACTTCAAATAAGTCACTTATTTATACCAAGGCACTTTACATGAAGCTGAAAACAGCCAATCAACGCTTACAATATGTGAAGTGCTCAATACCGAAAGTAGTGTACTTGCAAAAGTAGTGTACTTGCAAAAGTAGTGTACTTGCAAAAGTAGTGTACTTGCAAAAGTAGTGTACTTGCAAAAGTAGTGTACTTGCAAAAGTAGTGTACTTGCAAAAGTAGTGTACTTGCAAAAGTAGTGTACTTGCAAAAGTAGTGTACTTGCAAAAGTAGTGTACTTGCAAAAGTACTTGCAAAAGTACTTGCAAAAGTACTTGCAAAAGTACTTGCAAAAGTACTTGCAAAAGTACTTGCAAAAGTACTTGCAAAAGTACTTGCAAAAGTACTTGCAAAAGTACTTGCAAAAGTAGTGTACTTGCAAAAGTAGTGTACTTGCAAAAGTAGTGTACTTGCAAAAGTAGTGTACTTGCAAAAGTAGTGTACTTGCAAAAGTAGTGTACTTGCAAAGTAGTGTACTTGCAAAGTAGTGTACTTGCAAAAGTAGTGTACTTGCAAAAGTAGTGTACTTGCAAAAGTAGTGTACTTGCAAAAGTAGTGTACTTGCAAAAGTAGTGTACTTACCAAAAGTAGTGTACTTGCAAAAGTAGTGTACTTGCAAAAGTAGTGTACTTACCAAAAGTAGTGTACTTGCAAAAGTAGTGTACTTGCAAAGTAGTGTACTTGCAAAAGTAGTGTACTTGCAAAAGTAGTGTACTTGCAAAAGTAGTGTACTTGCAAAAGTAGTGTACTTGCAAAAGTAGTGTACTTGCAAAGTAGTGTACTTACAAAAGTAGTGTACTTGCAAAAGTAGTGTACTTGCAAAAGTAGTGTACTTGCAAAAGTAGTGTACTTGCAAAAGTAGTGTACTTGCAAAGTAGTGTACTTGCAAAAGTAGTGTACTTGCAAAAGTAGTGTACTTGCAAAGTAGTGTACTTGCAAAAGTAGTGTACTTACCAAAAGTAGTGTACTTGGTAAAAGTAGTGTACTTGCAAAAGTACTTGCAAAAGTACTTGCAAAAGTACTTGCAAAAGTACTTGCAAAAGTACTTGCAAAAGTACTTGCAAAAGTAGTGTACTTGCAAAAGTAGTGTACTTGCAAAAGTAGTGTACTTGCAAAAGTAGTGTACTTGCAAAAGTAGTGTACTTGCAAAAGTAGTGTACTTGCAAAAGTAGTGTACTTGCAAAAGTAGTGTACTTGCAAAAGTAGTGTACTTACCAAAAGTAGTGTACTTGCAAAAGTAGTGTACTTGCAAAAGTAGTGTACTTGCAAAGTAGTGTACTTGCAAAAGTAGTGTACTTGCAAAAGTAGTGTACTTGCAAAGTAGTGTACTTGCAAAAGTAGTGTACTTGCAAAGTAGTGTACTTGCAAAGTAGTGTACTTGCAAAAGTAGTGTACTTGCAAAAGTAGTGTACTTGCAAAAAGTAGTGTACTTGCAAAAGTAGTGTACTTACAAAAGTAGTGTACTTGCAAAAGTAGTGTACTTACCAAAAGTAGTGTACTTGCAAAAGTAGTGTACTTGCAAAAGTAGTGTACTTGCAAAGTAGTGTACTTACAAAAGTAGTGTACTTGCAAAAGTAGTGTACTTGCAAAAGTAGTGTACTTGCAAAAAGTAGTGTACTTGCAAAAGTAGTGTACTTGCAAAAGTAGTGTACTTGCAAAGTAGTGTACTTGCAAAAGTAGTGTACTTGCAAAAGTAGTGTACTTGCAAAAGTAGTGTACTTGCAAAAGTAGTGTACTTGCAAAAGTAGTGTACTTGCAAAAGTAGTGTACTTGCAAAAGTAGTGTACTTGCAAAAGTAGTGTACTTGCAAAAGTAGTGTACTTGCAAAAGTAGTGTACTTGCAAAAGTAGTGTACTTGCAAAAGTAGTGTACTTGCAAAAGTAGTGTACTTGCAAAAGTAGTGTACTTGCTGTGGGTTATACAGACTTCCGTTCTTTCAAGTGCACAAGGGTGCTGTTGAACTCGTTTAGAACACAGCCTGCCATGTGAATCCCAGCAAAGTGGAGAGTTCTTTCTTTTGTGTAAGTAAACTTTATTCAAGAGATGCATACAAAGAACAAGTACAAATCTTAATGAATATTAATATAAAATAAGTATATACTCTTAGGATTCTGCTAAAAGATAATAAATATCTGTAATTGTTCTGTAATTTGTGTTTTCATTCACTTTACAACTGTCTCTGCTTATCCAAGTATGCATGGTAGATTGTGCCAATCTCAGAAGATAGTTAATTCATCTCTGTGTATGAGACTTGCACCCATGCTAGTAGGATTACGCTTCTGACCAACCATATTTGCTTAGGGTTACAAAACTCCGCAAAACAGTGTAAACACAAAGATCGCAGAGACGACGTCTT
>CM045733.1:37430000-37435000 GCA_024760905.1 Plotosus lineatus
CAACCAACCTTGTATGGAAAATGTATGTGCACAGAACATCATCGCCTCATTTCAACCGACAACAAAGCATCCACTCCACTCACTCATACACGCCGTTCAGGAAGAATTCTGACAAACTGCTTCATTTGTTCCGTGTCGAGATTTACTTGAAATGTGTTTGTTACCCATCCTGAAAGTGTATTCACCATGAAACTGAGCGTTACTGGCATCGTGGGTTGAGAGATTCGGATGAATTCACCTGTTTGTCGCCCTCAGTGCAGGCGGTACACGTAAAGGGATTATCCTCCCAACTTCCTTCACTGTGATAGGACTCCAGGTTTAATCTAAACCCACACACAACACGGTACTGCTCGTATCAACGTGATGATGTTACTAATGTCTCTGCTAGAAGATACAGGACTGTTACTGAGATAAAAAAAACATCACACCTGGGCTAGCTAGCACATTGCGAATTTGGAATGAAGTTGGAGCTAAAAGCTCAACATTAGCCTCTGCTTCACATGGAGAATGGCTAATTTACCAACAACGCATCGCTCTCCAAAAAACACTGCCCCAGTCGCCAGAAATAGCCACATGCCGAGTGCATAAGAAATGAAACCCCTGTCTTACCTGAATTAATAGCCCAACACTGGCCTCGAAGTCGATTAGAACCTTAAATGCGTTTTCATTCGGCTGCAGCATGATGAAAACATCACTAAGGTTTTAGCAGATCTGCTCGGGTTCCCTTTCTGCTTTCAATGCTGACCTCCGATCAGTGAAAGCAGTGCACGCAGAGCCACACCGCTACCGTACAGCCTGCAATATAAGCGCATTACAAATGTCGCCTGCTTCTTCAATGCGTTTGAAAGTGTTCTGTTTTATATTATCATGGTATTTTCTGTGTCTTTCAGACAAATCACTTTCTGATAAAACAAATTATGTAAAGTTTTTCTTTTTTAAGTTGAAACACAAATTATTTCAAGAAATCAAATGTATTTCACAGTCACTCTCTATAGCCAGAGGTCAGTGCACCTTTAATCCTCCCACACTGAGACCTGACCTGATTTTATACATACTGTATGTATGTACTGTATATCTTCTCTTCCCTTTTCCCTTTTTCAGGCGTCGCCACAGCGAATCATCTGATTCGCATGTTTGATTTGGCATCGGTTTTAACGTCAGATACCCTTCCTGACACAACCCTTTAGCAAGGGGCAGAACCACGCTGACGGCCATGCAAAGTCAGCAATGGTTCTTTTACATGAACCTCTCACCATAGACAATGAGAGACATGGCGGGCCTTTGATAACCCAATTAAACGCACTCGGGGGACAGTGACAACCTTGTGGAGAGTGGGACTCAAATCCCCAACCTGAGGATCAGCGGCCCAGCAACCTTTACCGCCAGGTGGGACATTGCCCCCAGTGTGTGTTTTTATTTATATATATATATATATATATATATATATATATATGGGGCAGTGGTGGTCTAGTGGTATAGGACGCTGGATCACTGATCCAAAGGTTGGGGGTTCGAGTCCCACTCTCCACAGGGTTGTCACTGTCCCCCCAGTGTGGCTAACTGGGTTATCAAAGGCGGGCCATGTCTCTCACTGTCTATGGTGAGAGGCATGTAAAAGAACAATTGCTGACATTCGTAAAGAGTAGCTGCAAAGCCGTCAGCGTGTTTCTGTCCCTTGCTAAAGGGTTGTGACAGGAAGGGCATCCGACGTAAAAACCTCTGCCAAATCAAACGTGCGAATCAGATGATTCGCTGTGGCGACTCCTGAGTAAAAAGGGAAAAAGCTGAAAGGAAGACAGACATATATATATATATACACATACTTTCTTTTTGGATTTTTCTCGTTCTCGAGAGTCACTACAGCGAATCATCTGATTTGCACATTTGATTTGGCAGAGGTTTTTACGTCGGCTGCCCTTCCTGTCACAACCCTTTAGCAAGGGTAACAGAAACACGCTGACGGCTTTGCAGCTACTCTTTACGAAAGTCAGCAATGGTTCTCTTACATGAACCTCTCATCACTGACAGTGAGAGATATGGCCCACCTTTGATAACCCAGTTAGCTGCACTGTGGGGGACAATGACAATCCTGTGGGGACTTGAACCCCCAACCTTAGGATCAGCAATCCTGCACCCTATCCACTAGACCATCACTGATGTTGGCTTGAAATAGCATGTAAAAAATAAACAAGCATAAGATAAATAGAACTAGAAATTTAAAATAAAAATTTAAATAGAATAAAGTAAAATGCAGTGGCCGTAATTCTTAAAGGTTGAAAGTGTCCAGTGGAATAAATCTATGATTGTCTGGTGTTGTGACAGACTTTGCCTTCAATTGTTATTATACAGTCTGATTGTGTTTGGTTATTTATATCTATATAATCTTTGTGAGTGTGTGTGTGTAAAAAATGTCTGCCAATCAAAGTTTTCATCAAAATGTTGTCCATCCATTATCTGTGACACTTATATTTCCTAATATCTTCCTACATGTACAATTCAACAAATAACTTTTTTTTTGTAATGCTGCAGGTAAACATTACCACCATGATGATTAAAACTTTAAGACATAATTTACTTACAGTGTTATTGCAATATTTATCTAAAATGTCTTGACCGTGGTAAAAATTAAATTATCCTGTAAAAGTGATTGAGTTTAGGTATGGTCACCTGGCTCCATGATTTCATTAAATTCAGTGCAGTCATTCCTCCAGCCATTGTGGTCGGAGTAAATCTTTTTGAGAATGTTTTGAGAACAGGAAGTCTGCTATTGTGTGTTAATTTTCAGTTCATGATTACATTTCTGAGGCCTTTACAAGGTGCAAAAACCCATGAAACATTACAGAGATGTTTGAACTCTGATTTGAAAAAGGAATTGGCCATGGTTAAGGAACAGTGGTGGCCTGGTGGTAAGGTGCTGGATCACTGATCCCATGGTTGGGGTTCAGGCCTCACTCTCAATGGGTTGCGACTGTTCCTCGAGTGCAGCTAACTGGGCTATCAAAGGCCGGCCATGTCTCTCACTGTCTATGGTGAGAGGTGTGTAAAAGAACTATTGCTGACTTTTCTCAATATTAGCCTGCATAGCCATCAGTGTGTTTCTGCCATGTGATGGCCTGGCGAGCTATCCAAGGTGCACTCTGCCTTTGCCCAGAGTCACCACCCTAATTAGGATTAAGCGGTTCAGAAAATGAATGAATTGACCATGGCCTTTGACCATGACCTCCTAATAACCTTCAGCATTTTTGAAGGGGTAGTTGTGCTCTGATGTTCACAAAACTTGGCATTTTTTTAGAAGTGATGTAACTTGATATCCAATATCTTGTGCATGGGTGAAGTACAATGGCACCCTTCAAAATTTTCAGAGCGGCAGCGACTGCAAACCATTTACATACATGAATTCAATTCTCTTGGCACTTGGAATGAAAGTTGTACACAAAAAAAAAAGTCTTGAAGCCATGCCCTAAACCAAAGTCAGCCACTTTGAGTTTTGTGTGCAACTTTTGTAATTTACAAGCATTGTACTTTTACAAACTCCACCTAGACATACGATTTCATGTTCAGTGACATCTAAAGTCATCTGTGATGTTAAATTGCAAAAAACTTTAGGACTTGAAGCATGCCTGTCTGTTGTGCCATGGTAAATTTGTGTTTTGCCACAAAAGATTGCTGTTGGAAAGTTGTTGCAACAAATCAGAAACGTGAGGTTTGGAGAATCTTGAACAGTGAACAAGTATGTTAGACGGAAGACATCGACATACCAACATTTTATCACAATAATAGCGCCACCTACTGACAACAGAAAATAATAATTTTGTTGTGATTCACTGCTGGTGCCAGGTTGATCAAATCCTCCTTGAAGATACAATCATTAATTTTCTGAACTGCTTAATCCTAATTAGGGTTCTGGGAAGGGTGGCACCAATCTCAGCCAGCTTCTGGCAGGGGCTGAGTGCACCATGGGAAGCTCGCCGGGCCATCGCACGGCCAACACTCACACAACCATTCATACTCACGCTCATAAAAATGTAAGTTTTGTTGTTTTCTGTTTGTTTGGGTTTTCTTTTTGCATAATTGACCTTGTTTTGCAGCATTTTCCTGAAGTTTTCCTCTATTTTTTTTTTAACGATGAATATTTTTGAAAAACCTGTGATGCACTGAAGCCGCAGAAACTGAAGCACAAAGGGACACACAAATAATATATACAGTTCTGTGCAAAAGTTTTTGCCAATTTCTGACATTTTTTGAATGTTTGTCACTGTCATCTATTTCAGATCAAGCAAACCTAAATAGTATACAAAAGATAAAATAAAATGCAGCTTTCAGTGCCAATTGCATTTATTAAGGAGAAAAAACAGAGGTGTGACGCTCTGTCACCGCTGTGACGGGATTTTGGCCCACTGTTCTCTGCAGAATTGTTTAAGAGCAACCCGATTGGATGGTTTTCGGGCATAAACCGCCTTAAGATCATGCCACAGCATCTCAATAGGGTTCAGGTCAGGACTTTGACTAAGCCACTCCAAAACCCTCATTTTGATATTTTTTTAGCCATTCAGAAGTGAACTTGCTGGTGTGCTTCAGCTCATTGTCTTGCTGCAGAACCCATGTGCACTTTTAGCTTGAGGTCTCGAGTTGATGGACGAACATTCTTCGCCAGCATTTCTTGGTAGCGAGAAAAATTCATGGTTCCATCAATCATGACAAGTCACCCAGGTCCTGAAGCAGCAATGCAGGCCCAGATCATCACACTTCCACCCCCATGTTTCACTGTTGGCACAATGTTCTTTTTATCAAATAATGTTCCTTTTGCGGCAGATGTAAGGGGATGCATTTCTCCAAAAAAAAATTCAACTTGAGCTTCATCAGTCCAGAGGACATTTTCTCAAAAGCGTTGGAGATTATTAAGATGACTCTTGAAAAAAGTGAGTCACGCCTTGATATATATATATTTTTTCAACAGTGGCTTTCACCTCGGAAATCTTCCACGGATGCCATTTTTGCCT
>CM045733.1:37440000-37537500 GCA_024760905.1 Plotosus lineatus
AACGAGGATGGATAGGATCAGGAATGAGCACATCAGAGGGACAGCACATGTAAGACGTTTTGGAGACAAAGTCAGAGAGGCTAGATTGAGATGGTTTGGACATGTACAGAGGAGGGATAGTGAGTATATTGGTAGTAGGATGCTGAGGTTGGAACTACCAGGCAAAAGGCCTAGAGGAAGACCAAAGAGACGATTCATGGATGTGGTGAAGGAGGACATGAAGGTCGTTGGTGTAAGAGAAGAAGATGCAAAGGATCGGGTGAGATGGAGGCAAATGATTCGCCGTGGCTACCCCTGAAGGGAAAAGCCGAAAGGAAAAGATTATATATATATATATATATAAATATTATATATATATATATATATAAATATTATATAAATATATATATATAAATATTATATAAATATATATATATAAATATTATATATATATATATAAATATTATATAAATATATATAAATATTATATAAATATATATAAATATTATATAAATATATATAAATATTATATAAATATATATAAATATTATATAAATATATATAAATATTATATAAATATATATAAATATATATAAATATATATATATATATATATATATATATATGCACTGTATATATCGGGGTGGGTGATTCCAGAGCCCAAGCTATGCGTTGAGGTGAGTCCGACTACATAATATCGAATCGGTATCTCTCCACCTCACGCACCAGCTCAGGCTCCTTCCCCGCCAGAGAGGCAACATTCCATGTCCCAAGAGTCAGAATCAGCAACCGAGGATCGGTCCGACAGAGCCCATGCCTTCAGCTGCCACCCAACTGACACTGCACTCGACTCCTATAGCCCCTTCCACAGGTGGTGAGTCCATGGGAGGGATGACCCATGTCTCCTATTCGGGCTGGGCCCAGCTGGGCTCCATGGACTGAAGCCCGACCACCAGATACTTACCTTCGAGTCCCTCCCCCAGGCCTGGCTCCAGGTGTGTGTGTGTGTGTGTGTGGGGGGGGGGGGGGACACCCGGTGACCCGTGTTCAGGCAAGGGAAACAGTGTCCTTTCCTTTTTATTCCACATAGAGGTTTTCTGAACCGCACTTTGTCTGGACCTTCACCAAGGACCCGTTTGCCTTGGGTGACCCTACCAGGAGCATTATGCCCCCGACAACATAGCTCCTAGGATCATTACGTCACACAAACCCCTCCACCACGATAACATGGCGATTCAAGGAGGAGCCTGTACTGGTTCATCGTGGTGAAGGAGGAGCTGAGCCACAAGGCAAAGCTCTCAATTTACCAGTCAATATATGTTCCAACCCTCACCTATGGTCACGAGCTTTGGGCAGTGACCGAAAGAACAAGATCGCATAAGGTGAGGAGCTCTACCATCTGAGGAGAGCTTGGAGTAGATCCGCTGCTCCTCCGCATTGAGAAGGGCTTGGGCATCTGGTTAGAATGCCTTCCGAACGCCTACCTGGTATGGTGTTTCGGACATGTCCAACCGGGAAGAGACCCTGGCGTCGACCGAGAACACGCAGGAAGGACTTCTGTCTCTCGGATTGCCTGGGAACACCTCGGTGTCCCCCTGGAAGAGCTGGAGGAAGTGGCTGGGGAGAAGGATGTCTAGACCTCTTTGCTTAGGTTGCTGCCCCCGTGACCAGACCCCGGATTCAGCGCAAGATGAGATATACATATACACACAAACATTCTTTTAATTGCCCGCTTCATTTCACTTCACCAACTTACCCATTTTGTGACTATCCATCACATAAAATTTAGATTTAAAAAAAAAAAAAACCCACATAGTTGAACTACAGGCTGTGATGTAACAAAATGGGTAAAAAGCTGAGGGTGGGGTGCACTTTTTCCTCAGACACATTAAATGAAGCATTGGGAATTCTAACTGCATGAGTACAGGATCATTTCCCCATGTTTAACCTGGGGAAAAGAGAGAGAGAGAAAAAAAAAAAAAAAAAACAGTTTACAATATCCACTTTTACCCTAATAAAAAAAATAATAATAATAATAAACCCTTTATGCAGTGATCCTATACTTTTAATTTTCATTTATCTTTAAATCTTTAAACAGTTATCTTATGGTCTACACAGAGTAATTGGGAAAAGGGTGTAAGGTTGATGAAGAACAGTGGACACGTGTTACAGAAGAGAGCGAGAGAAAGAAAGAGAGACAGAGAATGAGGGAGAGAGACAGTGCGAGACAGAATGAGGAGTGACCAATAGAACAGAGTTTGTCAGAAAGAGCCAGTGGGAGAGTCAGACTGCATTATGTAGCCCTTGTTTACATGACAATAATCCAAATCTCAACAACTTTTTATTACAAGGTTTCTTAATTAGATATAAATCAAACTACACATTTTTTCTTAGAAAAAAATGTTATATACACTACAGTGCTGACAAAAAAAATGAAACAAAACAAACTTGATATAAATAAGCTCTATGGAAAAGCCTAGAGTCGTTAAAAGTTTGTCTCATCTTAAAAAAAATTATATATATCCATCCATCATATCAGCTCTAGTACACAACTGCAGACTACAAATTAAAAACGGATGATTCCAGGAGCTGTTTGGGTTTATTGAGTGATCTGACCTGCAGGTAGCAGTGCCGCTGGCCCTAAATGCTTCAGAAAGCTCACAGTTACAGGCAGGCACTGAGGAATGTTATACGCTACATTTGCTGTGGATTCGATCAGTTATGCCCAAACGGGACATCCATCTCTGCATCCATCCATCCTTCCGCCTCACACTGCTGATGGTGTCACACACTCCTCTTCTGTTAGTGTCACCTCTTTGCATCAATAGAAACAAAAAGTCAACCCAAAACATGATTAAAGCAAACAAAAAAAAAAACAAACAAACAAAAAACCCCAAGACAAAACAGAAATGCGTTAAAAACAGTTATGTACAAATCAGCATAAAAAGTCTTTCTGCTGTTCATGAGAAAGAGGACTGAGAGGTGGGTGTGGCCGAGTGTCCGGTGGGGTGACCTGTGCATGAAGAGAGTCTGAGGCTGGCCAGGATGACTGCAGAGGCAGTGGATGAGAATGTGGATGAGTTGATTGGTGAAGACTTTGTGATTGTGATGGAAATGATTGGCAAAGCATCTGTGGCAAAACCTGCACCTGCGTTTGAGACAAACCTGACTGGGGCTGAGCCTGCGAGTGGGGGGGAGCAGTCCGAGTTTCTGAATGTCCAGAACTGGTTTTAGAATGGTGGGCATGGAGGTGTTTGGCTGTGGGGGGAGGAGGAGTTTGCGAGTGTTTGCTTGGCATGGTGCCAGAAGAATGGGAAGATTTGAACATGATGGAAGAGTGGGCGTGTCTGCTTGCTGAACCAGAGTGCGTGTGTTTGAGTGAGGTGGGGCTGTAGGTGTGTTTGGTTGGCGTGGACGGCTGGACGTGTTTAGTAGATGTGTTAGTATGTGTGCTCTTGGTCGGTGTGGGGCTCAGGCCGAGTGTGGCTCTTGATGTGAGAGATTGTGAGGGAATACCACGGCATTCTGAGTGATGGTGTGCTTTGGCTTGGTCGGGTATGGGAGCCGACTGCACTGCGCTGGAACATGGAACCTTGGGTGTCCTGTCTGGAAGAATCTCCACCTCCTCCACCTTGATCTGGGGTGCAGTTGGGGCTTCTCGAGCCTGTTTAAGGTCCATCAAGGTGGGTGAGCCTGGCACACTCCGAGCTTCACACAGAGCATCTGGTATGAAACAGGCGGTAGGGGAGGGGGATGACCCGCTCTTCTCCTCGTCCTCCTTCTCCTCTGTGTCTTGGTGATACTGTTTGAGTCGAACGTGCCAGGCCAGACTGCACACAGCCGACACCGTCTTAAACTGGTGCACCACACTGCGCGGGATGTAGTAGATGTCGTTATCATACAGCTGGATGCGAGCGTAACGGATCCCCTCACGCCTCAACTGGTTCAGCTTGGCATCATCCACCCATTGGACACACTGAAGAGAGAGAGAGACACACACACACACACATACCTCAGCCTTAATATTGCCAGATCAATCGGCATGACTGGTGTGTAGCTCCGGACAGGGTATACATTGCTTACAAGTGAAACAAAGTCAGACTCCATGAGCACAGCGTATATACACACAGTATTCCACTGTAGTTACTGACACAAAACACACTACATCTAAATCATGAACAAATATAACAGTACTGACCAAAACTATTTGCCCCTTCTGACAAACCAAACACTATACCTCACCCAAACAGAATTTTAGAAGACCTCAGAAATATAGAGGTTACAAATCAATCTCACCATCTTTAAAAACCCAAAGTAGTGTGATGGGGTGGGAATGCTTTGCTGATTGATAGCCGGGGAGGCGGTCCACAGTTGAGTGAGGGATGACTTCAGTTCTCAAATATGACAATGTTGTTTCATCAATGTGTGATCTGAAGTTTAAGTACAACTGAGTCACACAGCAGGACAGTGAAATGCAGAACAGCAAGTCTCCCGTTAGATGGCTGAAAATTATAGGGCGTGACCTAATCAAAGTCTTGACTCGAGCATTGTGTTCAAATAATTTCGTAGAAGAGTGATGGGGCCAAAATTTCTTCACAGTGGAAAATTAAAGATGGTGCTGCAGCCAAGTCAGAGAACAATTACTTTTTCACATGGGTGGTATCCTGTAGATTTTGGTATTTAATCATTCACAAATCAAAAACGTATTCAAAAAAAACTTCTTTTTGGTTACTTTGGTGGGCTTTTAGATTATAAAATTTGATTGGAGATCAGAAGCAAATCAAGTGTTGAATGAACAAAAAGGGGAAATCAGACAGGGGCAAAGACTTTCACAGCACTATAAGTCTAAATTATATCTAGTTCTGTATAAACTGTGTGTGTGTGTGTGTGTGTGTGTGTGTGTGTGTGTGTGTGTGTGTGTGTGTGTGTGAGTGAGTTTCAGACTGACCTGTGAGAGGGGTGGTTCATACAGATCCAGCTGTAATCTCTGCACTACATCTATAAAGTCTGCGGCGTGGAAACAGACCACGTCTTTGGTGATCCGTGGAGGCTCCATACTGCACAACACACAAACACAGCCATCACATTCTACTACATCCACACAATACTCAGCAATCTCATTATATACAGGCATGCATGCGTGTGTGTGTGTGTGTGTGTGTGTGTGTATATGCAGGGTTCCTACTGCTTAAGGAAAGGTAGATAAACTTTTTTCAAGGCAGTTGAAACGAAACTTCCATTCCAGATTGCAAAGAGCAAACATTAAGAAAAAACCAACCATGTAAATGACAGCATTAGAGACAAGTTTGTCCAGATACTGTATTTATTGAAAGAGCGAAGATTATAACTACTGCTTAAGGATGCTCTTTTCTGACTACAGCCCAACCTTTAACACATAGTAGCAGACATACTAGTCAGTAAACCTCCGGGTTACTGATCCCTGTCTCTACCTGTCCTTATATAAAAGATTAGCTCACGATCTCTCAGACTTTGACCACAGCTTTCCTCCACCATCACAATCAACGCAGGCTGTGTGCTGAGCCCTGCCGATATGCATTTCATACAAATGACAGCATTCTGTCCAACCCCACCGACACCAGCCTCAGAATCCAAAATACACAATCCAGTTTGCAAATCATACCATAGTGGGTGGGCTCATGACTCGGGTCACAGTGTGTGTTGGGGGGAATTATGCGTGTCAGTTGTTCAAAAAACAACGCATCACTAAACACACGTGCATGCACAAAAGAGAACGGACAATTGACTTTTTGAGAAACTGATCAGATACTACTCTTTATCAATGGAGACTGCATGGAAAGGGTAAATTTCCAGTTGCCATGCACTGATGTTTCTGCCGAACTCTTCTGGACTAGAAACACTCAAAACTGTGGTAAAGGCACAGTTGTGGAATTCAGTCTAGTGAACTGCACTGCACTTGTGAACAAATTTTTAAATTTTGTTAAAAAAAGAAAATAAAAAAAAAATCTGTTTGCTTTCATGTTAAAAAAAGGTGGAACCCCCACAACTATTAAATCAGCAGTTTAAATACAATGTGCATGCGAGTTTGGGTGGAGGACGACAACAAACAAACAAACAAGAAACCCTCACCCCTCTCCACAGCGCACAGCTTTAAGCACACCCACTGCAGCAGTGGTCCTTCTCTCAAAACCCTGTCCAATGTGGTCAGCGTGCGCAGGGGTCCGGTCCTCAAACAGCATCTCACGAGGCTCACTCGCCCGAGGTAGGTACTGCAGGTTCTTAATTTCATTGGTTGACCTGGAAGAGAATAAATATTTTCATCATCATCATCATCCATTACCACAACTTGCATTAGTGTCTCATACAGAGCGGGTAGAGTCATCAATGACTCAGTACATAACTTGTGCACATTGCAACTTGTACAGCAATAGGAAGCAAGCTGGAGGTGTCAGAAAAGCGCTCTTTTAAAGCAGGCTCCAAGTTTAATGGATCTGTTTGCCAATTCTGAATAAATAATATTCAGTCGTCTTTCCCCTTCTATTCATCTAAGATTCATCCAATGAAATCGTAGCAAAAATTTAAAAAGCAAACAATAAAAACAAATATTCCAGTTAGTTCAGATAGGGTAGCATATTTTAAATTGTTCTGAAGTATGAAAATGCTGAACTGTCATGTCATTAGAACACTGCTTAAGCCATAAAAAAGCAAGCAAACTTGTTTCATTGCCAATGTAACAAAACAGAATAAGGAATGCAGTTAAAAAAAAAAAAAAAATCACTTGTCCCCCAACAGCAACAAGGTATCCCAAATCACTCATGATACACTATACAGTGCACATGAAAATGACTGCAATTTTGTAATGCTGTCAGAACACAAACAAGATTATAGCATTATAGTTGATGTTACCCATAAAGCATTGTGAAATGTGAAAGGTTTCAAAAGTACCTGAAAATCTCACTTCTGGTTCTTAACTACAGTATAAAAAACACTATCACCCTATTGTACCTGTAACACACCCAGAGAGGGATGGAAATTGTTAACATACTAAAACTATGATTCAACTCGGGCCCAGTCAATGTCCTATTTTCAACACTGTTCGACAACATCCACCTCACCTCTGGCAAATTATTGTTAAATATATATCTTGGTTCCCACCCATGTCATTCAAGCATTTTAAGGGCTTTTCAAGGAATAAATTTTCATTTTCAAGTACTGTTCATAAGCGTAAAATACAACAAAAAATACTGTTTCTGATTTTCCAAGAGTGAAATACAATAATTTTAATATACTGCAAATCAATATATGTAAAAGTACAAACATTCTTAAAATGTCAACTTCTGCATTTTCAATGTAATAACTAAATAAAAGTAATTTAAATTATTTTCCTGGAAAATATGCACAAATTTTAATAAACTGGAACAAGACCACCACATACTTTCTCAAATGTAGATGCAAACACTTTCTACACCTTTGGCTTTGGGTCAGCACCTGTACTGGTTGCAGATCCAATAGGTGTAGTCATGGTAACGCTAACGTTAATGCTTTCGGCAGTTGTTCCAACTGCATTTCCTTTGCAACAGTCCATTATCAGAGTACTCTCATGCTCCTTATTTTGTAAGTGTTTGCATGTTTTTGAGTGGGTGACTTTTGATTTTATGTGCAACTTTAACACATCTACCCCAGAGCACCAACTGCAATGTTTTTTCATATGCCTTGCAAAACGCATGATGCCAGCTTTTGCCGACGTCTATCCAATCACTGTAGTCTTTGTTCTCCAGCCAATTTGCTTTAAATATACACTGACCACCTGACATTGTGGCTGTTGGTACAATACTGTCCTCTTAAGCTTTTTAATAAATATTTATTCACTCGTGATGAGTGCTAAGGTCGCCTGCGACGTCATTACCACACTGCCGAAATGGGATCTGTATGTTGGAAACCAGATCAAGAGGCTTCGATAATACTGTGTCGTACAGTGGAACTTCCAAGATGACAGCAGACAATGGTTGAAAAACATTGATTTTCTGTGACCGTATTGCAGAAAAGATACAAAAATCAGTGGTCTCTAAAAAAATGTTGTATATTTATTGTGCAAATAGACCCAAAACTAAAAATCAAGTACGATTCAAGGACTGAGTAAGAAAACCATTGGTTTTCAAGGGGTGGCATGGCAATTCCAAAGCCCTTGAAAGGAATGTTTTTTCCCAAGTACTTTTCAAGGAATTCAAGCTCCCATACGAACCATGTATGTTTTATGTTACATAAATTCTGCACATCACTAAGCACATGCTTAGACCTAATTTTAGAAAAACTAACACCACATGACAAAATAACTCATCTACACAGATGCAGAAAAAGGCATGGCATGACCGTAATGCTCCTATTAAGGACCCCGTTTTGGCTGTGAATTCGTTTCATACACCAGGAATTCAAACTAAAAGAATTGCTGCCATCTTGTGGTGGGATATGAAACACTACACCCTATCATTTTAAAGGCGGCAGTGGTGGCCTGGTGATAGATAAAGGGTGTTGGATCGCTGATCCTAAGATTGGGGGTTCTAGTCCCACTCTCTACAAGGTTGTCATCGTCTCCCCAGCGCAGGTAAATGCAAAGACTGGCCATGTCTCTCATTGTCTATGGTGAGAGGCATGTCAAAGAACCATTGCTGACTTTCGTAAAGAGTAGCCGTCAGCGTATTTCTTTCCCTTGCTAAAGGGTTGCGTCAAGAAGGGCATCCAACGTAAAAAACCTATGCCAAATCAAATATGCAAATCAGATGCAAATCAGGGAAGCCGAAAGGAAAAGAAGAGACCCTATCAATTTAAAGTACCAGTTCACGTCCTAATAATTTTACATGAATACCAATATAAAACACTAATGTTTTCAGAGTACATGTAACTGATCCCCAGTCTGGCTGTCTCAGTCCATCATAAAAGCTACTTCACCTTAATGAATTGGACACAATAACCGTGACAGAATACACAGCAGGATTGTATATTAAGAGAGCCCGAAATGGGAAAAGCTTACAGAAAAGATCAGTTTATATTCGTTTGGTTTTTTGAGCAAAATGAAAGGAAAACCTTCCAACATTGTAAGTAGTATCAAATCTTTTTACTTACATTTTTCAGAGTTGTAATCACAAGAATAGGACATGAATGTGCCAGTTAAAAAATACAAGATAAACAACAAAAACTTGTTACATCTGCACATAATACTACATCACATTTACAAATGTGAAAACGATCATCCGCTCACGTACATGAACACATGGTATATATCTCAATGTATCATAACACAAAACTGTTCTGCATTTATAGTTCATTCTACATTTGATACATCCCACGTTGATGCATAATTGGACATCAAGTAAAGATTTATTATTCGTTTTTACTTTTTCCATGAAGGATATATAAAGCATAGCACTAGATGAATAGGAACAAACTCTGGATGTAAGCGTTGTTATTTAATTTCTCTAAAATATCCAGATCCCCAGACTTTCCCACAAACCTATCCTATCCTGATCATACAAATCAACACAAACAGATTACAAAAGTTTATTATAATACGTACAATCTTATTTTGCTTGTGTTTATCAGCAGTTCTTCGAAAAAGGTATTAAACCTTAACGCCACCCTTATTGGTAACTCCTCAGGGTATGTATAATGAATTATACAATGAAGTCATAAAATTATGAATTATACTAAAGAATGTGATTCTTCCATTTTTTATCTCAGTTAATTATTTGTACCCCTGGATCACTCTAAACCTTGCACAACAACAAAGTAAAACTTTTAAGGGGACCGAGGATTCATCATGGTCACCTTGCCAGTTCCATGAAAACCCATGCAATGTGTAATCCAAGTTACACCTGTTGAGTAGAGTAGGCTCTACCTTAATAGGATGGTTGCTTGACATGAAGGCCATAGTGTTTTACAAACCTGAACACTTTCTTTAGAATTCTTCAGTTCTGAATGTGACGAGTGAAGTGCCAAATTTCGTAATGATGTAAATATCAGACATGACCAAAGAGTCCGGTCAAGATACGTTTTTAATACTATAGTTTCGAATAGCAACGTAGTGCTTTGTTAACAAGCATGATACATATCAGGTCTTCATAATGTTCTCAGTTCACCACAGAGTCTCTTCAAAAGAGTTGATTTAGTGAATCTGAGTCAAATACAAAGCTGAAGGAGTTGACTCCACACAGTGAAAATGATTCACGCACAAGTACAACTGGCCTTAACACCAGTGTCTGAGTGTTCAGTGGCAGAGTTGATATTCTTAATTTTATGATATTTAGTAATCCACAACCTGTAGTTAACATTCTCTCACCATCTGATGAACAGTGTTATTGCTCTGTGTGTGTGTGTGTGTCTGTGTGTGCGTTCCCTCAGTAAAATGACTCTGCTCATGGTTATATCACCTTTTCCTTTTGAAAGGAGACTTTGGCATGTCTGTGACAGGGATCATCTGTTCTCCAGGACGAACCCACATGATCGGCCCATCATCACTCTCTGTAGGGCTATTTAACTTCAAACTGGAAAACGTTCCCCACGGCAACGTCCGCTGTGCACGCACACACACACCAAAATGTAATGTTAAAATAAGTTCATCATGAACAAATAAGCCATGTTGTTCCATTAATTAGAAACACCTGCACATTTATACAGTTACCTAATAAGCTGTACAAGGGGTTCCTAATGTGTATAGATAGAATATGCAATAAATGTTTTCCTTTTTCAGTTAAATATTTTACACATCTATATAACATTATACTCACCTCAAGGAAGGGGGACTGCTGTAACATGCTGAGAAATTCTGGGAAATAATCCCCCACCTCCTCATCCACTGCTCCTACTAGACTGATCTGACGCATGGCTCCCGCACGGTATGTTCCATGAGAATATGTTCTCTTTACCTACAGGAAAACACAGAGAGATCATGAATTTAAAAGAGAGTGAGAGTTAGAGGCAGAGTGAGCATGAAAGACAGAGTATAAAAACACTTCACTGAGGTTGCAAGTGAGAACACACCACCCACATTACTGTCTGAACTCTAATCGACCCGAGATCAATAAAAACGCATCACTTAATCATTAAAAAAATATCGGCAAATGTCTGTAAATAGGATTTTAAAGGGTCCGTACATAACTGCCAGCTCTCTGCTCCACCCCTCTTGTAGCCCAAGTGATTTTTTTAAATTGCAGCTCAAAATGTGGAACTTTTTATTGAGTAATAATAAATTACTCTCCCTCCCCATGTCTGAGACATGCAGGTGATAACTTGTCTAGGTGAAAACGGACACTACACGCTATTGACCATCTCTCTCATAGTTACTGTTCTGTTTAATAGGTAATTAAAAGTCCCTTAATGTGCCACCTATAGTCAAGAGTTTTCAATTCACAGGAAGATCAGTAACATATCAATATCTGGCAATTTCATGCATTGTTGTTTTGCTTTTTGAGTTAATGTATTTTGATTAATAATCTCTCGTTTAATTCAGCATCCTCTAAATGTAGTTATATACACTCCAATAATCAAATGGCCTTCGCTACAACATTGTACATTTAGTTATAAACAATAATAACAGCCAATAATAAACTAAAAAAAATTATAATCAGCACTTGTGCCTCTGCAAACATGGCCATGATTGTACCCAGGTAAAGTCCCCAGGTTCTTGTCATAATGAATAATTATCATATTAAAAGAATAAGACACCTTCAAGATGTTCAAATTACAAATAACACAAATTTATGTAGAAGGGCTACTAACGATTAAGGCCCAAGACACTTCTCTCCTTTGGCTTGGCTTCGCGAATGAAGATTTATAGAGGGGGCTGTCCACATAGACTGCAGGCACTCTGATGGCAGACAAGGCCGATGCGGGACAAACAAATCTGGCTGCAGTTCAAAGTCTGGTCTGGTATATCGGTTGATGCTCCTTGGTTCTTCCTCCTGCAGCGTTTCTCCTTCATGTTGGACCTGCAAAAGTCCTCAAAAGAGGAGATGGCCTGGTGCGTGATGTGTCAGGCCTGTCGGTCAGCAGCAAGTGTTGACCACTGGCAGCAGTCAATGTTACAAACTCTGAGAGACTTCTTGAGGGAGTGCTTGTAGTGTTTCTTTGGCACCCCCTCTGTCATGGTGGCCAGTGAAAAGTTTGCCGTCCAGGGCTATCTTGGGTAGGCAACGGTCCTCCATTCTGGAGATGTGCCCTGCCCAGCGCAGCTGCAAGTTGAGCAGGATGGCCTTGATGCTGGTGATCTCCGCTGTTCAAGAACCTTGACGTTGGTAACAGTCACTCCAGTGGATATCGCAGGTAGTATGGAGACAGCGTTGGTGGAAGCGCTCAAGCAGTCAAAGGTGGTGACGGTAGGTTACCCATGACTCAGCGCCGTACAGCAAGGTGGTGAGTACTACGGCTCTAAATACACTGACTTTGGTGCCATTCTTCAGATGTTTATTTCCCCAGACTTGCTTGCGAAGTCTGCCAAAGGCACTGTTTGCCTTGGCCAGTCTGTTGTCAACTTCCCTCTTGATCTTGGCATCTTGTGTGATGGTACAACCTAGATAAGTGAACTGGTGAACCGTCTTCAACTCAGTCTTGCCAATAATGATGTGAGGGTGGGTGGTGTTCATTCCGGGGAGCAGGCTGGTGGAGGACCTCAGCCTTCAAGCTGACCTCGAGTCCAAAGAGCTGAGCAGCCAGGACGTTAAGCACGGAGTCATCAACAAAGAGGAGCTCATGAAAGAGCTGCTCAAGAGTCTTTGAGTGAGCCTGTAGTATCCTGAGGTTGAACAGATAGCAGTCGAGATGGTAATGGATGTGCACAGCGTCTTTATCGTCAAGGTCAAAGGCCTGCTTAAGCATCATGCTGATGATTCTGAACAAGGTCGGTGCAAGGACACAACCCTGTTTCACACCGTTGACAATGGGCAAGGGTTCAGAAAGGTCTTGATACTGCCTGACTTAGCTGTGCTGGTCTTCAGGCAGCTGAATGACCATACTGAGGAACTTTGGGGGACAGCCAAGGCACTCCATGATCGTCCACAAGTCTTCCCTGCTTACTGTGTCAAACGCTTTGGACAAGTCCTTTGTTCTGCTCGTGATACTTCTCTTGTAGCTACCTGAGGAGGAAAACCATGTCTGTGGTGCCTCTATTGGCTCTGAAGCCACACTGGGTTTCTGGGAGGTGATCAACAATGGGAAGTACTAATCTGTTTAGGAGCACTTGAGCAAGGATTTTTCCTGCAATGGAGAGCAGGGTTATACTCCGGTAGTTGGAGCAGTCTGACATTTCTCCCTTTTTTGTACAAGGTAATGATGACCGCATCACGGAGGTCACTTGGAAGTTTGCCCTGTTCCCAGCAACAGACAAGGAGTTCATGGAGCTTGCTGTGTAACGCTGGTCCGCCATCTTTCCAGATCTCTGATGTAATACTGTCAACTCCTGCTGCTCTGCCATTTTTCAACTGTTCTATGGCTTTAGTGAGTTCTTCCATGGAGGGTAGTTCATCCAGTTCCACTTTGGTGTGATTCACCATGACTCAGTTCCATTTTTGCTGAGTCCTGGACGACTCTGTCAGAGCTGAAGAGAGCCTGGGAGTGCTCCGACCAACTGCTCACGATGGAAGCCCTGTCTGTAAAGAGTGCTTGGCTGTCCGCACTGCGCAAGGGACTATGAACCCGGTGGGTAGGGCCATACACAGCTTTGATGGCTTCATAAAAGCCTCTGTCCTTTCCAGCATTCACACACTGCTGAGTTCTCTCTGCGAGATTGGTCCACTGCTCATTCTGGATCTCACCAAGCTTCCGCTGGAGATTGCAGCAGATGTGATGGAAGGCAGCTTTCTACTCAGGACAAGACTGTTGGGCTAGGTGGGACTGGTGGGCTTGTCTCTTCCTCATCAGAAGTTACTAGATCTCCTTCTTGTTTTCATTAAATCAGTCTTTGTTCTTCCTTGTAATGAACCCCAGAACTGCTTCAGATGTCTGCAGGATGGCAGTCTTCAGTCAACTCCAGAGCGTTTAAGGAGAGGGTTGTTGACAAGCTTTGACTGTAAGCTTGCTTGAAAGTCAGCTTTCACTTCGGTCGACTGAAGCTTGCTGAGCTTGAACATTTTCTTTGCTGGACTCCCTTCTTGGTCTGGGTTTGAATTGCAACCTGAGTTTGCAGCACACTAGGCAAATGGTCACTGTAACATTTTGCACTGTGAATCACTCTGGTGTGCAGGACGTCACTGAGGTCTTGCTGGCACACTCGAACGTAATCTATAAGATGTCAATGTTTCGACCGAGGATGCATGCAGGTTGTTTTGATACTGTCCTTTGATGGTTTTGGAGATGACAAATTGCTGCTCAGTGCAAAACTCCAGCAGGGGACGTCTTTTGTCATTGCTGTTACCAACGTCGTATCTACCAAGTACTCCTTTCCAGGTATCACCATCTTGGCCCACTCTGGCATTGAAGTCACCAAGGATTATAATACTGTCATCTATAGGGGTGCTTTGTAGGCACGTATACACTGAAAAACATGGTATGCTTGTTCTCCAAAGGGAGGTGCATGTACATGATGGAGTCAGAATGACCAGTTGGCAGGTTTTCTAGCTTGGAAACGATGGAGGTTCTGACCATGAAACCAACATCTGAGAGACACCTTTCTGTTACATGTTTCCCTGACCAGAAGAGGGTGTATCCGGCACCATGCTCATGGAGGCTGCCTTCTTCTGGGAAATTGACTTCGCTAAGGGCAGCAATGTCAACATTTAGCCTGGACGGTTTGTGCGTTATCAAAGAAGAGCGATGTTCAGGACGGTTACTGTCAGCTGCATCAAGCATGGTGGTGATGTTCCAGCATGCGAGTTTTCAAATTTTTGCACCATTAGAGGGGGTGTGTACCTTCCTTGCTTTGAAATTTTCTGACCACTTGAGAAGATGCCCGTTGACCACGGCAAGCCAACTGGGGGAAGATAGACAAGCTATGTTCAGGCCACCGTTTCTAGGCCCCTCTCCATGTGAAGCAAGCAGTGCTGTCCCTAAAAAGGGCTGCTTGGTCATTCAGAGTGCAGCCGGGTGATGCTGTCGTCAACATCAGACGACCAATATCCTGAACTGCCTGCATGCATGATTGGAGCTGTGCCTTCCATTGACATCTCCCATCTGCCGCCCCCCGCCGCAGGGCTTTAGAGTCGGTACAACGGAGATGTGAACGTATCCTTCTAGCCTGCACAATGGAGCTTTTAGGTGTAGTTCAGTGTGCGCAGTACTGGTTCAACTGCTATAGCCAAGCATGCTAAGACGGTAACAGCGGAGTCCTCGGGTCGTAGGTTTTATATTAGACTCGTCCTTGTCCTAGATGAACTGACTGACAAGGCTAACGAGCTCCATCTGCCCAGGTATGAAATAAGAGTTGTCCTTCTCCAGGGGTATTCTGAACAAGACACTTGTAATCCATTTTAATACACAAATAACCTATTTTATAGGGAAATTTGTTCATCAAATGGTTAGAAAACAGTCTTTACCTTATGGTGAGAAATCTGAGCCACCTGTAGGTTTGAAACATAATTGGAAGCAATAATCTGTTGATATTGGTGTTGTAATGTTCCCATCCATCTTACATCGCTTTGTGATACCCATGCACTGGAGTTGACCTTAAACCATCGTGTTTCACTTTGATTCATCACTGGCTCTCTGGTGAGCTCTGGCAATTTTCTAGATGGTCAGTAACATTACTGGGATAGCAATATGATATTGAATAAATAATACACGTCAATCTATTTTTTCTTCATATTGCTGCGAACAACACTTTCCTGTGTCCTGAAATTTCTTACTGCTGCTTGCAAATTATTTTCATTTGCATTTCATTCTAGTTTTTGCAAACAGATTTTGGTCAAGATTTTTGATGTCCACAATGCCATTTAAGCTGTGCTCAGAAATTGCCTGAAGACTACTTTAATAAGGTAATCAAGCATTTTTTATAAACTAATCTTATGAATTATGTATTATACTAATTACTTTGATCTAAAATTTGATGTTACATGATTACAACTTTTGTTGATAACTGTGTATGTGCGTACATATTAGGCAAGCAAACAATCTGTTTACACTACGCTCGAGCATCGATGTACAAGGGATAACCAAGCAATATAACACAAACATTTAAAGAAAACATGAAAACAAACCACCTTTAACGGCCACTTCTCTCATCCAACAATGTGTTGAATCAGGTCACATGGTATGAAATGAGCCTTCATTGCTTTCATGGGAGAATTTTTTCCCACCTTTATATTTGCCTGTATATATCAGTTCAGAAAATCAATGAATATTATGTAAATATACATACATTATTATTATTATAATACACTCCATGAATGTTATTTTTCAACAGCTTGAAATAAAGTTGGTTGAGAAGTAGAGCTTGAACCCATCTTAAAAAAAAGACAGCCGATCGTGCACCAGCTGGGAGAATGAAGGCTCAGGCTCAGTCTCACCTAAAATCCCTGCTAATGTTTGAAACATGTCCAACACGCCGTCCCCTTGTAGGTGACATTTTAGCGCTCAAGTGACCGACATGTAACCGAGAGAATACAGTCATTTTTCAAAATAAAAGATTGTTCAGGCTCATAATAAATAAAATGGAGATAATTATTTTTTGTGCGACCCGGTACCAACTGATCCATGGACTGGCACCAGTCTGTGGCCCGGGGGTTGGGGACCATTGATTTAAAGTGCTGCTTCACTTGCTCATTTGAAAAACTGCTTAATCCTGGGAAGGTCCTGAGAAGGCTATGGTCTCATCTGACACTGAGTGGGGGCAGAGTCCACATGAATAGCTCAGCAGACCACTGCAGGGCATCACACAACTATTCAGGTCACCGAGGGTCAATTTGGAAGAGTCAATTAGCCTAATATGCATGCCTTTAGGCTGTTGGGAGAAATGAAGCCCCTGGAAGAAACCCAGGCAGGCACATAGAGAATACCAGAGCCTGGTAATCGAGCTCAAGACCTTGTTGTCAGGCAAACATGCTAACATTACACCACCATGCCTCCTCACTATCTAATTAAGAGCTACATAATTGGTACCACATGAAAGCTTAGAATTCTAGGACTGTTATTGAATTTGTTATATTTCTTTTCAATAATATTTTAATCAATTACCTGCACATAAACAATAGAGTGCTTTCAAAGAACAAGGAAACCAAACCTTTTTGTTTGAATCAACATTTTTCACCTTTTACAGTTCACAATCAGGGAAATTTCCCCCTCATTTTATAAGTAGTATTTCATGTGCAAAATTAGATTTTTAGTTTCAAATACATTCTTTAAAAACAATTTCTATACATGAAATAAAAATATGCCATGATTTTTCAGTCTGCCCTCTTCCAACGAAATTAATCCATTCCAGCGCCTTTTTCGGAATCTGGATTTTTCGTAAATAGAGGCGCATTTTACATTTAAAACGCGTGATTCGTTCCAAGGCTCCCAAGACTACCCTTTAAATATTATAAAAGCATACCTTTTAAGGTACTGACTTGGTGTTGATCGTGTCTTCCTTAGCAGAGTTATAATCTTACAATGACCATGGCACCGGGAATCACACACATGCGCGAGTGTGTGTGTGTGTGTGTGTGTGTGTCTGTGTGTGTTGACCATGTCTTCTCAGCAGTTATAATCTTATAAATGTTTATGCAAGGTTAAAAGCCGGAGCCATAAAATACAGTTGGAATGACACACAAACATGAACCAAGTTGGAATGACAGCGTCATCCCTCCTAGCCAATGGAAGGCCAGTGGGGTGGGATGTTGGGAGATAACCAATGGGATTGAACTGCATCATCCCTCCTCACCAATGGGAGGCCAGCGGGGCGGGATGTTGAGGTGCAGACATCGCTTTACCTTACTCTCACTCACACACAGTATGGGTCAAAGTGCATCCAACATTACAGCTCACCCCCACCCCACCCCTCAAACCTATTGTTTGAATGGCACATTTTAATGTTTAAGTGGTGCAGTTTGCGCTTTTCGTAAAAAGAATTTGTTTCGTATACAGAGGGAAAAAAACTTAGGAAAATGTTTTTCGTTTACTGGATTTTTAGTATTTTGGGGATTTCGTTGGAAGAGGGCCGACTGTACTTACTTTTGGTTATTGTGACAGATGCACCAAACTGTCGGTTTGTAAGAGCTTCTCTGATACCTTCAGCATGCTAATCTTCAGTGATTGCTCTGCAAAGCTGGCACTTGTTAACCGCTGTCTCTTCTAATCTTCATTTAATCAAAATTATCAAAAATATATTATATTTGTTTTTCTGCCTAATAGAAGTACAAACAGCATTTTGAGAAAAGCTTTTAGAAGAGGATTATTTCACAGAGCTTAATTCCAAGTCAAGCTAAGGACAGAAATCGTTAAAGAGACCCGGCTGTATACAGTCTTTGTTACATGCCAGTTACAAAACTAAACTTTTATCATTTTGTCTAATCTGCAGTAAACACAATTACTTCTGGCTCATCTTAATCATGATTTGATGCAGAAATTAATGGCCTTCCGTGTCCTGAATGACCTTCCATATAAGTTTTAGATGTCACACAGTTTATTGCTAGTTAAACCAGTAAATGTAAAGTATACGTCTAATACGCTAAACACTAAGACGTAAATATCTTGATTGTACTTATTTTGATTATATTAATTATTCATTTTAGTTTTTGATCCATCTCATCCTATTGGTATTTAAATAGGTACCGGCACCGAAAAAATTAAAGCCATCATGAATGGTTTTAGGTTTTTTTGTACTCTTCATTCACTGGAAAAAAAACCTCAGATCATATTAATAAAAATTCCTATTATTGATGATGATCATTCTACTTTGAGTGACTGGGGCATTGGCCTAGATCAGGGGTGGGCAATCTTATCCGCAAAGGGCCGGTGTGGGTGCAGGTTTTTTATTTTCCTTTGATGATCAGTGATTGGTGGAAACAGGTGGAAGGTGTGGCTATTGTTTGGTTGAAGTGAAAACCTGCACCCACACCGGCCCTTTGCGGATAAGATTACCCACCCCTGGCCTAGATACACATGCAGCAGATGATTTTAGACCTGAACATATGCATTATCATATAATGTGGGTTTAGCTTTCTCTATCAAAACACTTTTAAATAGTCTCAGACTAAGTAGGAGTATTAATTTACATCTGAAGAACATGTCCCATCTGTTGATTTAGAAATTAGAACTCAAATTAAATAAAAATCAGCTGGAAGTCCGAAGTGCCAATTCCGTTCAAGTTTAACCAGCGAGCCGAGTGACCCAATCAATTCAGAGTCAAAGTCTATATTTCAACAAAACAGCCACACTAGAAAATTCTATACACAATAAAAGGTTATATTCTGATCATAGAAATATATATTGCTCACCTAGGTGTGGAATAAATCAAGAGTGGCCAACCAGTCAGAGACCAAGAGCCATACCCCCCCCCACCCCCCGACTGAAAATTTTACTGTGTTACTGCCAAGAGCCACATCATACACATGATCACATATGAACACCATTCATTCCATTCTGTCTCTGTCTCTCTCTCACACACACACACGCACGCATGTGCGCACACAAGCCAGATTTATTGTAAGTCATGACAACATGACAAAATAGTCACATCTTTGAAGGTCAGCTTCAATTGCAGCTGCAATTCAATAGCCGTGTTAAATGTTTGATATTCTGTGTTTCACAGTGTGATGGGACTGTCCGATACCACGCGTTTGTTGATTTTCAGAAGACAAGATTTCAACATCACCACAGAGGCATTTTTTTAACGAACTCTCCTTCATTGTATGGCTTTTTTGCCCGTGCAATGTTCCAAGCCAGTTGATACGATGCAAGCGTTACAGTCTCTGAGCACTTCGTAATTTTTTGGAAAAACTGTATCTGCTTTTCTGCCCGACTTTTCAAAGTTACCTTGTGCTTGCGAAGTCCAGTCCATTTTGGAAACTGCTGGTGCACAGAGTGAGCTGAAGTGGTGCTGAAGATTTTGTTAAAGGCGCCTGACGTATAAAGGCAGAATGGCTTTCCATCAAGGTCAAAAAAAAAAAAACAAACAAACCAAAAAAGCCTCTCCTATTAAAAACATTGTGTTCATCTTCATATTTTTGTTTTGCATTTTTTCCTGGCATTTTAAGAGCAAGCCTGACAAATTGTTTACTTAAAATGATCTTGCCCATACTGGGGAGCTTTGTGGCATTTTAATCTCACGAAAATACCGTATTGAACTCGAGTGAAGTGAACACGCACAATAAAAAGCCCACAAACTTGAATAGAATAGAAGAATGAATAGAAGAGCCGCATGAAACCAGGCAAAGAGCCACATGAGGCTCGGGAGCCGTGGCTTCACCACTTCTGGAATAAATAGATCAGAAATGACGGTATCCTGCTTGCACGCGTTCGTCATGGTGGCGGCCATCTTGGCGTGTGATGGTAAATAGCACTTTTTTTGGTGGTGGTGGTGGTGGTGGTGGTGTTGGTCGCAATTAAATTGCCTGGCATGTCGTGCTAGTTTATTCTTGAGCTTCAATTGAAATTTCATTTTAAACTAGACAAAAATCTCTAAATTTTGGTGCCTAGTTTGTCGGGGTTATATTCTACCAATGTTTAAAGACCCAGAAATCTTCTTGGGTTTTTTTTTAAGGTGAAATATTTTCCTGACAAATCGGGTATGGCTGGAAAGCTGGAGATTCACTCTTGAATACGGTAATGGTTTAGACCGTCGTGTGAGCAGTGCGACCCGCGAACCGATTTCATGGACTATGCCTTGCAACCGGGCCACAGTACATTTGAGATCTCGTCAAAACAAAGGTGTTCCAATCAACGTTTGTGAAAAATCAACACAAACTCAATCTAATACCCCCATTTCAGTGGAGCACGGCAGACTGACGGAAGCAAAAATGTCATCCGGAAACATTCCGCAATTATTCCCTCATCTTCTGTGTCATTCTGTGTGATTCCGTAGTTATTCCTTAAGTATTCCTCCACTTCCGTATGCTTCTGGCAGGCCAAAATATGCCGTGAACGTGCTTTTGAACATGTTCAAAAGTACATTCATGGAAAAAAGTTCTGCGAGTGTTCCGTGTTCGACACACCACACACCATCAGCAGCACCATCAGACAAAGCGCTTGCAAAGTGCTTTGGCCCTCACTTTAAGATATGGCCCCTGAAGACCGACCGATGGCACACAGCGAGTATTTCACCATCTTCTGATTCACTGATCCACTGCTGATTGTGGTTTGCATGATCATCCTCCTCATGCCGATGACCACGAGCGCGTGGACGGAGTAGAGAACGCGCCGCACGCACAACCATGTTTAAACCGCCTGATAATAAATGATCAAGCAAATACAAAGCGGGGTTCAGAGATCAGCGAGTCTTAAACACAGGCTCAAGTGCGTGCTTTCATCCAGCACAGACTCGATCTGAGGGATTTCCACATTTCCGTAGGGTTTTCACCCTTTTTCAGGCATGTGATTTGACCATCACGAAAAATATCTGAAAATCAGCCAGGGTCTGGGGGGGGGGGGGGGAAGCCCCCACCCCCGAATCTCCTCCCCCTGAAGCTCCTAGGTTTTAAGCATTTCAGAAGGGGGGAAAAGGCTATTTCATGACACTGAAAGAGCTCGAGAAAGTTTAATTTCTAATTTCCATATGCATACTGTACCTCAACTTGTGAGTTTATCATGTGGGATTCCAACACTAATAAAAGTGTCACAGTCACAAATCAAATAGTCACTCTTATAGATATGTCCTGCCTCACAACACTATTATCAGCAGTTATTGTCTTTAAACACAATCTGGAAACAAACTACACACACGACATGCTATACATGACATACATTTTTTGAATTGATGTTTCTTTGTCTTTAATGCTTTAGCATGGCACTTTCTCGCTTCCTTTTGTGCAGCCTGAACTGTCCTTCTGGAGGCTGCCTTAAAAAGTTTGTTGTCCTTCTGGATGCTGAGGCGTTTCGGTTGAGGTTGATTCATAGGTTTACATTTCCAATATTAATGAGCTAATTACACGAGCACACACTCCCGCTGCTGTTTAGAAACACTGAATAACAATGTCTATTTACATAAGTTAATTACGAAAAACTGGCGAGTTATTGCGGCAATAATTTATTTATTCTAACAGCAGAAAAATGGTTCAGTGACCATAGAGTCAGGTCATTTGATTCAGTTCACGGAATAAACATGTGAACGTCCTACGCCTAAAATATGCACACATTCACAATTTGAAAAATATAATTGGAAACTAGACAACAAAACTCTCAAATATACCTCAAAATTAACGACTCGATCTGCGACAGAAACTTTGTTGTTTCACTGGGTCTTTTCTTTGCACGGAAGTGTCTGGTCGAACGGCAAACAAAGGGTTAAGTCCGTTGGGTTCTGGAATCTTCACTTGAACAACAAATGTTCCTGTACTTGAATGCTACGGTTCCCTTTTTCATCCATTCCCACCTAAACTTGTTTTTTCATGACTTTGTCTATTTCTTTGATTTGAGCAGAATTTTTTCTCTCTATCACCGACATGCTTTCGATAGCTGAACAGATTGGAAGTGGCGCGAATGTCTATGTACATATTTCAACATCAGCAATTGGCTATTAGAACGCCATCAGCCAATCAGCAGTAACGTGACAAGAGAGGTCATTTTATGCAAAACCCGGAACGGAATAAAAGTGGGAAAGGTTATTTTGACATACACGGCGCGAAAAAATTGTTTTAAACTGGGCCAATAAAAAATAAATAAAAATCGAAATTCCGTGAATTCGCGGAAAAATAACATGGCCGCTTTTTCCGTGTAAAAATGTCGAAGCTCTTCCGTAGACTATGTTCCACGCCTTTCCGCTATGATCGTTGCATGCCGTGCTCCAGTGAAATGGGGGTATAAAATTGAAATGTTCTTTTTCTATGAATATGGCTGAATTTGGTACCACTGAAACAGAAATGAACCTTCAACACAATTAAATTTATTCAGCATTATTTGGTTGCACGGGCTGTCAGGCTTAGCTGTCACAATTCCTAAATGTATCATGTGCCAGTGTCAGTACCTAATTTAAATGTGAGGAATAATATTGACCACCAGATTCAGGGTAAATCAGTATACTAATGGCTATTAGCCCCCCCCCATGAAATTTGAAGCATTCAAATTTTTTCCTTAAGTGCTTTTAACAGAGCAAGAAATTTAACGCATTTCTCAAAATACTACCTGAGACACCCTGATTTTTGAAATAGGCGAAAACTGTGGTTAATGTGGAATATTAAGAATAATTTATTCTGTATACTCTTAAAAACGCTGAAATGTGCTCCGTTTGTTACTTGTTTAAAATGATGAATTTGTGTTCGAGAATTACCTTGCATTGGTTGAATAGTAGCTGAAAGTCACTCACTCGCCACTTTCAGAACTACTACCAGAGTTGACAAGTCATGCCTCTTAATTCAAACAGGGCTGATTAACTGGCTTTCACATAGAGTATAATGACTCTCCAAAAGCACAAATGCCTGTGATACAAGCACACAAAACAGTGTCTGAGCAGAAAGCCAATCCCTGTGAGGGAGTATGTCACTGGGTGCATGTGAGCACAGGTTTAAACCAGAGCATGACGTGCCAAAGGAAAGAGACATTTTACATGCAGACGAAAGCACAAGTTATTCTGTACACCAACCCACTAAGTGTTTGGGTATATCCATAACCAAACACTTAGACACAATATTAAACTTCACACTGATATTGAAACTATAGCATGGCAAAGACTAAAGGACCAAGAAAAATAATGAAATACAAGATGAATGTTCCATCATGAAAGAAGGGGCTTTAAAAGAGAGAACAGTGGACATGTATTTACATAATCCCTGAGCTGTTTATGATCAATGTGATTAGAACTATGATGGAGTTTAATAGATGAATTTCTTTAATTAAAAGTCTATTAGCAGGAGCTAATCCCAGATGACCCTTACATGAAGATATATATGAAAAACAATTCAACAAAAAATGAAATATTTTGACAGTTAAAAAATGTAAGAATTTTTATTATTATTTTTAAAGTACTGTACTTTCCAGGTTATACGTCGCTCCGGAATACAAGTCGCATTGGCAAAAAAATTGCATAATAAAGAAGGGGGGAAAAAACAAACAAACAAAAAAACCAATCATATATTGCACTGGACTATAAGTCGCAAACTCATAGAAACTGTCTACCTTCGCTTGCAAATCTGCTGGCAGTTTTTATGACGCTGTGGTCCTCGCTCTGACAGGGAGGGGGTGGCGTTGCATGACGTGGTAACGCCAAGAAAGTCCTCATGCAAAGTCATTTATTTTCATCTCCGTGACAACTACCTGGATGTGGAGTCGCAACTGCACTGTTGACAAGCATCTCCCTGAGGCATGTTGCTCAAGCACCCATGTGCGAACTCGTTCCTCTAGCTGTGGCCATCTAGCTTATAGCCCATGATTAGCTTTTTTGTTTTCTTCATTGCAGTAATATGCTCCGCTTCTCTCCAGTCCTTCACAAGTTTCTCGTTCAATTCCAAACTTACTTTCTGCTGTTCGATGACCATTTTCTGCTGCATATTTCACTTCTTGCAGCTTGTAATCTACAGAATACAATTTTCCTTTTGGGGCCACTTCTTCAGTGGTGGATGAGCAGGTACTGGTACCCAAGCCTAGAGTGCCCTCTTGTGGTTTTTGAGTGCAAAAATAACAAACATGCAAAATTATGTCTTATTATGACAAACATATGTAATAATTTCATAGAAAGTCCCTCTGAAGTATAAGTTGCACCTTCAGCCAAAGTATCAAAAAAGTGTGATTTATAGTCCGGAAAATATGGTGCCCTGGATCATGCTTAACATGAAATCCTCCCAAAAGCAGCTATGCTAATCATGCAGCTTAACCAAAAAGCAGAGGTTCACTAAATTTACTCAACTCGTGATAACATGAAAAATTTAGTTTCTAGGTGACTGCAAATTCTGTGGAATGTCTTGGTTATCATTCAGGACAGCAGTGGGAAAACAAAATGACTGAATAATGGAGAACACGGTTATAAAGAGTACAATCTATGTTACAACAAAATAAACAATCAGGAAAACATGAAGAGAATGAAACATCAATATTGTGATGTACATTCTCTGAACACATAGGAACATCAATCGGTGACGCATTTTGCCAAATTGGACATCTCTCCATTTGTGGCTTTAATACTCATTTGAAAGGCTTCTCTGCACGAGTGCAAGCAACTGTTTGGCACGCCCACTATGCTGGTGGGAAGGACAGCATATTTGGAACAGATAACAGACAGATACAAGCCCACTGCTTGCAATAGAATGAAGCGAAACACCAAATAGCACGTGCACAGTCTCACTGTTCATCATTGGAGTAATGCGGCTCCAAATCACTGTTATTCATTGCATATCGGTATTATCAAAGCATAGTGTCCCAGATTTGGACAGCTGACTAGCTTGGTAATGTACTAGTATCAGAATGCCATGCAACACAAGCATGGAGAGGTCCTGCTGCCTAATGACATCGCGTCTGATCAAGGTAGATTTTCTATTTATGGCACAAATTGGGTAGAGCATGCCGGTGCAAAGAGACTGTGTGAGGAGAGGACCCAAGGTGAACCGTACGCTGAAAAGAACCCCCTCTCTCTCTTGGGTCTGGGGTGAACTAGCGATAGTGACACATCTTAAAGACTGGATGATCTGCTAAATTGCACCCAGATAAACACCCAAGACACAATTGTGATTACTGTTTATGTAGCCGTGTTCTGATATTATATATGTGCACCTGTTATACCATAAAATGTAAAGGGATCAGCCAGCCTGAATCTTGCATCTCATAGTAAGTGTAACAT
Organism: Plotosus lineatus; assembly: GCA_024760905.1. Lineage (NCBI taxonomy): Eukaryota > Metazoa > Chordata > Actinopteri > Siluriformes > Plotosidae > Plotosus > Plotosus lineatus. Next base: position 37,465,841 of record CM045733.1, read on the forward strand.
CTCAAACATTTTGTATACAGTAGGCCCTCGTTATTCGCGGAAGATTGGTTCCGGCCCCTCCCGCGAATGAAGATAATCTGCGAGTTCTGTACCCGGAAGTAAAACCCCATGTATCATATAACATGCGCGAATGATCAACCGGGAGTAGAATACTATGTATCCATCACACACGCTAAAATATGCTTCTTAACACATTCTATAGACAGCCTTACTCATTAATACTGTATTAACAAAGTAAAATGTAGTAATGATGAAGAAAATCTAAATTTTTTTACTGTGATATTTATTAATAAAATATATAAACATTATATTGCATACTTTCTCTCTCTCTCTCTCATATATATATATATATATAATAAAAAGACAGGACAAAGACTTTCTATGGAAACTACATTTATCACTACAGATCTGTTTTGAGGGGTGGTGAAGATTCTTCTATAATCACCTGAAGAGAGAGGATGGTTTCACCACCCCTCGAAACAGATCTGTAGTGATAAATGGAGTTTCAATAGAAAGTTTTTGTCCTGTCCTTTTATTTTTATTGTTATTTGCTCGACCAAAAAGTATTGAGCACTCTCCTACGGAAGGATCTACTCAGAAAGTCATATATATATATATATATATATATATATATATATATATATATATATATATATATATATATATATATCACACATACACACACACACACACACACTCCCTGACTTACGTTTTTAATTGGTTCCGGACGGCGGAACGCAAGTTAAAAGTGAATGCAAGTTGTTACAGTGATGTATGACGTATAACGCTCATACTGTACTATACAGCCATAAATACCATTTCCGTATCTCCTAAAACACCCATAAATCAATTATGATGAACATAACATTGTAAAATAATATGAAATATATCAAATAATATCAACATTAATTTCAAATAAATTAAAACAAAATAATTTCAAATCGATAAATTTTACTCAAATTCACTCATCAAATATCAAATACAGTATCAAATATAACCTTTAACATTCTCTAGGATGCGATCTTTCTGCTTGTAAACCGGAAGTAGTTTACTTGCTGTGCTTGACACAAAGTGCAGGTTATATGGACTTCCGGTCTTTCAAGTGAGCAAGTGCGCCGTTGAACTCGTTTAGTACTCAGCCTGCACTGATGTGAATCATCAACAGAGTGGAGAGTTCTCTTTCTTTTCTGGATTCGGGTTTTCATTCATTTTACAACTCTCTTTGCTTAACTGAGTATGCATGGTACATTGCGTCGATCCGGGCAGATACTTAATTCATCTCTGTGTATGAGACTTGCACCCAAGCTAGTAGGCTTATGAAAGGTGAAGAAGGCAAAGGCAGAGCAGAGGACAAAGTGGTGTAAGCTGAAAAAGGAAGTGTCATGTCTTCAAGGAGGAGTTGAAACAGGCTTTGGTTGGCCAGGAAGTGCTTCCAAATGACTGGACAACCACAGCAAATGTGATCAGGGACACAGGTAGGGGAGGACTTGGTGTGTCCTCTGGAAGGAAAGTAGATAAGGAGACTTGGTGGTGGACTGAGGAAATGCAGGAGTGTGTATAAAGGAAGAGGTTAGTTCAGAAGAAGTAGGACATAGATAGGACCGAAGAGAGTAAACAGGAGTACAGGGAGACACAGTGTAAGGCGAAAGTAGCAGTAGCTAAGGCCAAACAGAGGGCGTATGATGACTTGTATGATAGGTTGGACAGTAAGGAGGGAGAAAATGATCTATACAGGTTGGTTTAGCAGAGAGATAGAGATGGGAAGGACGTGCAACAAGTTAGATTGATAAAGGACAGGGTGAGAAATGTATTGACTGATGACAGAAGTGTGCTGGGAAGATGGAAAGAGTACTTTGAAGAGCTGATGAATGAGGAAAATGAGAGAGAGAAAAAAAAGAGTAGAAGAGATGACCATTGAGGAGCAGGATGTAGCAAAGATCAGTAAGGGTGAAGTGAGGAGGGCATTGAAGAGGATGAAAAATGGAAAGGCAGTTGGTCCTGATGATATACCTGTGGAGGTATGGAAGTGTCTAGGGGAGGTAGCAGTAGATTTTCTGACAAGAACATTCAACAAGGTCCTAGAGAGTGAGCAGATGCCGGAGGAGAAGTGTGCTTGTGCCCATTTTTAAGAACAAGGGAGACGTGCAGAGTTTTGGCAACTACAGAGGGATAAAGTTGATGAGCCATACGATGAAGTTATGGGAAAGAATAGTGGAAGCTGGACAAAGGGCAGAGGTCAGCATTTGTAAACAACAGTTTGGTTTCATGCCAAGAAAGAGAACCACAGATGCAATGTTTGCTTTGAGGATGTTAATAGAGAAGTACAAAGAAGGTCAGAGGGAACTGCATTGTGCCTTTGTGGATCTGGAAAAGCATATGACAGGGTGCCGAGAGAGGAACTATGGTATTGCATGAGGAAGTCTGGAGTGGCAGAGAAGTATGTTAGAGTGGTGCAGGACATGCATGAGAGATGTAAGACAGTGGTGAGGTGTGCTGTCGGCGTGACCGACAAATTCAAGGTGGAGGTGGGACTGCATCAAGGGTCAGCTCTGAGCCCCTTCTTGTTTGCTGTGGTGATGGACAGGCTGACAGACGAGGTTAGGCAAGAATCTCCATGGACGATGATGTTTGCAGATGACACTGTGATCTATCGTGAGAGCAGAGAACAAGTGGAGGAAAACCTACAGAGGTAGATGTATGCCCTGGAAAGGAGAGGAATGAAGGTTAGCCTCAGAAAATCAGAATACATGTGTGTGAATGAGAAGGACCCAGGAGGAACGGTGATGTTACAGGGAGCAGAGATAAGGAAGGTGGAGGATTTTAAGTACTTGGGCTCAACAATGCAGAGCAATGGAGAGTGTGAAAAAGAGGTAAAGAAGCGTGTGCAGGCAGGTTGGAGAAAAGTGTCCGGTGTGATGTGCGACCGGAGAGTGTCAGCAAGAATGAAAGGAAAAGTGTACAAGACAGTGGTGAGGCCAGTGATGTTGTATGGCTTAGAAACAGTTGCGCTGAGGAAAAGGCAGGAGGCAGAGCTCGAGGTCGCGGAGATGAAAATGTTGAGGTTCTCTCTGGGAGTAACAAGGATGGATAGGATCAGAAATGAGTACATCAGAGGGACAGCCCATGTAACAGGTTTTGGAGACAAAGTCAGAGAGGCTAGATTGAGATGGTTTCGACATGTACAGAGGAGCGTATATTGGCAGTAGGATGCTGAGGTTGGAACTACCAGGCAGAAGGCCTTGAGGAAGACCAAAGAGACGATTCATGGATGTGGTAAAGGAGGACATGAAGGTCGTTGGTGTAAGAGAAGAAGAAGATGCAAAGCATAGGGTGAGATGGAGGCAGATGATTCGCTGTGGCGAACCCTGAAGGGAAAAGCCGAAAGGAAAAGAAGAAGATATATATATATATATATATATACATACACACACACACGCGCACACACACACACACACATACACACACACACACACACAGGTCCTTCTCAAAAAATTAGCATATTATGATAAAGTTCATTATTTTCTGTAATGTACTGATAAAAATTAAACTTTCATTTATTTTAGATTCATTGCACACAAACTGAAATATTTCAGGTCTTTTATTGTTTTAATACTGATGATTTTGGCATACAGCTCATGAAAACCAAAAATTCCTATCTCAAAAAATTAGCATATTTCATCCGACCAATAAAAAGCAACCTTCAAATAATTATGTTCAGTTATGCACTCAATACTTGGTTTGGAATCCTTTTGCAGAAATGACTGCTTTAATGTGGCGTGGCATGGAGGCAATCAGCCTGTGGCACTGCTGAGGTGTTATGGAGGCCCAGGATGCTTCGATAGCGGCCTTAAGCTCATCCTCAGTGTTGGGTCTGGTGTCTCTCAACTTTCTCTTCACAATATCCCACAGATTCTCTATGGGGTTCAGGTCAGGAAAGTTGACAGGCGAATTGAGCACGATAATACCATGGTCACTAAACCATTTACCAGTGGTTTTGGCACTGTGAGCAGGTGCCAGGTCGTGCAGAAAAATGAAATCTTCATCTCCATAAAGCTTTTCAGCAGATGGAAGCATGAAGTGCTCCAAAATCTCCTGATAGCTAGCTGCATTGACCCTGCCCTTGATAAAACACAGTGGACCAACACCAGCAGCTGACATGGCACCCCAGACCATCACTGACTGTGGGTACTTGACACTGGACTTCAGGCGTTTTGGCATTTCCTTCTCCCCAGTCTTCCTCCAGACTCTGGCACCTTGATTTCCGAATGACATGCAAAATTTGTTTTTATCCGTAAAAAGTCCTTTGGACCACTGCGCAACAGTCCATTTCTGCTTCTCTGTAGCCCAAGTCAGGCGTTTCTGCCGCTGTTTCTGGTTCATAAGTGGCTTGACCTGGGGAATGCGGCACCTCTAGCCCAGTCCACTGTTTCCACAGGTCCACCAAGGTCTGGAATCGGCCCTTCTCCACAATCTTCCTCAGGGTCTGGTCACCTCTTTTGGTTGTGCAGCGTTTTCTGCCACACGTTTTCCTTCCCACAGACGTCCCACTGAGGTGACTTGATACAGCACTCTGGGAACAGACGATTCGCTCAGAGATTTCTTTCTGTGTTTTACCCTCTTGCTCATTGAGAGTACCTTTTCATGATATGCTAATTTTTTGAGATAGGAATTTTGGGTTTTCGTGAGCTGTATGCCAAAATCATCAGTATTAAAACAATAAACGACCTGAAATATTTCAGTTGGTCTGCAATGAATCTAAAATATATGAAAGTTTAATTTTTCATCAGTACATTACAGAAAATAATGAACTTTTTCACAATATGCTAATTTTTTGAGAAGGACCAGTGTGTATGTATGTGTATGTATATATATATATATATATATATATATATATATATACACACATACACACACACACACACACACACACACACAGTATTTAATGTGATAAGCACCAAGAGCGCCTAAAAATTGTAGTGGGTGGGTGCTTGCTTCTTAAAATGATTACCAGCAGAGTGGAACGGTAAGTGCTTCTTACCATCAAGGTGGAAAACATGAATAATGACAGAACAATAAAAGAGTTTTACTGGTACTCGTGTTATTCATTTTGTGGTATCAACCAAACTAGTTACATGACAGATGAAAAACAGAAAACAGCATAAATTTTTATAAAAAGACCCCTTACTTTTCACTCCCGGTGCTGTTCCCTTAAACATTTTCCTGGAAGTAAACTCGAGCCAATCAACACGAATGTCAACTTTCGCACATGGCATGTTGAACCAATCAGCATGAACATAAACAAAAGCACGTGTCCAGGAACCATTCATCATCATGCCGATGAACATTATAGACATTCCCCAGTGGCAGGGGGTCTTGAAAAACTGTGCAAATTCACCTTTACAGGCAGTGAACGCCTCATTTTATGGTTACAGAGACTGATCGAATAAAATTGCTAAGTTTGACCCAAGATTTTGCTACCAGTACACATGGACGATTATAAAACACAAAATCAAAAACATTGGGGTAGGCGCTTATTACGTCGAATACAGTATTTTATACTTTGTGTTACAACTGAACAATGTTGAATTATTGTTATTGTCTCACCTATCTTTGAAAAAACACTTGGCGTATACTGCCACCGGGTCATAGATCGAGTTCATAGAGACAAGTGTACTTGAAAACAGATGTAGATGGAATTGACTCAAAATGACGTGGCATGAAAAAGAAATTCTATGCGGTTCATGCACATGTAGTTCTGTTACCAAAAGAGATTTTAAAAAATTTTGAGATAGTGTATTAATCCCGGAAGGAAAATTATTTCCTCTTGATTTAATCCAAAGTGTGTGCGCACACACGTGCATGCATTCACTCTCTCTCGCTCTCTCCCTCACACACACACACACACACACACACACACACACACACACACACACACACACACACGTTCACGCCTGCAGAGTAGTTGGAGGTTAGGTGCCTTGCTCAAGGACACTTCAGTCACTCATGGGGAGGAAGGCAAGGTACAGCTCACTCCCCATCACCTCACAGTCTACATATGGTAAGTGCAAATCCTATATTTATTGATAGGCAGTATCAACTTTTCCTACATCTGTGCTGCACACATATTGTCAGATCAAGCCTTAACAGGACACGGCAAATTCTGTGGACAACACTGACGACCATCATCCCCCTGCTTTTCAATTTTAAGTAGGGTTCAAAACTGCATCCAGTCCATGGTGAGTTTCCTTAAAGCAAATATAAACTGATCATCACTAGCTCAGGTCAAATACTAGATCACTGTTATTATTTTTTATATACTATATTAATCCCACAAGGGACATTATTGCTTCTGCATTTGATCCATCCAAACACACACACACACACACACACACACACACACACACTTAAAGCAGTGGGTTCCCACACACATTGGGGGTGCCCGGAAGAGCAGTTGGGGGATAGGTGCCTGGCTGAAAGGCACGTCAACCATGAATGTGCAGGGAAAGTGTAGCTCACTCCCCCACTGCCACACATTTTTGCCACTGTTTTTTTATAAATCATACCAATAACCATTCGGCCCCAAAACCACTTCTGTTACCATCAGACTCCAGCTGCCCCCAAGTTTGGGTACTGCATCACAGGTCGCGGCACGAACTCAACTCAGTTGCAATATTAGATAAGTCCAAACATTACTTGGTAATTCATTCGATCACCTAGCCAGACATTAAATCCCAGTCCAGCCCCTTTCAAAGTGCTAAAGAAGGACTGGAACTGCAGAAGTAACTTAATTGCTGGATTTGCTGCCTTGTAGTGACTCACCTGAGCATGGAAATTTGACATGGTGGTTGTTTCAATGTCTTTCTTGCCAAGGATCTCCATCTTTACAGGTGAAGTTGGAAATTTGGAAGAAAAGTATTCCAGGAAGTCAGGGAGGTAGGAGGCAGCTCCATGGACAATGCCCATGACGTAGTGTGCGGCTCCATCGGGATCCTCACAGAATGCCAGGGTCACAAACTCATGAGCGAACCTTTGCATCTCTTCGGGTGACAGAACAGATAGCTCACGGCTATAGGCATGTAAGACCAGGGCACCACCATTCGGCTGCTGCTCCACATGAACAAAACGCCCAAATTCCAAACCATCTATCCCAGGAAGTCGAGAATGGAGTTGGGAAGATTTGCTGCTGCTTACTGTACCAGTATCACTGGTTCCAGAGTTGGACTTAGAGCAGCTGCTCTTCTCCTGCTTGACAGTAGTAGTGGAAGAGGTGGAGAGGGAGACGGTTTTACAGACAGGAAATGGGGACTTGAATTCTGTCTCTGATTTGGAGAGCATGGCTGGGAGTTCTGGACTCAGTAGAGCTGAATATGGCGTTTGACTGGACTTGCTGTACATCTTGGGTCGCTTCCGTCTCTCTGCCTCCTTATGTTTCTTTTTCTTTTTCTTCTTGGCCTTTTTGAGCAGCAGATCCTCTGCATTAACCTTCGGTTTCTCCGTCTCAACTGAGGAGAAGAAGAGAGAGAGAGAGAGCGAAACATGAACCAGCAACCCCACAGGGGAAAAAAGTGAAACAAGCATTTTTTTTTTCTCCATTCTTAATGATCAAAGTAAATGCTTTAATGGTTCTAAACTGGAAGTGAAGTGCAACAGTAATGCTCATCAGCTGTAGCAGTGAAATCTTCATCGAGACAAAATAGTGATGTATTGTTAAAAACCCATTCGTAATATCTAAAAACATGTAAAAAAAAAAAAAAAAAAAAAGGTTCGATCAGAGCAGAACCCTGTACCACTACCAGCTCATGTTTTTCAGAAAGCATAAAATAAATTAAAAATAAATCATTTTGTAAAAAAGGATATGATACGGAGACAGTGGTACCTCAATTTACGAAATTAATCTGTGCCGGAAATGGTTTCGGAACCTGAATTTTTCGTAAATTGAACAGCATTTTCCATGTAAAATGTGTGATTCATTCCAAGGCTCCCAATACTACCCCCCTAAACCCTTTAAAAATTATAAAAGCACACCATTTAAGGCCTCCTTCTGCTTCAATAGCGTATCCATGGTCGACGGGTTTGGCCATACAGGAGGCACTCAATATTCGCGGGGGTTTGGTTCTGGCCCCTCCCGTGAATGAAATAATCCACGAGTTCTGTACCCGGAAGTAAAACCCCATGTATCACGTTACATACGGGAATCAGCAGCCGGAAGTAAAATACTATATCTATTACATGCCCTAAAATATGCTTCTTGAACACATTCTGTAGACAGTCTTACTCATTAGGCATGAGATGACTGAATTCAGGTATTAACTGCATTAAGTCCGAGCAGAACTGCCACACCCCTCAGCCGAAGCGAGCACAAAACAGAGTTTGAGTGTGAGAGAGTTAGAGAGCATTACAAACCAAAGAAGCAGTAATGTAATGTGAGTTAATGTGTTCCTCTGGCACAGAGGTGAGTGTGCTTTTGTTTATTGGGAGTACATGAGAATAGTGAATTCGGGTGTGAGCCACGGAGCAGCTCAGCCACGCCCCTCAGCCGAAGCTGAGAGGAAACAGTTAGTTAGAGGCACAGAGCCAAAATCAAAGTCCCCAAAAACACAGACCATAACAAAAAGGACATAAAAGACCAAGAAATGTAATAAATTGGATAAACAAAACAAAATGAGAAACATGCTACACCACAGTAAATAAAATATAACACACAAACATTACCTTCGGTCATGTACTGGAATAATAATTGAAAAAGACTTTTCTATAGTTCTATAGATAGTGGAGTGTTTTACAACAGTTCAGAGGATTATTCTTCTTCAGGCACTTCACAGGAAACTTATTTCTTCAGAAGAGACATCCAACGTCATTACCTTTTTCTGGTGCTTAGCAGGCGTTTGAGTGACATCATAGAACTTAACTGGTAATTAAAACACACTAAAAAAAAGGCTCATTGACAATTTGTGTGCGAATGAGGAAAAGGGGCGTTACATCATCTCAACCAATCAGCAGGAAGGAGGACAGCCATTGGCTGAAATTGAATGACGTGTCAGTTGCTTAGCAGTCCACAAATATTCAAACCGTGAGTGTAAAACTGAATAGTCAAGGGCCTACTGTATTCCATTGCGATATCACTTATCTGCATGCCACGAGCCCGCTTCTTTTCACTAGCACTGGGAATCACACACGCGTATGCATGTGTGTGTGTGTTGACAATGTCTTCTTAGCAGAGTTATAATCTTACAAATGTTTATGCAAGGTTAAAAGCCTGAGCCAAAAAATAAAGTTGCAATGAGCACACTCGAAAAACTCATGAAACAACAGTAACTCTGTCCTTTACACGAAAAGCATTATGGGTGCGCCATAATATCCAATGGGAGGGAGCTGCATCATCCCTCCTAGCCAATGGGAGGCCAGCGGGGCGGGATGTTAGGAGATGTAGTCAATGGGAGAGCAACTTGTGCATTGTTTGAATTTTTGAGATGGTGCTTTTGTAAAGTGAATTTGTTTTGTATCCAGAGACAAAAATTTTCGGAAAATGTTTCTCGTAATCTGGATTTTTCGTTTGCTGGGGCTTTCCTAAGTTGAGGTTCCACTGTACAATTTCAAAAGAGCACAATTGTGACACTGTACGGCAAAATCATGGATCAGGGTCAAAATTCAAAAAAATGCCTTGAAGATTGTATTTGAATAAACCAAAAAAAAGACTTAAATTAGCGTTACTAATTTTTGAGATACAGTATTAAAAAAAAAAAAAAAAAAAGGTAAGGTAAAGTCTGTTGGGTTTTTTCACTTGAGCTGAGTGGCTCATCAGGCCGGTGCTGATCCCCAGTTTCCGTACCGTGAAGCGACCAGGAGTTCAACTCCTCCTGGATGGGACGCTCGTCCATCGCAGGTTACCTGCCCAGTATATTTTTATTGGTACCCATTTATACTGCTGGGTGAACAGAGGCACACATGTGGTTGAGACTTTGCCCAAGGGTCTTAGCACAGTGAGGGTCTCAGTGGGATTCGAACTCACAACCTCCCGATCATGAGCGCAGCACCCGAGCCACTACACCACCGGCCCCACTTGAAATACAGTAGGCCCCGTTATTGGCGGGGTTTGGTTCTGACCCCTCTCGCGAATCAAGATAATCTGCGAGTTCTGTACCCGGAAGTCAAACCCTATGTATCATATTACGTGTGCAAATGGTCAACCAGAAGTAAAATCCTATGTATCTCTTACATGCACTAAAATATGCTTCTTTAACACATTCGATAGACAGTCTTAATCATTACTACACTTTGCTACATTAATACTGTATTAATGAGTATATATAGTAATATATAGGGATCTGTATTACTGTATTACTATATACAGTAATATATAGGGATCCCTCGATACTTCGCACTTGAATTAATACGCTTCAGTGCATCGCGTGTTTTTTTTTTTTAAATATTCATCGAATTAAAGAATAAGGAAATTAAGCCATAGGTGTAAAAGTTAAGGAAAATGTCACAAAAACAAGGCCAATTATGCAAAAGAAAGAAAAAAAAAATCCGAAACCAACACAAAAAAAAAAAACAACAACCCAAAATCTCCCATCAAAACTGGATACATTGTTGCATCTATGTGCTGTCTGCGCAGCCATCATGCGCAGGTGATCAAATGTACATAAAACTATTAAGAATGTTTTTAAATATGTACACAGTCATTCTATATTGCCCCTCCAACAGTCATAACCTAATAGGAAGACATTTATTTACTACAGCCTCATTTAGTTTATTATATCACTGTTGATGCTAAATTTAGCTTTCATAATATGCTGCTGAAACTATAGGCTACATCAGGGGTCAGGAACTTTGACCAAGAGAGCCAAAAAAAGAGGACATTTTAAAATCTAATCCTCTGAGAGCCATATCATCATCTTCATCTGTTCCCTTCAGGGGTCACCACAGTGAATGATCTGCCTCCATCTCACCCTATCCTCTGTATCTTCTACTCTTACTCCAACTACCTTCATGTTCTCCTTCACCACATCCATAAATCTTCTCTTTGGTCTTCCTCTCGGCCTTCTGCCTGGTAGTTCCAACCTCAGCATCCTACCATCAATATATTCACTATCCCTCCTCTGTACATGTCCAAACCATCTCAATCTTGCCTCTCTGACTTTGTCTCCAAAACCTCTTACATGTGCTGTCCCTCTGAAGTTCTCATTCCTGATCGTATCCATCCTCGTTACTCCCAAAAAGAACCTCAACATTTTCATCTCTGCTACCTCCAGCTCTGCCTCCTGTCTTTTCCCCAGGGCCACCGTTTCTAAACCATACAACATCGCTGGCCTCAACACTGTCTTGTACACTTTTCCTTTCATTCTTGCTGATACCGTCCTATCACACCGGCTCTGAGAGCCTACTATTTATTTTTATATTATATATATATATATATATATATTAATACTGAATACAACTAAACTGAAAAAGAAGACTCTGAATTTATGTTAAATGACATCATAACCAAGTTATTTATTTAAGAAGAAAAGTACTTTTTACTATTAATGCGACTTCTGGTGCTGCATGGTTTTGCTGATGGCTTTGTAGTCTGGTTAATACGTGGTGTGGTTCAGCTTCATGCAGGCGTTTCGGCTGCCATCTGTTAAATGTGACTGCAGGTTCGTCTTGATGTTTTTCAGGTGAGAAGGACTGCTTGCATGCATAAGGAGAGCCAAACATGGTCAATACGATAGGATTACACGCTGCAGTGTCTGTGGCAGGAAGCACATCCCAAGTTTTGGCAATCAGCTGATCTGTGGATTGTCTGTCCATTTGTGTTTGCTTGCCAGCTGTGCTTGGCTTCGTGCAAATGAGCTGATCAAAAACGAGGAAATTTACCTCTTTATTCAAAAACACCACGCGCAGTCTGTGGCTGTTGTTATAATTCAATAAAATTAGAGTTTCAAGGTATCGGACCCGCCTGCATACTGGCGTACAGAAAGGATTGGCTCTCCGCTGTGGGCCACAGTGACATGTGGCATTGAAAATAGACGTATAGATTTAAATGCGCGAGATTTATTCATGTGTGTTTGTTTTATTTGATGGCTTTTTTTTGTATTTTTATTGAAACAGTGAAATTATGTATTCTTTATTCTGTTAAGAAAGGCCACCTGAGTTATCTGAGAGCCAGATACAGTGATCAAAAGAGCCACATCTGGCTTGCAAGCCATAGGTTCCCAACCCCTGGGCTACATGGTTATAATACTTATAGCAACACAGCCTATAGGATAGATAAAATGCATTTCTGCATTGGTCATTTTACCAGGAAAACTGCTCTAAGCCTGATTTAGTAACTAAGTTGATTTACTTCTGTGTTTTGGATCATTGTCTTGTTGCAGCATCCATCCTCTTTTTAGCTTCAACTGTCTGACAGACAGCCTCAGGTTTTCCTGCAAAACATCCTGATGAACTTTTGAATTCATTTTTCCATTAATGATTGCAAGTTGTCCAGGCCCCGAGGCAGCAAAACAGCCCCAAACCATGATGCACCCTCTACCATGCTTCACGGTGGGGATGAGGTGTTGATGTTGGTGAGCTGTTCCATTTTTCCTCCACACATGATGGTGTGGGTTCCTCCCAAACAATTCAACTTTGGTTTCATCAGTCCACAAAATATTTTGCCAAAACTTCTGTGGGAGTGTCCAAGTGCCTTTTTGCGGACATTAAACGAGCAACAATGTTTTTTTAGACAGCAGTGGCTTCCTCCTTGGAATCCTCCCATGAACACCATTCTTGGCCATTGTTTTACATATAGTTGATGTGTGCACAGAGATATTGGACTGTGCCAGTGATTTCTGTAAGTCTTTAGCAGACACTCTAGGGTTTTTTTGTTTTTACCTCTCTAAGTATTCTGCGCTGAACTCTTGGCGTCATCTTTGGTGGATGGCCACTCCTTGGGGGAGAAGCAACAGTGCCAAACTCGCTCCAGTTGTAGACAACTTCTCTGACTGTCGATTGATGAACAGCCAGACTTTTAGAGATGATTTTGTATCCTTGCCCAGCTTTATACAAATCAACAATTCTTGATCGCAGGTCTTCAGACAGCTCTTTTGAGCGAGCCATGGTGCACATCAGACAATTCTTACCAGGTGTGTGTGTTTTATAGTGGGCAAGGCAGCTTTAAGCCACTCATCAGTGATTGGGCACATGCCTGACTTAAATTGTTTGGTAAAAATGGGTTTCAATTGCTCTTTAAGTCTCCTTAGGCAGAGGGTTCGGTTACTTATTCCTCCCCCTTCTGTCATTGTTTGCATGCTATCCTCATTAAAATATGAAAACCTATAAATGTTTGGGTGGTTTTAGTTAAAGCGGACACTGTTTTTTCATCTGTGTGATTTTGACAAAGATCAGATCACATTTGATGGTGATTTTATGCAGAAATGTGAGAAATTCCAAAAGGTTCAGATACTTTTTAATACCACTGTGTGTATATGTATGTCTCTCTCTCTCGCTCTCTATTTTTTTATATATATATATATATATATATATATATAAATAAAAATCTGAGATTAATTTTAAATACATGTATACAGTCCTACATGTTTGGGTGTGGCTATTTGATAGAAAAAAAATCATAATGTCTAAATAAATGCCATTATGACAAATTCGTTACAGGATTTGTCAACATTATTTAGTGTATTCCTTCAGAGAAGAACAGTCCCTTACATGTTTTTAAACTTTTGCCATCCATTCTTTTTCATAACTGGTTCTCTCCTTTAATATGACTGGCTAGGCAGCTAACCAGCTGCTCCACGAAGCAGCCAGCCGATTTCATTGCATTGCTGTATCTCAGGTCTACCACTAAAAGGCAAGGAACATGAATAATTTCTTCATATCAAAGAATAAGAAGAAACTCAAAAAATAAAAGTGATTCAGCAAGTGTGTATAGTACATTGTTTTTAATATTTTCTCATTTTAAATATGTGCATCATTCGTGTTTACCATATTTGATTTTCAAATAGAACCAAAGTTAGTGGAACTCTGAGATTTGTTTCACAATATTAGTGCTCAGAGAATTTTAAGTTTTTCAGAGAGCCGTTGTCCCTTACACTATATGGTGATGAAAGACGAGTCAAGTCAGGAGTACAGTGACATGGAATGATGGTGAAATCAAAATTTTCAATTTGAAAAATGGAGTGTTTTTCTAAAATTTATCCGATAAATATTTCAAATTGTGTGATGCATAAAATTTTGTATCAGGTTATTGTGACAGGTCACTTAAACTATGGAAATCCCTGATGGAGAAGATGACACAAAAGGTCATTGCTCAAGAAGCTGACTGTATGCAAGCACATTAATGGAAAGTTGAATGGAAGGAAAAAATGTAATAGAAAAAAGTGCACAAGCATCAGAGACATCCACAGCCCTGTGAGGATTGTGAAACAGAACCCATTTAAGAATTTGGGGGAGATTCACAAGTCAAAGACCGCTTCTGGTGCTTCAAGCCACTCTTGAACTAGAAACAAATGTCAGTGGTATCTGACCTGGACGAAGGACAAAATTAACTGGACTATTGCTCAGTGGTCTGAATGTCTTTTTTCAGATGAAGTTTGGCATTTCTTTTGGAAATCAAAGTCGCACAGAAACCAAGCTGCTTGAGGTCCAGTGTAAACTTGCCTGAGTCAGTGGTGGTTTGGGGAGCCATGTCATATGCTGGTGTTGGTCCACAGTGTTTTCTCAGGTTCAAGGTCAGCACAGCCATCTAGAAAAACGTTTTAGAGCACCTTATGCTTCCCTTTGCTAACCAGCTTTATGGAGATGCTCAATTCATTTCATGGCACACACTGCCAACAGTCCCAATTCCTCATTGACGCACCATTTTGTCTCTGTAATTGATTACTTCGGGTGAGTTTGCTGGACAAACACCATAAATAATCTATGGGGTATTGTGAAAAGGAAGAAGCAGTGAGACACCAGACCCAACAATATAGGCATGCCGAAGGCCACTAAAAGAGCAACTTGGGCTTCCATAACATCAGCAATGCAATAGATCCCCGTGCCATGTCAGATTGTTGCAAAGGGAGACCCAACCAAGTATAAAGTGCTACACATGGGGTTTTTTGGTTTGTTTTTAAATTGGTTTGAAATAATATTCTAATTTTCAGAGATACTGGATTTTGTCTGTCAATTATAATCAAAATGAAAAGGATGATATTCTAATCTATTGAGATGCACGCACAAAGAGCCCTTCATAATTATTGGCACCCCGATTGAGATGTGTTGTTTAGTGTCTAATAAATTCTCTCTCTTTTTTTTTTTTCCCCCCCCTCCAAATAATGTAAGCCAACAACGGAAGGGAAAGAGAAGAGGAAAATCCAATGTTTATTTAAAGTGAATTTATTCAGTGGGAGTGGGGGTAAATCCCACATGTACAAATAATTCTTTTACGTCAAATCATGTGTGCCACAAGCATTAGCACACTCCTGATCTTAATACGTTATACAACTTCCTTTTTGCCAATAAAACATCACCTAATCTTCTCTTATCATGTTTCACAAGATGGCAGACTACAAAAAGAGGGATCTTGGACCGTTTATCTTTGCACAATCTCACAATCATCCAGCAACCTGGGTCCTCTCCTCTGTGCTTTCAGCTCACTCTCAGGTTTTCAATGGGGTTGAGGTCTGGGGCTGAGATGGCCATGGGAGGAGCTTGATTCTGTGTCTGGTGAACCGTTTCTGTGCAGACTGGCCACATGTTTCATTTCATGCTTTTTTTCTGAACTTCTGTTTGACCAAATTATTCTCATAATTCCCAGTCGAACAGAACTTCAGAAAAAGTCATGGCTGATGACGCGTTCAGGGGAAGTATCACGTATAAACAAGTACAGGTTGAGTGGAGAACACTGACTCAACATTGCAGTAAACAATACCTAAATGGAATAAAGTGCTGGAGAACTAGAACATTTTTTTCCCCCACTCTCGGGCTCTCATGCAGATGGAACAGAGAATCAAATAATTTAAACTCCCTTTGTCGGAAAAGGGCAGCCAAACCAATATGAATGACAAACATCAAATTCACGCTGAATATACAGTGAGGATGGGAAAACCGGACAAGCAATTGGGGGACAGAGTGTACAATACGGACTGATAGGCCATCAACATTTGATAATATACATTAATTATTCCCCAAACACACATTCACTGACCTTTCAGTGGCACCAACTGGCATATAATGTCACTGCATGCATCTATCTTTCCTTTCTTCTTTACACTTCGGAGTCTTTACTTTTTCCCCCTTTAGCTGCAAAACCAGTACGAGAGCTTTTCAATTTGCCTGATCTTAGTTTTTTCTTCTTCCTTTGGCTATGAAGGTTTCCCATTTCTTTAAGCTGCCTTACATTCGCTCTTTCTTTTCCTCTCGAAATGTAAAATCTTCGAACACACGCATACTCTGTCTAACCTCAAGACCACATTGAACCTCTAATAATCTAATAAGTGGCTTGTTAAGATTAATAACTCTACTACAACTGAGGGCACACACCTTTCGAATAACCTTCTGTTTGTTGTGAAAAGCAGCTTGAGAAGCAAGTACACCGACACTGGAACGACCAAGGGATCAAATATATTTTTATAATACATGTGCGAGGCATGTTGCACGTCGGAAGTATGTAATTTTTTTTCTTTTAAAAAAATTAAATAAAATAGTTGACAGTAATCCTGCCAGCTTAATTTGAAAGACATGAAAAGTAGACGAAATTCAACTTTGCTGGCAAGGGAAGGCAACATTTTTTTGACTCTGACGTTTTTGGGAGGGTCAGCCGGAACCAAAAACATTTTTGTTCGACCTAAGGGTTGTGACTTTTCATAACAGCCACTAAAGCTCAGTGCTAAAAAGACAATTGTGAGCCCACTCCACCGAAAGTAGGCTCTTGGGTCCTAAAATGAAAAATGAGCTTTTTACACAGTCAGAGGCCCAAATCTGCAAAATGCAGCAAAAAGTTTGTCAATACCTTGAAAACTGACCGAGCTATGCCAGTTCTTGTGTCAGCATTCTACTAAAATTTTCAAAAGACGTTAGTCCTTAGCAACCAAACATTTTTATGCACTTCAGCCATATAAACCTTTAGAAAACATGTCTAGGAAGAGTTTTAGGAAGAGATGAAAGAAATCATCCTCATTTTAATCGGAGGCATTTTTTAAACACATCAGTCACCGTGGTAAGCCCCAAAAATTAACAGAAAAAAACCGACTATTTTATTTATTTTTTTCTGTTTACTCCAATAAGATCAGTATGTATCTTTTTGACCATTATGTAAAGGTTCAAATGCCTCCAAATGATACTGATTGAAAAAAAACTGTCAGGTTCAAACAATCACACTGAAATTAAGAAAACACACACACACATATATATACACATATATATATACACACACATATTACATATACATATATAAGATAACCATATAACAAAACTCTCTGATCTCTTTATACAAGTAAGCTTCATCAACTCTGCCCTCAGCATTATCATCTTCATCTATATCCTGCTCAGCAGATAAGATCACATCTTCACAAACGCCACTAATCACACTTTTATTAACAGATGCTTTGTCATCAACATCAAAATCTTCATCAACACAGCTGGAATCATCATCAGTTTGTTTATATGTAAAAGCTATGAAACATTTACGTATTTTTCAGGTCTTGACCGATTTTCATACAAAACTACACAACCCACGATCCAGCATGTCCAGACAAGATTACACACAAATCAAATGATCAAAAAAATTCCATAATCGAATTCTGCATGCAGAGAAAAGTACCAATACTCATACAATACTCATTAAGTTGCTAAAGTACATAATACTGAGCATATGGGATTTTCTTTGACTGAATTGCAATGGAATCATGTCTTTCTTCATATTCCAGCGGACCTGAGGTATCATACACACACACACACACACACACACACACACACACACTCTCTAAGCAGTGGGCGATTTGTGCATCTATCGCACCATTTGCACTCATTTGACATCACAGATGACATTTCTCTCTCCTTTTCCAGAAATTGTGTATTCACGATCTTACTTACTGTTATTGAAGAGAAAGTCGGAGATAAGTTCCACATGCTGTATACTAGAGTCAGGAAGTAAAATGTGTGACGGGCACTGAGCATGTGCAATGTGAGCATGTGACTGAGTTCACCAATCAGGGTGCTCATTTAAGATCTTCCTGAGCAACTTGCCCGCATTGTTTACGTGCATATTGTCTTTATAATCTTTATTTTATTCACTAAAATGGCATTTTAATATTAAAAAAGTATCCAAAATGGAGATACAACTTCACGACCGTTCTTCTGGTGTGTGGATTATAGTGTCTTGTACTGAACTCGGTGAATAATTGCAAAGAAAACCGCTAAGTTTGCTACTGTTTTTATCCAGTTTTATGAGGGTACTCGTCAGAAAAGTGGAAATAAAGGGCATTTTTAGTGAGTTTTAGTCAATTTCACTTCAGCAAGTGATAGTTGAATACTTGTTTTAATGGTTTATGCAAAAGTCCGAATTTTGATTAAAAAAAAAAAAAAAAAAGCTTTACTTTTTTGGCCATTTTCTCGAAAGTAGTCCATACGACAAGCGCCTACATTTTGTGGAGCGCCTCACAATTGTGCGCACTGAAGTTAATCATTTTTAACACAAGTAAAAACACCACACAGAATGTGCGATGCATCCAAGGCCAGGAGCCATCACATAAACT
This sequence comes from Plotosus lineatus, assembly GCA_024760905.1. Classification (NCBI taxonomy): domain Eukaryota; kingdom Metazoa; phylum Chordata; class Actinopteri; order Siluriformes; family Plotosidae; genus Plotosus; species Plotosus lineatus. The sequence continues at coordinate 37,484,560 of CM045733.1, forward strand.
TTGAAAACACCACACCCAGTCAGTATATTTACTATAACAGATTTTAGAGATGAGCAGAGTGGGCTAACTGGTAAAACCATACTGCTTCAAAGAAGTTTCAGATTCCAGACGAGTCACAAAAATGTTACAATATAATACTACAACCAGTGCTCGAGAAAATTTTTTACTGGCATTTTTTACTGGCAGTACTGTACTCCTCAAAATTTTGCCAGGGAGGTACTGACTTATATCTGGGAGTACCGAACACTTTACCATCATTGTCTTGCATTAAATGAGTGGTAAACTGCTTACATTCTTGTAAATACCATGACAAGTGTACCTCTTCAGCAGGAGTTCCAAGCAATAGTATTTAACTTCTGATCCCTTTGCACAGTATAAGAAGGCCAATGTACTTTGTGTAAGAGCAGTGTATGTATTAGTAATTGCATTACCATGATATGATAAATTTGTACAATAGAGAATTGCTTGACTACTTATTCCCTTGATAAATACATGTACAAGAATTTTGATACTGAAACAGGAAAAATAGTCCTGAAAATATGGTACTTTAAAGTCACACTGTTTTTCACACTTTTTTCATACAGAGTTTATTTTTTTCAAATAATTATAAATATCAGTGAAATCATTGGTAAAGTTACTGTATTTTCCAAACTAGGAGTCACACTTTTTCATACTTTGGTGCAACTTATACTCCAGAGTGACTTATGTGAAATTACAGATATTCTGTTCGTCATAATAATAAAACATAATTTCACATGTTTGTTATTTTTTACACTCACAACCCCAAGAGCCAGTAACTGCTCATCCACCACCGAAGAAGTGGCCCCAAAAAGAAAATCCTACTCTGCGGATTACAAGCTGCAAGTAGTGACATATGCAGCAGAAAATGGTAATCAAGCAGCAGAACGAAAGTTTGGCGTGAACGAGAAACTTGAGGGACTGGAAAAAAAGCGGAGATGACTATTCCCGCAATGAAGAAAAACAAACAAAAGCTAATTGCGGGCTAAAAGCTAAATGGCCACAGCTAGAGGAATGAGCTCGCACATGGGTGCTTAAGCAACGTGCTGCAGGGAGAGGCTTGTCAACAGTGCAGCTGCGTCTCCACGTCCAGGTAGTGGAATTATTACACTCACAATCACAAGAAGGCAACAAGAGGGCAGAAAAGCGGAGATTATTACTCAATGAAGAGAACAAAAAAAAAAAAAAAAAAAAAGCTAATCACGGGCTAAAACCGAGATGATCACAGCTAGAGGAACAAGCTCGCACATGGGGGCTTGAGCAGTGTGCCTCAGGGAGAGGCTCGTCAACAGTGCCGTTGCATCTTCGAGTCCAGATAATTGTCAAGGAAATGAATATTAATGAGTTTGTGTGAGGACTTTCTTGGTGTTCCCGCTTCATGCGATGCAACCCCCCCTCTCTATCAGAGCGAGTACCACAACGTCACAAAAACTGTGTTTTCCAAGCCAAGGTCGACAGTTTCCATGAGTTTGCAACTTATAGTCCAGTGCAAATATATGTTTTTTTTTTTCTTCTTCATTATGCATTTTTTGGCCAATGACGTATAGTCCGGAAAACATGGTACTTGTATCTTCTGAGATTATTTAAGAATACATGTAGTTATATGACAAGTGAGCCATAAAACATAACATCTAAAACTTTAGAAAATAAATGGAATCTGTTACAAATGAATACATGATACATGTACTTTGCAATGTCCTAACTCTGTACTTATTTAATGAACTGTTTTAAACACCACTCTGCATTAGTCTGCCTTACAGTCAGTTCTGAGGACTTGTCAATGCCAATGCAGCGTAACCCTAACTTTTCAGCTACGCTGTGCATGTTATGTTGATTATTAATGAATAGATACGCTTAAATTTTCGTTCTTAGTGCGTACCAGTTTTGTTGGCGTAACCGGTACACACATTTAACTTAGTGGCGTACTTCGGCTTTTTGAAGGTGAAAATTTCAGATTATGCCCCTTATCTGGAGCACTGTACAACTAATAATTTCAAACAAGAAATAAAAAAGGTAAAATCTTAACATATTGATGTATTGTTTGAAAGTCTTTGTTTATAATCTTCTAACACACATTTCCTGAAAAAGAAGACAGAGACACGGTTCCACTCAAAGCCACAGCTTCATGGGTAAAATTGAGTTGCACGCAATAGAATACATCCAAGATAAGAATGGTATTATGCAACATCACCACAAGCATTTCTAAAAAGTTTTTTTAAATAAAGACCAAAACTCATGCTCATCCCTGGCACGTCACTTCATCCTTGTTCCGGAACAGCAGTGTCCATGTGCTCCAAAGTTTTTCACATTTGTACATAATTTTTTGTAAAAATACTTTATGCAACATTTTTTTTTTTAATTCTGCTCCAGAGAAATGAAACATGCAGAATTTCTTCCACGAAGTCTATGAGAAACTGCATAAATTCAAAAGGACACACAAAATTACCTCTTTCTGCAAATAAGCTAATATTTTTCACCTGAGCATGTGTAAACTCTTGGTGTGGACTGTATGTCTGGAAGGTGTGTAACTCACTTTTCTGAAGGAGCTTTACTTCTCCGTTCTCTCGTTTGATCTCATTCATTAGCTTGTGTTTTTTCTTCTCCCGCTCTTTGTCTTTCTTTTTTGCCTGTTCCTTATTTTTTTCCCATTCCTTTTTTTTTTCCTTCTCCCGCACACGTTCCTTCTCTCGCTCCTTTAGCTTCTCCTTGATGACATGCTCTGGAAAAGAAAAGAGTTTGAGGAAATAAGTGAATTTGTGAAACTATGTTTTAAAAAGGGAGGAACCAGGGTCAGACATCGTTTAATAGAGCTCTTCCAGCAGAAAGCCATGTTTAAGAATTTAGCGGTCCAGAGAAAAAGCATTGAAAAAGTGTTTGCATTTGGATGTATTCAGCCTTGCCTACACAAGTACAGTCTCTGATAATATAAAATATATTCACAATGATATTCTAAATTAAGATAAACACTCAAACTGGTCATACCATCGAAAACACTGATTCCTTAATATAAAAAAAAAAAAACTGTAGTAAACTCTATATTTTACTTAACAATATCAATGACCTACAGCTAATTAACTTACATTCTTCAATATAAACACACACACACTCAATGTGTAGAGAAATAAAATATCTATATACACGCACACGTGCAAAAGTTTTTGCCCCCTGACCAATATCTGACATTTTTTTTGCATGTTTGTCACTGTCATCCATTTCAGATCAAGCAAAGCTACATATTATACAAAGATAAAACATAAGTAAACACAAAACGCAGTTTTCAGTGCCAACTGCATTTATTAAGGGGGAAAAAATAAAACCACATCTGAGCCTACAAGGGCAAGTGTGAATACCCCTCCCCCCAAAAAAATCCCTAATAGCTGGTTGAACCACCTTTTGCAGCAATAACTACAATCAAGCATTTGTGATCAGAGACTATGAGTCTTTCACATCGCCGTGATGGGATTTTGGCCCACTCTTCTCTGCAGAATTGTGCAAGACCAACCTGATTCGATGGTATTTGGGCATGAACAGCCTTTTTAAGGTCATGCCACAGCATCTCAATAGGGTTCAGGTCGGGACTTTGACTAGTCCACTCCAAAACCCTCATTTTGTTCTTTTTTAGACATTCAGAATTGGACTTGCTTAGGATCATTGTCTTTCTGTAGAACCCAGGTGTACTTTAGCATGAGGTCTCGAACTGATGGATGAACATTCTTCACCAGGATTTCCTGGTAGCGAGCAGAATTCATGTTTCCATCAATCGTGACAAGTTGCCCAGGTCCTGAAGCAGCAATGTAGGCCTAAATCACCACACATCCACCATCATGTTTCACTGTTGGCGCAATGTTCTTTTAATCAAATGTAGTGTTCGTTTTGTGCCAGATGTAACGGCATACATTTCTCACAAAAAGTTCAACTTTAGTCCAGAGGACGTTATCCCCAAATCTTTGGGGATAATCAAGATGATTCTTGGCAAAAGTGATTCATGCCTTGATATTCATTTTGTCAAGTGGCTTTTGCCTCGGAACACTTCCATGGATGCCATTTTTGCCTCGTGTCTTTCTGATGGTCGAGTCATGAACACTGACATTAATTGACGCAAGTGAGGCTTGTAGTTGTTCAGAAGTGGTTTTTGGATCCTTTGTGACTTCTCCAGTTAGTCTGCACCGTGTTCTTGGAGTAATTTGGTAGGTCGGCCACTCATGTGAAGGGTCACCACTGTGCCATGCCTTCTCCATTTATGGATAATGCCTCCGACAGTGGTCCACTGGAGTCCCAAAGATTTATCGATGACTTTGTATTCTTTCCCAGACTGAGACATCTCGATAATTTTTCTTGTTTGCTCTTGAGCTCACTGGATCGCGGCATGATGTGTGTTCAGTATGGCCTACCTCACCTTATGAGACAGGTGTTATGTTCGGGATCTCCTGATTGGAAATGTCTGGCAGGAATCAGGCCTGGGTGTGGCCATGAAATTGAACTCAGTTTTCCTCAATAATAGGATTCATCACAATTACCATACCTTTTCATAAGGGACCAATTACTTTTCACGGAGGTACATGTAGGTTTGAAAAGGATTTTTCTCTTAACAAGTAAAATCACAACAGGAAAACTGCATTTTTTAAATACTTGGATTATTTTTGTGTAATGATAACTTTTTTAGATCATCAAACAAATTTAAAGTCTGACAAAAAGGTACAAGTATTAAAAAAAAAAAAAAAAAAAAAATCAGCAAGGGGGCAATAACTTTTGCACAGCACTGTATACACACATACAATATAAACAAGTAATTTTGTAAACTAAATTTCAAAATATATACCGTATTCAACATGATTCTGGGTGCTTTAAAAATTGGAGTGGGTGGGCGCTTATTACAATGTTACCAGCAGAGTGGAACGGTAAGTGCTTATTACCATCAAGGTGAAAAACATGAATAATAACAGAACAATAAGAGTTTTACTGGTATTTATGTTATTTTGTGGTATCAACCAAACTACTTACATGAAAGCTGAAAATTAACAGAAAACAGAATTATTATTATTATTTTTTTTTAAAGACCCCTTACTTTTCCCTCCTGGTGCTGTTCCTTTAAACATTTTCCCAGAAGTAAAATTGAGCCAATCAACATGAACATAAACAAAAGCACATGGCCAGGAACGAGCTTAAATTTATGAAGTTAGTGAGCAAGAGAATCGGGTGAAAAATACTCATCACTTTCTGATAGGTCCATATCTGGCTCCTCGCTCCATTTATTCAGAGCATCCCATAGTTTTGCTGTAGCAGTTTCTAATGGGTCATCGGTTGTTGGACATTTACCAAGTGAAAACAGCAACATATTTTCCTGTTTTTTCACGCCTCATTTTAGGGTTACAGAGATGGATCGAATAAAATTTGGCAAGTTTGATCGACGATTTTGCTCCCAGTACACATGGGCAGTTATTCGACATAAGATTTAAAAGGGGGGGGGCTTATTGGAGCAGGGCGGTTATGTCAAATACGGTAAAATAGAAATGTAAATACTAACTATAAATGAGAACTGAACACTCATATACAATATGTACATTGAGGCATTGTGGAATGGAATAAATAAACTGTAGCAGCAAGGTGCATAGACTAGAATGTAAACAAAGTGCAGCAGTACAATACAATCGTAGAGTTTGTGGCTTTAATGCTCTCTTTCAAAGAACTGAGGTCTGTGTTAGACATGTGCACAACTCTCTTCCACTGACACATACTGTTACACACTCTGATTGCAAGGGGTGGGGGAGGGGTTTGAAGGTTTTCACCACTCTGAGGTAAAAGCTGTTTTTGGGTCCGATTGTGCTGGTCTTGATGTTTGTACCACTTTCTTCAGGAACGCAGGAGAGAAACTGTCCATTTCCTGGATGTGTGGGATCAGTCGCACTGCAGCTGGCCACCTTCTGGACACAGACAGCATATATTATGTCTAGATCTGGTAGACAGCAGCCCACAATCCCATATGGAGTTCTCACCACCCTGGTCAAGTCCTTTCTGTCCTTGGCAATCAAGCTGCCGTCCCACACTGTTGCAATGAAACAGAATACTTTCGATTGCTGCACCATTGAAGTTCCTGAGCAGCTTCGAGGAGAGTCCGGTACATTTCTGCTTCCTGAAGAGGAAAAGCCAGTGTTGGGCCTTCATCAGAGGTGTTAACAGACCAGGACAGGTCAGATGAAATGTGTATTCCCAGAAACTTACTATCAACACGCTCCATCACCACTCCATGAATACAAAGAGAAGGAGCGCGGTCTTCCTAGTGTGTCTGTCGTTCAGTCTGACCTCCATCATATTACTGGAGTTCAGAATGAGGTTGTTGGTTTAACACCCGTTTATCAGGTGCTGAATCAACTCTGTTTTACATCAGAGTGGCTCATCGGACCGGTGCCTATCCCAGATTTCCATAGCATGAAGCAACTCATAGTACAACTCCTCTTGGATGGGACGCTAGTCCATTGCAGGTTACCTTCCCAGTATATATTTTTTTCCTGGTACACATTTATACTGCAAGGTTAACAGAGGCACACTTGTTCAGACCTTGGCCAGGGGTGGTCTAACTGGGATTTGAACACACAACGTCCCGATCATGAGTGCAGCAACCTATCCGCTACGCCACCAGCCCCACCGGATAGCAGAGTACTCATGTGTAAATAGGCTGAAGAGGGCCGAGGTAGTAGTAGGTAGAGCCCTGTAGTGTTCCAGTTTTCAGGATTAGGTTGGATGATGTAGAGTTCCCCATCCTCACCACCCGAGGTCGGTTGGCGAGAAAGTCCTTGATCCAGTAACACCAAGTGGCTGACAGCCCCAATTTCTAGAGCCGAGAGAACAGTGTTGAAAGCTGAACTGAAATGAACAAATGGCATCCTAGCATTTGTGTTCAGGTGCTCCAGGTGAGTCATTGTTGTACGGATTGCTTGCAAGTCAGCATCCTCCATGGAGCAATTCTCCCTGTCAGCAAACTGAAGGCTGTCCAATCCTACGGGGATAGTGTTGATGTGGCTCAGGAAGATTATCTCGAAGCAAGTCATCATTAGGGCAACCGGTCGATAGTCATTGAGGCGGGTGACAACTGATTTTTTGAACACAGACATACAAATGTTGAAAATGCCCAGGAAAACTCTGGCCAGCGCAAGACTTCAGGGTCTGGCCCGACACCTTATCTGGTCATGCAGCCCTGTTTATGTTGATCTTCAGGGTTGAACACACTTGGTGCTGGTGCAGGACAAGGGGCTGATGCTGCTCCTCTGGCAGAGGACAATATACATTCTCCCTGCTGCTTAATGATTCAAAACATACAAAGAAGCTGTTCAGAGTGTCAGGCAGAGTGGGGTCATTGCTCTCCTGCTGGACACTATGCTTATAGCCCATGATGGTCCTAACACCTTTCCACATGTCACATGGGTTCTTGTTGGTAAAGTGTTCCTCGATACGCTCTTTGTGCCCGGGTTTTGCCAGTTGAACACCCTTTCTCAGTTCTTTCCAGACCTTGCTTTAAGCTAGCCTGTCGCCCTCTCAGAAGGCTGTGTCCCGGGTTTTAAGCAGGGCTCCAATCCATGGCTTCTGGTTGAGAAAAGCTGTGATGGACTTTGTAGGACAGAACAGCCAACATGTATTCAAGATCAGCACCCTTTTTAAACATATCCCAATCTGTGTGCTCAAAGCAGTCTTGTAGTGCTGATGAAGCCTCCTCAGTTAAGATCTGCACGGTTCTGGTGGTGGGTTTAGTCCTGAAGATCAGTGGTTTATATGTCGAAATCAGCTGTGATATGGTCTCACGTGCCCAAGTGAGGAGTTGCAAGAGCTTTGTACACTCCTGGGATATTGAAATAAACCTGATACAGCATTAGTGTCTCTGGTCATAGAGTCAATGATTCGGTGTAATGTGGGGAAAACTGATTTCAGTTCTACATGGTCAAAGTCACCAGCCACAATCACAGCCGCCTCCGAGTTAGCATTTGTCAGAGTGCTAATCAGACAATACAGCTCTTCCAGCGCTAGCTTAGCATTACAGTAGCGCTTGGTGGCAAGTAAACCGCTATGATTATAACAGAATGGAATTCTCTTACCAGATTGAACAGTCTTGCACAGCACTACCAGACATTCCAGATCAGAATTCCAGATTCCAGAGCAGAATATTCCAAAAGGTTTTTAGCAGTACATCACGAGTTATGAATGTAGAGCACCAAAGCTCCGCCTTTGGTCTTGCCCAAAGCTGTGGTCCTGTCAGCCTGGAACAGAGAACGCCCTGCTAATTCCACTGTGGCGTCGGGGATGTCGTCATCCAGCCAGGTCACGGTGATGATAGCCACACAGCGGTCCATCCTCTGTGAGGCAAACCAAAAGTGGATCTCGTCTAGTTTGTTGGTGAGAGACCTGGCATTCGAGAGAAGACTGGATAGCGCCAGTCTATTTGGGTTAGCATGTAGCCCACCCCGCTTTTGTTTACGGTATCTCTTCCGTCGCCTGAACCACAGAAGAGGGAGAGTGAAAGCTCCCATGGTCCACTGCAGCTCTCGTAGAATAAAATCCTTTGCAGGTTCAAAATTTCCAAAATTTTATGAAAAAATATGCAGTCACTTCGGGAATATGGCTTATATTCATACAGCTTTAACGGGGCCAAAATTTAAAATTCCATTTACATACTGGCATACCACAGTCATTTAATTATTTACAAACTGCCAATTTAGCATTTTTTCTTCACCTAAGTCCCAGCAGATCTTCCGACAAAATAAACTTGATACCAGCGGATAGCTACTGTTTAGTTTCATTTCATGCTATGTATACGATGGTTTGTCGGTACTACAGTCACCAAGTCTGTCTTCCTTTCGGCTTTTTCCCTTTTTACTCAGGAGTCGCCACAGCGAATCATCGGATTCGCACGTTTGATTTGGCAGAGGTTTTTTTTACGTCGGATGCCCATCCTGTCACAACCCTTTTAGCAAGGGACAGAAACACGCTGATGACTTTGCAGCCTACTCTTTACGAAAGTCAGCAATGGTTCTTTTACATGCCTCTCACCATAGACAGTGAGAGACATGGCCCGCCTTTGATAACCCAGTTAGCTGCACTGGGGGGGACAGTGACAACCTTGTGGAGAGTGGGACTTGAACCCCCAACCTTTGGATCAGCGATCCAGCGCCCTATACCACTAGACCACCACTGCCCCACGGTACTACAGCCACCAAGTGTGTGACACATTTTGTTGCATGCATTCCCCAAGGTTGACATGTCTGTCCGAGCCAACACGATAGAGTGCTACCACAGGGTTGACGGGTGCTTGTCTTCAGCGTCTTATTTTTTGTTCGTTTGTTTCCACAATTCATTGCACAAAATTTAAATGAATAGAATAGAAAGATCAGAATGTCAGCCTTCTGATTATACATTCAAAATATGAAAAATGAACACTTTGAGATGGAAGTACATTTGTAAGAGTACTTCTCGAACACCTTCAGCATGCTTTCTATCAGGAATTGCTCAGCCGGAACCTAGTTACGACTGTATTTCTGTGTCATAATACCATAGTGTGGACCTTTAATCCTGTAGGATCACACACACTCTGTACTTCCTAACTCCCCTCCCCCCACTCCCAGTAATCACACAGTGGAGTAATCAGTTTTTGTTTTCAATGAGTAATTTTATTTTCAGTGACACTTTCCCTTAAATTTTGTGTTTCAGAAGTCAAATTGCCGAATTATGAGTGGTCATGGTGATACAGGGTGGCTATAAATCTCCAACACTCCAATGATAAATGGTAATCAAATTATTAACGCATGCGAAACTTTCAGTAGAGTTTTTAGCTTTAAACAGAGTAGTCTAACAGTTATGCACCCGTTAAGATTGCTGAAAATATTTCTGGTTATCTTGTTGCATGGCTGGTCAGTTCCCCAGAACTCGCTTCTTGTGATTTTTTTTTTCTGTAGGGCCAGCTTAAATCACAAGTGTATACTTACTGACCACAAACTAAATATTTTAAAAGCTTGTTTGTGCTGTTTCTATGAAATTGTGCTCTTTTTCATGAAACATCTTGCCACAAGAAGGGAGAAAGTGGGGGAACAGCAATTACACCACAAATGGGGGCTCCGTCGTAATGTTTAAATTATCAAAAAGTCACATGACCACGTGTCCAGAAGAACTCTACAAATTTGCAACAGACTACAGAAGCAATTTATTTACTTCTAGACTTCTTCTTCTTCTTCTTTTACTTTCGGCTGCTCCCTTCAGGGGTCGCCACAGCAAATCATCCGCCTCCACCTCACCCTGTCCTCCGCATCTTCTTTTCTGACTCCAACGACCTTCATGTCTTCCTTCACCACATCCATAAATCTCTTCTTCGGTCTTCCTCGAGGCCTTCTGCCTGGTAGTTCCAACCTCAGCATCCTACTGCCAATATACTCACTATCCCTCCTCTGTACATGTCCAAACCATCTCAATCTAGCCTCTCTGACTTTGTCTCCAAAACATCTTACGTGGGCTGTCCCTCTGATACATTGACAAAGAAAACAGTGGATTTTTACCTGAGAGCTCATCAACACCTGAAGCAGTCAAAGTGAAACCACTTAAAAATGATTGCTGTTTTCATAAGCTACTGGACTGAGGTAAGATTCTTCTTCTTCTCCTTTCGGCTTTTCCCTTCAGGGGTTGCCACAGCGAATCATCTGCGTCCATCTCACCCTATCCTTTACATCTTCTCTTACACCGACAACCTTTATGTCCTCCTTCACCACATCCATGAATCGTCTCTTTGCTCTTCCTCTAGGTAATATTGGCAAGCGAAAAAAAAATACAGCTGAACGGTGTGTTAAAATTTTTCTACCGAGTGGCGCATCCACAAAGTGCGTGACTATTGACTCAGAGATTGCAAGTTCAAATCCGGATTAAAGCCACAGCCGCCCATTGCCGAGAGTCCAAGGGAGATAATTGGCCAAGCTCTCATGAGAGGCAAACGCTCATGGCGATCAACAGCCATTAAAGGGCTTCCGTGATCTCATTCGAATGAGGGGGAGATCGCACTTTCCCTCCGAGTGTGTTTGACCACAACCAAATGCACATGCACTGCAGTTCACAAAGGGGCTGGAGGCGAGCATTGCATGTCACGGAGGGGGTGTGTGTGCATGGTTTTGCCTCTCCCTAGTCAGTTGTGGTCATGTGATTGGGAAGGCAATACCTGATGGGTGGAAATTTGACACAACCAAGTTAGGGAGAAAAAAGAAAGGGAAAAAAAACCCTGACTTCTTCAATATATGATTGTTTTTTAAGTGCACCAAAACATTATGGGGAATATGAATTATATGTGCACAAGAAAACCTTGCACGATATTCACTGCAGTGACTATGGCTAGTACAGTATTACAATTAAATACAGTAAAAGTAAAATTGGGTTTTAAACTCTACCAACAGAAACTGCTACTTTCCTTAACTTGGAGGAAAATCTAATTAAACCAGTAACAGTATTTATGGCTCAGGGCAAGTTCGTCCTTAGCTGGTCACGAGTCATGCTTGTACAGGCTCCGATAGGTCAAGAGAAACACATTATACATACGTCAAACTGAAATAGCAGCAACAAAAGGCAAATTTCTGCCCAGCGGCTGAGCATTCTGAAAACATTGAAGTTTTGCCTCATGGTATAAAAGATTGTGGAACAGTATAAATAATAAAAATAAAGACGGAAGAAGAAGAATCAATTCCAGTTCACAGTCTGAAAACGGCCTTGGTTTCTAGTCTGGCTGAGATCAGATTATATCACTGTTGGCTCATCTCAGGTTTTTATCAGTGTCGTAGTGCTCAATTTTATATGGTTGAATTCAGTCAGCTACTCCCAATCCAAATGACTTTGTTGGCCAGCTAATTTTGAGTTGAATACCCCATTCTTGCTTTTTTAATGTACTGTAAAGCGGAGTTGAAATTTAAGAAATTTCTGTCCTGGGTTCACTTAAACTGTACATACACACAAAAAATCTGCATTCAAATATGGTTATATTGGGAGAGGGAGTGTTCATAAAACTCATCCGTTCCTAAACTAAATATATTGTTAAAATAAGTACAATCTGAAAAGTAAATGTTAAACAAATATTAGCATCACAACTTAAATTGCTCTACAATATTCCTCAGCGCAGTTGTGTAAACAATTCTCTCCCCTTTCTGTACCACCCAAATAGTTAATTATTCAGCAGCGTCCACACAGGAAGTGAACAATGCACACAACACTTTCTTGCTGAACTGCACACAAAGTTACCTCTTGAGGGAATCAAATCGCTTCATTTAAGTGTCTTCAGCTCGTCACCTTGCAAACTCCCTTACATGTTATCCACTTAAAAACCCTTCCAATTAAAATTGAGAAGCCCTGAAATAGTTCTGTACAACAGATCCACAAGAACTTTGATATTTTTGTGCTAAATATCTTATCATGCAGCAATAACGAAACAGAGACTCTTGTGCGTCACAAACCATGAAGTTATGTATGCAAAAATACATACACACAGGAAATACCAAACCATTTTAGATGTGTGGACACAAGGATTACATTTCCAGTTATTATCCTTGTAAAATGTGCAGAGCATTTAGACAATGTAACATTGAGCTACTCTTCTATGCAGGCAGAAAAACTCAATTTGTGTTTAAAAATTAAAACTGCTTAGTGGCATCTGACAACCAATGTCATCTTTTAGCTCTGATTTGTAATCCCTCAAATTACAGCAGGTGATGGTTCACTTTAATTGAATTTTCTGCCTGCCCACTTCACGTGCATTGAGAATTTCGCCTTTTGTGTCTCATTTTGTTGGCATGGTTGCTTGTCACTTCCTGTGTAGACACAGCTGAAGGGTACAACAGTTTGAGGAGTTTTGAGCAGATCAGAGAATGCCAAGCTGCCATGTTAGGATTGGACATATCTATAGCAAAGAGCGATATCATAAGTAGATATATAATTTCCTTATGCCTTTTGCAATATTAATATTCCACAGGTTCATATTGTAATGATAAAGTTTTGATGTACCGTACAGCCCTAACCAATTCCAAAGTTTGCACTAAAAATAAGACTTTGGACTTACACCACGATACACAACCCCCTGTGAACCCACTGATGCTATTTTTAAATTTGTGCGAAGGGACACATCCAAAATTTTCAGAGGATAAACTTCCTTGGACAGATGTATCATCCCCAATGAAATTATGAAATTAACCATTTTAAAGAACAATGTAGTTTTCACCTGGTTGAAATCCATTCAGTTTTATTTATATTTTGCTAGATTATATTCAGTTTTCAAAAGGGGAATTTGTGCTCTGCATTATTAATACATTCAATATCAGCACATACATGAAGCAGTGGGCTTCCACACACTGCAGCACCAATGAGCAGTTGCGATTAGGTGCCTTGCTTAAGGGCGCTTCAGTCATGAATGTGGAGGAATGAAAGGTGCTGCTCTCTCTCCTCTATGCTCCACATTCTTCCTGCTGGTTTGATTTTTGAAGCAGCAACCTATAAGTCCCAAACCTGCTTCTGTAACTATTAAGACATGGCTTGTCAAAGTTATCAAGGGTGAAATTTTAAGGACTGTTCCTGACACAATATTTATCATTTCAGACACAACAAGAAAGTATGAATTGGGAATCTGCACATGAAGTCTCTCAAGTTTCATAGTACCTGATCAGGGGTAATGTGTCCACAAGAAAATGTGTTGATCAGTGATGAACTACACTTCAATAGCCATCCATTATTTTCATCACACAAGTTCTATATCAAAATAAGGTTGTTTCAAGAAGAGGCTTCATAGAAAACAAAAGTATATGTGTAAATTTATGAACAAGTTATTCGCCTCAAGCATATTTGTGTTTCTGCTTCCCAAAAGTTGGAGTTCCAACACATTGAGTAAATCTCTTTCAGATAACTGGAGGAGGAATAAAGGAATGAGAGTAAAAATGATTACTTAGTACAGTACTCCAAAAATAACCACTTCTCATTCACAATTATTGTCACTTGTAGTGCATTATGGCAAAGTCTGTTTAATTAGCACGTTTAATTAGGTGTACCTTCTGTAATTTAATCTGCCACTGTGTCCAATGAGGTGTCGTTCTGCGATCTCGATATAATTATCTCAAAGGCATGTTAAGATAATGTTTATATGGTTGGAAGGGGGGTAAGAAAACACCTAATTCAATATTATACACTAATCGTCACAAACAGCACTCGTACGTGCAAGTAAGCAGCAACCGGAACTAAAAGCGGAGTATAAAAATCAATCAAACTCGTTTTCATAATCTTAAAACAAGCAGCGAATTTTTTTTAATAATAATAATAATTGTTTATCGTTTTCTGATTCTCTCTCACACACACAGTGTTGTACTCGCACTGCGGCCATCAGAGAGAAATCCACACGCTAGCTTTAGCCACATGGCTAACCCCATCGGGTTAGCCAGACAAGCTAGCAACTGAATGTTTTTCACCCGTACTTCCTCTGTTCCGCAAATAACCGCCCCTCCATTTGGAATTGTGTGTAAGTGACTGTTCCTGCTGAATATGTTTGTAAATGAGGAGCTGGTCGGTGCTGCGTTACCTTTTTGCACCAACTTGAGCTCTCCGTTCTCCTTCTTCATCACAGCGGCACTCACGGCGTTCCCCCCGACACTGCTACTGTTCTCCAGTTTGTGTTTCCTCTTCTCCTTTTCTCGCTCTTTCTCCTTTTCTTTTGGCCTTTTGGGTTTGGGTGGCGAGGCGATAAAGGCGCTCTGCTTGAAAACGCTGTGCACCTTATGGAGAGGAGACTGAGACTGAACGGGGCTGCTCGGCTTGACGGGAGAGGCGCTCCATGTTGTCGGGCTGCCATAACTCTTCTGCTGCTTTTCCTCTCCTCCTCCTCCTTCACCATTCAGTTTCTTAGGTTTGAAGCTCTTCTCTTCGCTTCGAACTTTTTTGGGTGGTGGAGGATGGTGGTCCCGGGAAGACTGCGATCGGTTTTCAGCCGACGGCTTCGACTCCTTGGGCTTGGAGACCGGATTCTTCGTCGTTGAGACGAAGCGAATGAGGCTCATTGGCTCCGCCATCTTAGGGCTTTTCTCTATTTACTCTACTGCCGCTGTTTGTGTGAGAGGCTGGAGAGGGGCGGGGCTTAGCGTCTACTGTCCTGCAAGGTGGGTGCAGAGCCCTTGAATAGACTCGTTTACCGATGACGTCACAGATCAGCTGATCCACTGAAACGGATTCTTCAGGTGGGCAAACAAGAATAAATGAGTCATCGTGTCCAGTTTACGCGTGGATTACTATTTTGTGGAAAATATTTGATATTTTAACGTGTGTGCCAGAATGCACAAAGGGTTCAGTTAAAGGACACAAATGTTTCAAGATTTTAAAGGATAGTAGCAGAAAATTCTACTCGTGCAGGATTCAAATCGTCAAACCGGAATGAACCTGAAAATTCACGACTTGCTAACTCGTGCTTCCATGAGGATTTTTTTAAAACAGTCAATGTCAGCATAACAAAACATGGAAAACTTTACTACTGTTTGTTTTCCCCAGAGCTTAAAGCCTTCTGGTGACCTATGCATCCCATAAGGTGAGTGTGGTCGTCTATTTATATTTTTCGATTTGAATGCTTAAGTGATAGCCAAGAACAGCATGCACAGGTAACAGGTTTAATTATGAAGTAATTTCATCTCCCCTCGCCTCACATGGACGGTGAGTACATATCCTCACTTTGCCTTCAATGAGGTTTGTATGGGGTGCGGTGCGTGTTGTCTTTGTTTTCAGGTGTTTATCACATTCATTACCAGCACCACCATACTGGTGAAACATGAACCAATATTAACTATGATATAGACAGAAGTTCCTTTCATACCAAATAATTAACAATCAGCGACAATTTTGGATAACTTTGTGCACAGCTGAAATAGTTGAACGTTCATGCTTCTGTATCTTATCTTATTGCACATAACAAATTGTTATGTATTCTAAGTGCTTGCTATTTATCTGAATTATTGTAATGATTTACGCTAAACAATAAATGTGTTTGTGTGTGTGTATATGTGATGTGTGTGTATGTATGTATGTATGTGTATATATATATATATATATATATGGATATGGCAGTGATGGTCTTGGATAGGGCGCAGGATCGCTGATCCAAAGGTTGGGGGTTCGAGTCCCCACAGGGTTGTCACTGCCCCCCAGTGCAGCTGACTGGGTTATCAAAAGCAGGCCATGTCTCTCACTGTCTATGGTGTGAGGAATGTAAAAGAACCATTGCTGACTTTCGTAAAGAGTAGGCTGCAAAGCCATGAGCGTGTTTCTGTCCCTTGCTAAAGGGTTGTGACAGGAAGGGCATCCGATGTAAAAACCCATGCCAAAACAAATGTGTGAATCAGATGATTCACTGTGACACCTCTCAAGAATGGAAAAAGCCGAAAAGATATATACAGTCAGCCCCCTACTTACGAAACCCCAGGGTACGAAAATGCCGGGTTACGAAAAACATTCTCCTACGTTTTCGTACCCGGGATACAAAAACAACCTCCTCTTACGAGAAGTGCCAGATGCACCATTCAAAATTTCACACGAAGTGCGAGTTGCTCTCTCATTGGCTGTCTCCCAACATCCCTTGGCCTCCCTTTGGCTATGAGGGATGACGCAGCGAACTTCTTGTACCATACTTCCTGTTTGTCACACGCGTGAAGCAGAGTTGACTGTTGGCTTGTTTTGAGATTGATCATGCAGCGTTATATTTCGTTGTTGCTGAAACCCCTCTACAATTAAGCAGAAATACAGTGACGGAGGCGATTATTTTGGCACGATAAAAACAGTGCTCCGTGGGAGAAGACCTCCGATCTCGCAAGGAAGCAAGTTAATATTGAATCAGGACCTCTGATCCTTCAAACAGGTACTGTAATTCCGCTTTAAATAAAACATCCCGTCCATTTAAACATTTAAATAGAATTGTTCTGTCAGCTGTGGGCGTGGCCCAAGTTTTGTGTGTGTGTGAGTGAGAGAGTGTGCCCACGGGTGTCAGCCACTCCCCTCTGCCGGAGCCGAATTGAATATTAAGTGTACCTCTTGATAATGTTTAATCATATTTCATACTTTTATTTGATATATCTTTGTATAGATTTTATTGAATTTCTATTAGTTGTTCAATTTCACTTTGACTTTTGACCTCCGGACAGTCCTGTTCGTATGTCCGGATGTTAGTAAAACAAATATTTGTAAGTAAACTTGTGTGTGTGTGTATGTACTAGTCCTTCTCAAAAAATTAGCATATTGTGATAAAGTTCATTATTTTCTGTAATGTACTGATGAACATTACACTTTCATATATTTTAGATTCATTGCAAACCAACTGAAATATTTCAGGTCTTTTATTGTTTTAATACTGATGATTTTGGCATACAGCTCATGAAAACCCAAAATCCCTATCTCAAAAAATTAGCATATCATGAAAAGGTACTCTAAACGAGCTATTAACCTAATCATCTGAATCAACCAATTAACTCTAAACACCTGCAAAAGATTCCTTGAGACTTTTAAAAACTCCCAGCCTGGTTCATTACTCAAAACCGCAATCATGGGTCAGACTGCCGACCTGACTGCTGTCCAGAAGGCCATCATTGACACCCTCAAGCAATAGGGTAAGACACAAAGAAATCTCTGAGCGAATAGGCTCTTCCCAGAGTGTTGTATCAAGGCACCTCAGTGGGACGACTGTGGGAAGGAAAAAGTGAAAGAAGGGCCGATTCCAGACCTTGGGGGACCTGTGGAAGCAGTGGACTGAGTCTGGAGTAGAAACATCCAGAGCCACTGTGCACAGGTGTGTGCAGGAAGTGGGCTACAGGTGCCGCATTCCCCAGGTCAAGCCACTTTTGAACCAGAAACAGTGGCAGAAGCGCCTGACCTGGGCTACAGAGAAGCAGCACTGGACTGTTGCTCAGGGGTCCAAAGTAGTTTTTTCGGATGAGAGCAAATTTTGCATGTCATTCGAAAATCAAGGTGCCAGAGTCTGGAGGAAGACTGGGGAGAAGGAGATGCCAAAATGCCTGAAGTCCAGTGTCAAGTACCCACAGTCAGTGATGGTCTGGGGTACCATGTCAGCTGCTGGTGTTGGTCCACTGTGTTTTATCAAGGGCAGGGTCAATGCAGCTAGCTATCAGGAGATTTTGGAGCACTTCATGCTTCCATCTGCTGAAAAGCTTTATGGAGATGAAGATTTCATTTTTCAGCACGACCTGGCACCTGCTCACAGTGCCAAAACCACTGGTAAATGGTTTACGGACCATGGTATTACTGTGCTCAATTGGCCTGCCAACTCTCCTGACCTGAAGCCCATAGAGAATCTGTGGGATATTGTGAAGAGAAGGTTGAGAGACACCAGACCCAACACTGTGGATGAGCTTAAGGCCGCTATCGAAGCATCCTGGGCCTCCATAACACCTCAGCAGTGCCACAGGCTGATTGCCTCCATACCACGCCGCATTGAAGCAGTCATTTCTGCAAAAGGATTCCCGACCAAGTATTGAGTGCATAACTGAACAGAATTATTTGAAGGTTGACTTTTTTGTATTAAAAACCCATTTTTTTTTTTTAATTGGTTGGATGAAATATGCTAATTTTTTGAGATAGGGATTTTTGGTTTTTCTTCACTTTTTTTGCCAAAATTATCAAAATTAAAACAATAAAAGGCTTGAACTACTTCAGTTGTGTGTAATGAATCTAAAATATATGAAAGTCTAATGTTTATCAGTAGATGACAGAAAATAATGAACTTTATCACAATATGCAAATTTTTTGAGAAGGACTAGTGTATGTGTGTGTGTGTGTGTGTGTGTGTGTGTGTATATATATATATATATATGTGTGTGTGTATATATATATATATATATATATATATATATATATATATATATATATATATATATATATACATACATACAGTAGAGTTATGACCTGACATTTTTTTTTTCAAAATTTCTAATTTCCTAATGTTGCATTTGGTGAACTTTTATTCATATATGAATTTTTTGAAATTATTTTTATTGGGTAATGCAAAAACCTTTTGCACCCAACTTCACTTTTGATAAGATTAATAGTAATTGTAACAATTATCTGTTACTTCTAGCGGCTTAATTATGCAAATTGGATGCATATTCCAAGGCACTGAAACCATCAGTGTTAAAAGAGCAATCAGCCATGACACATTCAAGGTTGTCAATATGAAGGGCGAAGTGACACCAGTACAGAGGAACTATCGAGGAAAAGCAAGGCTGAAAAGTGCGTCTTCAGTCAAACCCAGAGTAGTTTTATTTCACAGTTCATTTCAAGTTACATGAATGAGGTGCAAAATCCTTGAAAGAAAAAGAAAAATGACAGCCAGAATTGTGTTTTGACCTGGATTGAAATCTTGGAGAAGATGAAGATATCAGTTACTTCGCCTTATGTTTTAGATGATGTGTAAGAAGACAGAAAGTCAGAAATATTTAAGAAAAGCAAAGGCAAGAAAGGCAAACAGTGTCCACAAAAATTAATAAGCAGTGAGGTGATCTGATGAATTCATCATAATATTAACTGTGAACTTGATTCAACAGATAGCATATAGTACATAGTGGCTGAGAGAGGTGGAAAGCTGATGGAGCAGATCCACGCCACTTGCAAAACTGACAAATATCTGAACTGTAAATTTATCAACACTAATTCAGAAATTTGAGACTTTTGCTGCAGATCTTTAAGATGTTATTTCTAACTACTTCTGCCAATGTACTGGTTAATTTTAATAATAAACTTTGTTTACAGACAATTCTGTTTTAATTTGCTATTTTAGCGATGTGAGGCCTTTTGGGGGTTTGTGGGCATTTTTTTGTTGTTTAAATAGTAAATTACTTCAGGTGTGGGAGTTTTTTTCAATGTATGATCAAAGGTTATTTTTGTGAGTTTTAGGCTAATCCCCCCCCCGAGATCCCCCCCCCCCATTCCCACCGAATGTCCACGAAGTAGGTTCACACCCCCCAACCTCAACTAACGTACATGTACAGGGATCCCTTCGCTACTTTGTGCTTCAACTCGTGCGGTTTCAGTGCATCGCGGGTTTTTTTTTTTAAATATTTATCGAATTAAAAAATAAGGAAATTAAGGAAGAATTGTGGAAAAATTTAAGGAAAATGCTAGGGATGTCATTAACTATCGGAATATCGTCAATATAATTGTCACTCGATAATCAATACCTATAAAAATACTTCTAACGTTATAGCTTCCTGTGTTCATTATAACATCTGTAGTAAATGCCATTTTCAGTGACACCCCTAGGAAATGGTACGTCCCGCCTCTCTGTATGGTAAATGGTACGTCTCTGCTTCTAGTGTGCCGTCAGGGCGCGTGTTCTCAACAGCACGGAACATTTTGAACAAGAAGAGACACTTATCACCGGATAATGCAGATATGTGCATCTTCTTGCATCATAATTATGAATTGTAAAAAGGCATATCTCAAACTTTTCAATTGACAAGTGTTTGTAGAATAGAAACAACTTGCTTGAAATTAACTAGTAAACAAGTGTTGACGTATAGATTTGTTAAATACAAAAAGGTGTTCATTTAAATCTTGTTGGTGGAAAACTATTTCCTGCCTTTTATTTCAGATTTGGCTTTAGTAATTGGTTACTGTATCATAAAAATTTCAGTGCATTATACAAAGTACTGTAATATATATTAGTCTGTTCTATTTAATGCATTTATGGAACAGTACAGCAATATTCCAATGTATCGATACATCGGAAATTTTGTTTTATCAATATATCGATACCAATAATAGGTTTTCAATGACACCCCTAGAAAATGCAACAAAAACAGGCCAATTATGCAAAAAAAAAAAACCCTCAACAACTCAAAACCTCCTATCAAAACTAGTTACATTTTTGTGAGGTGCGCATCAGAGTGCATGCACTCGGATCTGCGTGCGTGCGTCTGTATGTGTGTGTATTTATGTTTTAGTCTTTGCTGCCCCACTCAGGCGAGACATACAGGTTGAGGGGCGAAACGCCAGTGACCCTGAGGTACCTGCTGAAGATGCAGACAGGAAGACCACCATCACAGAGAAGCTCGTCAAGCTCTGTGTAGCAGCATCAATGATGTTTACAGATCCTTTACATCTTATGCATTATTTTTTCATGTTTGTTGTTATAAGAATTTATAGCGTTGAATACAGGGTATTCATTAAGTTTTAGAGTAGAAGGAGAATATTGATAAGTAGGGGGTGGAAATTGTCTGAGGCAAGCATGGGGAGGGTGCAGTCGGGGGGGGGGTCCCTCCTGCAGGGGGGGGGGGTCTGGGGGGCAACCCCCATAAAAATTTTTAAAATTCATGTGCTCTGTGGTGCATTCTGGCCCATATTTATGAGAAAATCAGACAAACTAGAAGCAAATCAAACAAAGTTTATATTATAAAAAATAGTATTTGTTACAAGAATTGTAGACTTACTTCATAAAGGAAAGTGCATAAAACTTCTTATTTGAAAAATGTAACAGTTACCTTACTAATATATAACATTTGTGAATCAAACTGCTACCCTAATCTGTCAAAACTGTTTATGTAATATCAGTTTCTCATGATTTTATTAATTTAAATACAGTCGGCCCCAACTTACGAAATTAATCCGTTCCAGAGCCCTTCTCGTACAGCGGGGATTTCGTAAGTTGGGGTAGCATCTTGCATGTTAAACGCCTAATTCGTTCCAAGGCTCCAGTCTTTGGACTGGATAAACCCCATAAACCTTTAAAAATCATAAAAGTACACCGATTTTGTGTGAAATTTGTGTTAAAAGTAAAAGAAAATTATTTATTAAACCATTTAAACATTTTAACCTATTAAACCATTTTGTTAACATATTTATTAATTAAACCATTATTAAACATTTAGTAACACACACACCTCTCTCTCTTGCGAGCGTGCTGCGGGCCACGCCCACAAGACGAATTCAAAGCGCATTCCTTGCTTGACCATTCACTGAATTAAAACAACTTAAACTAATCTAAAAACTAAAGCGTTACTCCCTCTCTGTCTGTCTCTCGTGAATTCAAAGCGCATTCCCTGCTTGACAAACTCAACTTTAACTTGATTCCTTGAGGGATCGGAATTCCAGATGCGATCAAATGCACCCACATTGAATAAACATTTCCACAATTAAAACAACTTAAAAAACTAAACTAAAATCTAAAGAGTGAAGCTTCCTTCTGTCTCTATCTGGGAGGTTTGTAATTTTCATCATAGGTACACATCAAGCTTGAGAGACAGAATGTAAAAAAAATCCAGGAAATCACATTATATGATTTTTAAACAATTGATTTGTGAAAATGGGAGGCCAATAAGTATTGGGCAGCCAGCAAACGTTACTTTTAATACCTTGTAATGTAGCCTTGGTTGGCAATGACAGAGGTCAAACAGTTCCTGTAGTTCTTGACCAGGTCTA
The DNA here is from genome assembly GCA_024760905.1 of Plotosus lineatus. Taxonomy (NCBI): domain Eukaryota; kingdom Metazoa; phylum Chordata; class Actinopteri; order Siluriformes; family Plotosidae; genus Plotosus; species Plotosus lineatus. The sequence continues at coordinate 37,507,027 of CM045733.1, forward strand.
CACACACTTTAGTTGGTATTTTGGCCCACTCCTCTGCACAGATCTTCTCTAGAGCTGTGATGTTTGAGGGCTGTCGCTTGGCAACTCGAAGTTTTAACTCCCTCCACAGGTTTTTGATTGGGTTGAGGTCTGGAGACTGGCTAGGCCACTCCAGAACCTTGACATGCTTTTAACGGAGCCACTCCTTGGTTTTCTTGGCTGTGTGCTTTGGATCGTTATCATGCTGGAAGACCCAGCCATGTTTCATCTTTAATGCTCTGACCAAGGGAAGGAGGTTTTTACCCAAAATGTCACAATACATGGCCCCATTCATGTTGCCATTGATACGGTGCAGTCTTCCTGTCCCTTTTGCAGAAAAGCATCCCCAAAGCATGATGTGTCCACCCCCATGCTTCACAGTAGGTATGGTGTTCTTGGGATGCAACTCGGCATTCTTCTTCCTCCAAACACGGCGAGTGCTGTTTAAACCAAAAAGTTCAATTTTGGTCTCATCTGACCACATCACATTCTCCCAATCCTCCTCTGGATTGCCCAGATGATCTTTAGCATATTTCAGACGGGCCCTTACATGTTTTTTGTTTCGTAGGGGAACCTTTCGGGCAATGCAGGTTTTCATCTCATGACGACGTAGTGCGTTAGTTATTGTCATCTTTGTGACGGTGGTTCCTGCCATCTTCAAATCATTGACCAGTTCCTACCGTGTAGTTCTGGGCTGATTACTCACTGGTCTCAGGATTTTTTGAACCCCATGAGGTGAGATTTTGCATGGAGCGCCACTCCTCGGGAGGTTGTCAGTGATGTTATACTTCTTCCATTTTCTAATAATGTTTCCAACGGTTGATCTTTTCTCACAAAGTTGTTTACCAATTGCAGTTTGACTCATCCCAGCTTTGTGCAGTTGTACAATTTTATCTCTGGTGTCTTTGGGAAGCTCTCTGGTTTTGGTCATGGTGAAGACTGCAGTCTGACAGTTTGAAGGTGTCTCTTGTGCATCTAATCGGTTCAAACAGATGTCATTCATACTGTTAACGAGTGGGAGCTGAAATGTTTGTTTTCTCGCTGCCCAATACTTATTGGCCTCCCATTTTCACAAATAAATTGTTTAAAAATCATACAATGTGATTTCCTGGATTTTTTTTTTTTTTTTTTTTTTTTTTTTTTTTTTACATTCGGTCTCTCAAGCTGCATGTGTACCTGTGATGAAAATTGCAAGCCTCTTTTATCTTTTTAAATGGGTGAACTTGCACATTTTTACATTGCCCAATACTTATTGGCCCCACTGTACATGTACGTATACAGTAGGCCCTTGATTATTCGTGGTTTTGCACTCACGGTTTGAGAATTCGCGGACTGTCAGCAACTGACACGTCACTCAAATTCAGCCAATGGCTGTCCTCCTTCCTGCTGATTGGTCGAGATGTTGGAACTCCCCCTTTTACTCATTCGCGCACAAGTTGTCAATGAGCCTCTTTTTAAATGTGTTTTAAGTAAGTGGGTATTGGTCCCAATTAACTGCAGAAAGTCAGGGTGTGTGTGTGTGTGTGTGTGTGTGTGTGTGTGTGTGTGTGTGAGATATATAAGTCCTTCTCAAAAAATTAGCATATTGTGATCAAGTTCATTATTTTCTGTAATGTACTGATAAAAATTAAACTTTCATATATTTTAGATTCATTGCACACCAATTGAAATATTTCAGGTCTTTTATTGTTTTAATACTGATGATTTTGGCATACAGCTCATGAAAACTCAAAATTCCTATCTCAAAAAATTAGCATATCATGAAAAGGTACTCTAAACGAGCTATTAACCTAATCATCTGAATCAACCAATTAACTCTAAACACCTGAAAAAGATTCCTGAGGCTTTTAAAAGCTCTCAGCCTGGTTCATTACTCAAAACCGCAATCATGGGTAAGACTGCCGACCTGACTGCTGTCCAGAAGGCCATCATTGACACCCTTAAGCGAGCGGGTAAGACACAGTAAGAAATCTCTGAGCGAGAAGCAACAGTGCCAAACTCTGCATTTGTAGACAACTTCTCTGACTGTCGATTGATGAACATCCAGACTTTTAGGGATGGTTTTGTATCCTTTCCCAGCTTTATACAAATCAACAATTCTTGATCGCAGGTCTTCAGACAGCTCTTTTGAGCGAATCATGGTGCACATCAGACAATGCTTCTCATCAAGACAATTCTTACCAGGTGTTTGTTTTATAGTGGACAGGGCAGCTTTAAGCCACTCATCAGTGGTTGGGCACACGCCTGACTTAAATTGTTTGGTAAAAATTGGTTTCAATTGCTCTTTAAATCTCCTTAGGCAGAGGGTTCAGTTACTTATTCCTTCCCCTTCTGTCATTGTTGGCATGCTATCCTCATTAAAATATGAAAACCTATAAATGTTTGGGTGGTTTTAGCTAAAGCAGACACTGTTTTTTCATCTGTGTGATTTTGACAAAGATCAGATCACATTTGATGGTGATTTTATGCAGAAATGTGAGAAATTCCAAAAGGTTCAGATACTTTTTCATACTACTGTGTGTGTGTGTGTATTATATATAAATATATAAAATGTTTTTAATGTTATTTCATCATGTCGTTTATATTTCAAATAGTATATTAAATGTGAAACAACAGGACAAACACCAAATTTTTAATAGATTAATTTATTGTCTTTTTTGTTTGTTTTTTTGTTTATTTTTTGTGTAAAGGAATGTCTCCCAAAGCCCAACCCCTTGTCCTCGTCACGGGAGATGGAAACAGTTCGGCTGGCCAACAGGGCTCTTGTGAAGCTGTGACCGGCATAGCAAGCCGACAGCTGATTATTTATTGCTACAAACTATACACAGAGAAAGAAAAGGACTGATCTACATGGCAAATGAAACGGAACAGTTAAAGGACAACTAGACTGAACATGTACTTGGAACATCTGTGGACTAATGGACAAAGAGCCTGAGCTTGTTGAGTTCATGAAGAAATGGGAAATATCAGTGATGAATATCACAGACTGTAGAAGGAAAGGCACAGGATCAAAAAGAATCCACGAGAACTACCTTATGACATGTAGCGGAGTAGACCGGACATCAAGAGCTGTTCATGGAGTAGGCTTTATCCTGGACCCAAACACAGCAAAAAATATTCTTGATATGGAACACATATCAGAGAGAATAATGAAGATCAGAATCAGGAAAGATACTAGAATAATTATCTACATCCAGATTTATGCACCATGTAATTACCATTGCACTGAGGAAGAAAAGGATGAATTCTTTGAAGTGTTGGACAAGATCATAAACACCATCCCAGACAAGGAAGAGCTCAAGGTAATGGGGGATTTCAGTGGGAGAGGAGGGAAGAGGGGATTCCCCTGAGAAGACCACTTAGGCTCATACAGTGATCCCAACACAGACTGTAACTATAATGGAGAACAGACACTAAACCTGTGTGCAGAGCACATGCTGTGGATTCGCAACACCTTTCACAATCACAGAAGCAGCCAAAGACAAGCATGGTACAAATGGAACGATCTGAACATCTCATCACAGATTGACTTCATCCTGGTCCGGAGGAAGCACAAATGGCAGGTTACAGCAGTCAGGTCCATACCGAAGGTAGTAGTTGACACAGACCACAAACCAATTCTCATAACAGAGAGGATCAAAATAAAATGGAAAGAACAAAAAAGAACAACAGAAAGAAAACACCTAAAGTGATTGACTTGAAAAAACTCCAAGACACAAATGCCCAGGAAAAGGTGAAAGAACTCCTACCAAGGAAACTGAACAACTATGACATACACAAAATGAGCACTGAGACAGCATGGGAGGCCTTAAAGACAGCACTTACAGAGACATTAATAGAAATTTGTGGAACAAAGAGGGTCGGAAGAGACGGAACGAAGCGGACAGCATGGTGGAACGAGACAGTAAAGGCAGCCATTGGCGAAAAGAACAGACTTTACAATATCTGGACAAGAACAAGGAAAGAAGAGGATTACATCACATAGAATTGCCAGACGCCACAGTGGAAGAGAGGTCAGAGAATCGCGAGACCAATCATGGATTAGCTATGGGGAAGAACTCGGTGAACTGTGCAAGCGCTCTATAAGGAACTTCTACAGAAGCATCAAGGCCATGAGACTGAGAGATGAGCCATATGACCCTAAAACAGTAATCAACGACAAAGACGCAAAACCAATCAATAATGTGCAGGCAATTAATATAAGATGGATGGAGTATTACAGCCAACTGTTAAGCCCCATGGGACTAAGTTAAGACTCCAACTTCCAGCCTCACTACGATGAGGAACAAGAGCCCACGGTCTTAAGATTAGCGGTAGCACATCCACTAATTACTCGCCCGCATGCACTAAGTACTCGCCCGAAGAACAAATCAGCCGGACAGACTACAGAGGCGCTTCTAGCGAGTGGAGTGACAGGCATCACATGGCTTATCCACATTTTCCAGAAAGCTTGGGAAGAAATAACAGCACCAGGTGACTGGAAACAAGCTGTGGTTTTTCCAATCTGGAAGAAGAAAGGCAGCAAGAGGGACTGTAGCATGGATAGAGGGATTTCCTTACTCAGCCATGTGGGGGGAAAAATGTACACGAAAATCATCGAGCACAGAGTGAGACGCAAGACCGATCATCTCCTAAGTGAGGCACAGATGGGCTTCACTAAAGGCAGAGTCTGCACGGGTGCAATATTCGCTCTAAGAGAGCTTGGAGAGAAAGCTATAGAATATGATCGGGAACTCAACCTAGTTTTCGTGGACCAAGAAAAGGCTTTTGATCGCGTGAACACAAATTATGGGAAGTACTAGAATGATACGGGGTCAGAGGTCAACTCTTGGATAACATAAGCACCATCTACGAAGGCAGCTCCAGTGCCGTACGCACCACACATGGCTTAACGGACTGGTTCCTAGTATCATCAAACATAAGACAATGATGTGTCCACTCGCCACTGCTGTTTCTCATCTACATGGATGAGATCACAAGGAAGGCAAATCCAGATCCTACAACAACAAATGTACTTCTGTTCGCAGACCACCAGAGTCTTGTCCACCACAACCCAAGAAGACCTACAACATCACACAAACGAACTCAACAGTGCCTGTGAGGAATACAGGGTGAAAATAAGCATCAGCAAAACATACGTGATGAAAGTCAGCAGAAGACCAGGAGACCTGAGTATACATATCAACAACACCAAGCTCAAACGGGTGAAAGAATTCAAGTATCTTGGCAGTATGTTCAGCGAAGATGGAAAGATCCACAGAGAAATTGAGACCAGAATACAGAAGGCCAACAGGGTTAGCTATCAACTGAGCCCCCTCCTAAAGCATCCCAGAATCCCAATGGAGACAAAAGAAAAATTAATTAACACACCATGTTCATTACAACACTCGCATACCAGTGTCAAACATGGACTCTGTTTAAACCCCTCGAGAGTAAGATCACAGCATGTGAAATGAGATGACTCCGAAAAGCCGTCAATATGACCAGAAGTGACAAGATTCCAAACACAAAAATCATAGAAATGGTAGGAACCACATCTGTCCATCATGTACAGAAACGAAGAATAAAGTGGTTTGGCCATCCGACACGACTACCCACCAAACACCCAGCACAACAGGCCTACAAGAAATACTCGGGTTACAAGGCTAGAAGCACGCCCAGAAAGACGTGGATAGATAGCGTCAAAGAAACTCTGCCTGAAGGTAGAGGAGTTCTTCCGTCGTGAGTTCGGCATGATGTTCCTCCAGTAGGTTGTCTATTTCCAGACCTAGACTTTGGCCTATGCTGACAATGTCTTGGACGATTTGACTATCGTCCTACTGTTCCTCCTCGGTAGGTCAGCATTATCCGGCACCCACTCTTTCCCAGTTCCCTCCAGCAACTGCCGAAATCTCTAGATGTCGCTGTAAAATCTTCAAGCAATTAACTTTAGCCTCTCGATGTCGCTGTGACCAAATGTCTTCTTTTTCCGTTTTAATAAATAAATAGAAGAATTCTTCATCACCTCCCTTGCATCTCACAGACGTCATTCAAAACGCGCAGCAAATTTATTATTCAACACGTTCAACATGGCCTGGAGTGTACTTTTATAGACTTTTATTTTAGTAACAATAGGTGTATAGGGGCAGTGGTGGTCCAGTGGTAGAGGGCGTTGGATCGCTGATCCAAAGGTTGGGGGTTCAAGTCCCACTCTCCACAAGGTTGTCACTGTCCCCCCCAGTGCAGCTAACTGGGTTATCAAAGGCGGGCCATGTCTCTCACTCTCTATGGTGTGAGGCATGTAAAAGAACCATTGCTGACTTTCGTAAAGAGTAGGCTGCAAAGTCGTCAGCGTGTTTCTGTCCCTTGCTAAAAGGGTTGTGACAGGAAGGGCATCCGACGTAAAAAAACCTCTGCCAAATCAAACGTGCGAATCAGATGATTCGCTGTGGCGACTCCCGAGAAAGGGAAAAAGCCGAAAGGAAGACAGACAGGTGTATGTGTATGATGTGTATATTACAGAAAATAACGAACTTAATCACAATATGCGAATTTTTTGAGAAGGACTAGTGTGTGTGTGTGTGTGTGTGTGTGTGTGTGTGTGTGTGTGTGTGTGTGTGTATATAATGTGTGTGTATATAAAGAAAAATAAAAGGACAGGACAAAGACTTTCTATTGAAACTCCATTTATCACTCTGTGTGTGTGTGTGTGTGTGTGTATATATATGTGTATGTATATATATATGTATGTATATGTGTGTGTATGTGTATATATATATATATATATATAAATATATATATATATATATATATATATATATTATACACACACACACATATATATACATACACATATACATACATATATATATGTGTGTGTGTGTATATGTATATGTATATATATATATATATATATATATATATATATATACTTTTCCTTTCGGCTGTTCCCTTCAGGGGTCGCCGCAGCAAATGATCTGCCTCCATCTCTCCCTATCCTCTGCATCTTCTACTCTTACTCCAATGACCTTCATGTCCACCTTCACCGCATCTATAAATCTTCTCTTTGGTCTTCCTCTGGGCCTTTTGCCTGGTAGTTCCAACCTCAGCATCCTACGACCAATATACTCACTATCCCTCCGCTGTACATGTCCAAACCATCTCAATCTAGCCTCTCTGACTTTGTCTCCAAAACATCTAACATGTGCTGTCCCTCTGATGTACTCATTTCTGATCCTATCCATCCTCGTTACTCCCAAAGAGAACCTCAACATTTTCATCTCTGCTACCTCCAACTCTGACTCCTGTCTTTTCCCCAGGGCCACTGTCTCTAAACCATACAACATTGCTGGCCTCATCACCGTCTTGTACACTTTTCCCTTCATTCTTGCCGATACTCTCCTATCACACATCACTCCGGACACTTTTCTCCATCCATTCCAACCTGCCTGCACGTGCTTCTTCACCTCTTTTCCACACTCTCCATTGCTCTGGATTGTTGAGCCTAAGTACTTAAAATCCTCCACCTTTCTTATCTCTGCCCCCTGTAACCTCACCGTTCCTCTTGGGTCCTTGTCGTTCACACACATGTATTCTGTCTTACGAAGACTAACCTTCAATCCCCTCCTTTCCAGGGCATATCTCCACCTCTCTAGATTTTCCTCCACTTGGTCTCTGCAGATGACATCGTGATCTGTAGTGAGAGCAAACATCATAGTCCATGGAGATTCTTGTCTAACCTCGTCTGTTAGCCTGTCCATCATCATAGCAAACAAGAAGGGGCTGAGAGCTGACCCTTGATGCAGTCCCACCTCCACCTTGAACTCTTCTGTCACACCGACAGCACACCTCACCACTGTCTTACATCTCTCATACATGTCCTGCACCACTCTAACATACTTCTCTGTCACTCCAGACTTCCTCATACAATACCACAGTTCTTCTCTCGGCACCCTGTCATATGCTTTCTCCAGATCCACCAAGGCACAATGCAGATCCTTCTGACCTTCTCTATTAACATCCTCAAAGTAAACACTGCATCTGTGGTGCTGTTTCTTGGCATGAAACCAAACTGTTGTTCACAAATGCTGACCTCTGCCCTTAGTCTTGCTTCCACTATTCTTTCCCATAGCTTCATTGTATGGCTCATCAACTTTATCCCTCTGTAGTTGCCACAACTCTGTACATCGCCCTTGTTCTTAAAAATGGGCACAAGCACACTTCTCCTCCATTCCTCTGGCATCTGCTCACTTTCTAAGACCTTGTTGAATATTCTTGTCAGAAAATCTACTGCTACCTCCCCTAGAAACTTCCATACCTCAACTGGTATGTCATCAGGGCCAACTGCCTTTCAACTGCCTTCATCCTCTTCAATGCCCTCTTCACTTCTCCCTTACTAATCTTTGCTACTTCCTGCTCCTCAACGGTCACCCCTTCTACTTTTTTTTCTCTCTCATTTTCCTCATTCATCAGCTCTTCAAAGTACTCTTTCCATCTTCCCAGCACACTTCTGTCATCAGTCAATACATTTCCCTCTCTGTCCTTAATCACTCTAACTTGCTGCACGTCTTTCACATCTCTATTTCTCTGCTGTGCTAACCTGTATAGATCATTTTATCCCTCCTTACTGTTCAACCTATCATACAAGTCATCATACGCCCTCTGTTTGGCCTTTGACACTGCTACCTTCGCCTTACGCTGTGTCTCCCTGTACTCCTGTTTACTTTCTTCGGTCCTCTCAATGTCCCACTTCTTCTTGGCTAACCTCTTCTTTTGTACACACTCCTGCACTTCCTCATTCCACCACCAAGTTTCCTTATCTACTTTCCTTCCAGAGGACACACCAAGTACTCTCCTACCGGTCTCCCTGATCACATTGGCTGTGGTTGTCCAGTCCTCTGGAAGCACTTCCTGACTACCCAAAGCCTGTTTCAACTCCTCCTTGAAGACAACACGACACTCTTCCTTTTTCAGCTTCCACCACTTTGTCTTCTGCTCTGCCTTTGCCTTTTTCACCTTTCTCACCATCAGTGTCATCCTGCACACCACCATCCTATGCTGTTTGGCAACAATCTCACCCACTACTACTTTGCAGTCACTGACTTCCTTCAAATTACATCGCCTACACAAGATGTAGTCTACCTGTGTGCTCTTACCTCCGCTTTCATAAGTCACCCTATGCTTCTGTTTCTTCTTGAAGAAAGTATTCACCACAGCCATTTCCATCCTTTTTGCAAAATCGATCAACATATGTCCTTCTCTGTTCCTGTCCTGGATACCAAACCTGCCCATCACTTCCTCGTCCCCTCCGTTGCCTGCACCAACATGTCCATTGAAGTCTGCTCCAATGACCACTCTTTCACCTCTGGGGGTACTCTTCATCTAAGTCACTCCAGAATCTCTCCTTCTCTTCTAGCCTGCCTGTGGGCATAAGCACTAACAACATTGACCATCACGCCTTCAATTTCTAACTCGAGGCACATCACTCAGTCTGACACTCTTTTCACGTCTAGAACATTCCTGACAAACCCCTCCTTCAAGATGACTCCGATTCCATTTCTCTTCCCATCCACACCATGAAAAAACAGCTTAAACCCTGCTCCTAAGCTTCTAGCCTTGCTACCTTTCCACCTTGTCTCCTGAACACACAGTATGTCCACCTTCCTCCTCTGCATCATGTCAGCCAGCTCCCTATCTTTTCCTTGCATAGTTCCAACATTCAAAGTCCCTATTCTCAGTCCTAGGCTCACGCATTTCCTCTTCTCTCTCTGCCTACGGACACGCCTCCCGCCTCTCCTTCTTCGACGTCTTCGACCAACAGTAGTCCAATTTCCATCAGCACCCTGTTGGTTGACAGCACTGATGGCGGTCGTTGTTAACCTGGGCCTCGACTGATCCGGTCTGAATTCTGTATTGATCATTTGCATTTTTAAATGTGGCAGAAGTTTTACGCCGGATGCCCTTCCTGTCGCAACCCTCTGCATTTATCCGGGCTTGGGACCGGCATAAGGGGGAGAGACACTGGTTAGTGCCCCCCCCCCCCACCTCATGGCTGCATTTGTGTGTGTGTGTGTGTGTGTATATGTATGTATATATATATATATATATATATATATATATATATATATATATATATAAACCCCCCCCACACACACACACACGCATATATGTGAGCCACTCCACTGAAAGTCGGCTCTTGGGTCCAAAAATGAAATTTTTACACAGTCAGATAGAGGAGGCCCAAAGCTGCAAAATGCAGCAAAAAAGTTTGTCAATACAGACGCTCCCCGACTTGCATTCACTTTTAACTTGCGTTTGGCTGTCCGGAACTAATTAAAAGCCTAAGTTGTTACAGTGACATATGACGCTCATACTGTACTATACATCCATAAATACCATTACCGTGTCTCATAAAACACCCCTAAATCAATTATTATTAACATAACATATTTGAAATTAATGTTGATATTTGAGATAATTTTACTAAGTCACTTATTTATACCGAGGCACTTTACATAAAGCTTAAAACAGTCAATCAAGGCTTACAATATGTGAAGTGCTCAATACCGAAAGTAGTGTACTTGCTGTGGGTTATACGGACTTTCGGTTTTTCAAGTGCACAAGGGTGCCGTTGAACTCGTTTGGAACACAGCCTGCCATGTGAATCCCAGCAAAGCAGAGAGCTCTTTCTTTTGTGTTAGTAAACTTTATTCAAGAGATGCATATAAAGAACAAGTACAAATCCTAATGAATATTCATATAAAAATAAGTATACACTCTTTGGATTCTGTTAAAAGATAATAAATATTTGTAATTGTTCTGTAATTTGTGTTTTCATTTTACAACTCTTTGCTTAACAGTATGCGTGGTAGATTGTGCCGATCTGAGCAGATAGTTAATTAATCTGTGTGTGAGACTTGCACCCATGCTAGTAGGCTTACACTTCTGACCAACCATATTAGCTTCGGGTTACAAAAGTCTGCAAAACAGTGTAAACACAAAGATAACATGCTATGTAGCTGAGATATATAATATATAGAAACGATATACATACAACTGAACTGGGAAGGAGGGACACGTTCAGTCTCTAGTTTGTAAACAATAGATGCATACTACGTAGGTATGTCTAAACTCAAAATTTGACTTTAAAAAAAATAAATAAAATAACCCAAACGTTAAATCGATAAAACAGATGAACGTAAGTTGGGAGCGTCTGTATCTTAAACTGAGCGAGCTATGCCATTTCTTGTCAGCATTCAACTAAAAATTTCAAAAGACATTTTCGAGAAAAATGAGCACAAAGATTGCACTTCTTCCAAGATCATTAGTCCTTAGCAACCAAACATTTTAATCCGTCTCAGCCATATAACCTTTAAGAAAACATGTCTAGGAAGAGTTTTAGGAAGCGATAAGAGAAATCATCCTCAGTTTCATCTGACGGGCACTTTTTAAACCCATTCGTCACCGTGGTAAGCCCCAAAAATTAAAAAATTACTTTTTTTTTTTTTTTTTTTTCTATTTATTCCAATAAGATCAGTATGTATTTTTTTGACCATTATATAAAGGTTCAAATGCCTTCAAATGATACTGATTGGGGGGAAAAAACAGTCAGGTACAAACAATCACACTGAAATTAAAAAACTATATACAAGATAACCATATAACAAAGCTCTCTGATCTCTTTATACAAGTAAGCTTCATCAACTTCTTCACAAACACAGTCATTACACTTTTATTAACAGATGCCTCTTCTTCATCAACACAGCTGGCATCATCATCAGTTTGTTTATATGTAAAAGGTATGAAGCATTTAAGTATTTTTCAGGTCTTGACCAATTTTTGTACAAACCTAAACACCCCACGATCCAGCATGTCCAGTCCAGACAAGATGACACACAAATCAAATGATCAAAAAAATTCCATAATCGAATTTTGCATGCAGAGAAAAACACCAATACTCATACAAAGTTTCTAAAGTACATAATACTGAGCATATGGGATTTTCTTTGACTGAATTGCAATAGAATCATGTCTGTCTTAATATTCCAGCAGACCTGAGGTATCATGTATACACAGGCATGCGTGCACACAGACTGTAAGCAGTGCTCATTTCTGCATATATCGCATTTGCACTCATTTGCCCCACTCCCTTCATGTACTGTATTTTCTTCCATTTAAATTGCACTAGTTCTTCTGGATGCATAGAGAGAGAGAGAGAGAGAGAATCTTCAAAGCTGAATTCCAGCATGGAATTTAACATCTATACCAGGGGTCACCAACCTTTTTGAAACTGAGAGCTACTTCATGGGTACCAATTAATGCGAAGGGCTACTAGGTCGATACACACCTCTGAAATTACAAATTTGCTCAATTTACATTTAATTAGATTTAATTAGATGTTATTATTAATAATTAATGATATTCATCTATGTGAAGATATTGACTTGATTTAAAAATATATTCAAAAAAATTATATGCAGCTCAATGGAGAGTGGCGCTGTCCTAAAAATGGGCCTGTCCTAAAAATAGCAGTGAACAGGTCCGCGGGCAACTTATATTGTCCTTGCGGGCTACCTGGTGCCCACGGGCACCACGTTGGTGATCCCTGATCTATACTAATGCTGCTAAACATCACACATGACATTTCACTCTCCTTTTCCAGAAATTATGTGTATTCACAATCTTGTAAATAAACTTACTTACTGTTATTGAAGAGAAAAAGTCAGAGATAAGTTCCACATGCGGTGTACTAGAGTCAGGAAGTAAACCGGAAGTTGATGTGTGACGGGCACTGAGCATGTGCAATGTGAGCATGTGACCGAGTTCACCAATCAGTGTGCTCATTTCAGATATTCCTTAGCAACTAGCCTGCATTGTTATCAAGCATATTGTCTTTATAACCTTTATTCACTGAAACGGCATTTTAATATTGAAACAGTATCCAAAATGGAGAGACGACTTCACGACTGTTCTTCTGGTGTATGGATTATAGTGTATCTTCTCCCGAACTCGGTGAAAAATTTCAAAGAAAACCGGTAAGTTTACTACTGTTTTTATCAAGTTTTATGAGGGTACTCGTCAGAAAAATGGAAATAAGACATTTTTAGTGAATTTTTGTCAATTTCACTTCAGCAAGTGATAGTTGAATACTTGTTTTAATGGTTTATGCAAAAATGCAAATTTCGTTAAAAAATGACCCACTTTTACTTTTTTGGCCATTTTCTCGAAAGTAGTCTGTGCGACAAGTGCCTACATTCGGTGGAGCGCCTCACATTACATTTTTGTGTATATATGTGTATAGTGCATCACTAGACCCACTGCTACCCTTAACATTGTAGCACCAGTTTCTATAATTTAATATTGAGTTAAAATACGTTACAATGTTTACATACCTGAACAGGATGCAATTCGCATCAACACTCACCACTCCATTACCACACTCCCTCTGACCTTTATACATAATATTAGCATCTATTTTCTTATTTTTACAGGACATGATTAAAATCAACAGCCAATGCTACTATCAGCACTCCCAGACTTTAATTGAAACACTTCACATACCTGAAAAGGATGTAATTTGACCCAACACCCACTCCTACCATCACCACAGCCACTCCTATCCTGATGCATATTAGCACCTGTTTTTATAGTTTATGAATATTATATTTGGCTTATATAAGATTCCAATTAAAATACTTCACACTCATAAAGAAGTTGCAATTAGAAGAAACACCCACTCGTACCCATCACCAAACCCACACTTGTGTTATAAACATTTGCATTTGTTTCCATTTTCATACTTACTTCAATTAAATACCTGAACAGGGTATAATTACGACCAACACACACATACGCACACCTCCTACCCAAAGATTATTTTTACATTAACAAACATATATAGTGGCTGCCATTAGGCGATCAATAGCTACCTACATTTGACAATCTAAGATGTAGGCCTATGAGCTAGACTAGAAGTCTATATTACACTATATTATATACAGTGTCAATATACAGGGATCCCTCGCTACTTCGTGCTTCAATTTCTGCAGCTTCTGTGCGTGTTTTTCAAAAATATTCATCGAAACATCAGGAAATTAAGGGAAAATAGTAAAAAAGTTAAGAAAAATGCTGCAAAACGAGGCCATTTTTGCAACAAAAAACAAAAAAAACACCCAAACAAATTTATTTTTATGTGAGGTGAGCCTCTGTGCGGGTGTGTGTGCGAGCGCTCGCGCGTCTGTGTGTATTTATGTTATTTACGTCTTTTGCATTATTTTTGAAAGTTTATTATAAGCATTTACAGCATTGAATATGTATTTATTGATATTATAAATACATGTACGTATACCGTCAATCAGACCCAGGGGGCTCATCCTACTTAGGAATCCCTGTATATTATATAGATTATTATATATATTATAGGCCCATTTGAGCATGTATGTGTGTATATATATATAAATGTAATTTATTAATATATTAACGTTAGTCCTATGGAGGCTATAAGCCAAGCTAACGTTATACTACTTTACTATCTATACACCTATTATTACAAAAATAAGTCTAATACCCCCAGGCCATGTTGAATTTTATACTACAGTTTACATACTATATATGCCACCTATTATCACTACTAAAATAAAAGTTTATGGATGTATCTTGAAGCCATGTTGAACGTACTGAACAAGAAATTAGCTGTGCGTTTTAAATGACGTCTGTGAGGTGCGAGGGAGGTGATTCAATTAATTATGTAATTGAGTTTGTTACAGCGACATCTAGAGGCTAAAGTTAATTGCTTGGGGATTTTACAGTGACATCTAGAGGTTTTGGCAGTTGCTGGAGGAGATTGGGAAAGAGTGGGCGCCGGATAGTGTTGACCTCGGTAGGAGCTGCTGTGATGGTGCTCGCCACATTCCCAAACCCTTCGAACTCAGTAACATTCAGGCCACAGGTTCCTCCACGAAGAGTTCATTGACCTGTGTGAGCCGTGATTCCAGGCCCCATCAACAATAGTTACGCAGTGGTAGATGTTAAAATGATTCCTCCAAAAATCACGAAGTGTTGACTGTGTGTCGTTAGTCACCTCGAAGCATCTTTGGAAGAGGAACTTTGTGTACAATTGCTTGAAATTAGCAATTGCGTGCTGGTCCATAGGCTGGATCAATGAGGTTGTGTTAGGCGGGAGGAATTTTATTTTAATGAAATCAGACTCCTCAGTTAAATAGTCCTCCAAACCGGTAGGGTGAGCAGGGGCATTGTCCATTAGAAGAAGGCAGTGGCATGGCAGGGCTTTCTCATGCAAATATTTTTTCACACTCCGAGCAAACACCTCATGCACCCACTCGGTGAAAAATTGCCTAGTTAACCACACTTTCGAATTGGATCGCCATATAACAGGGAGCTTACTTTTATCACATTGTTTGCTTTGAATGCCCTTGGATTCTCCAAATGATAAATCATCAGTGGCTTGATTTTTAAATCTCCCTTGCATTACCGCACAACAAAGCGTGAACCCATCTTTCATTGGTTTGTGTCCGGGCAGTGATTTCTCAAGTGTGATGTATGTCCTCCGTGGCAGTTTCTTCCAGATTAAGCCAGTCTCATCGCAATTAAAGACTTGCTCAGGAAGATAATTCTCAGACTTGATAAAATCAGCAAATTCCTGCTTGAACTTCTCAGCGCCATCTTTGTTAGAATTTACTGCTTTCCCATGACGAACCATGCTGTGAATTCCACTTCTCCGCTTAAAATTTCGAACCAGTCTCGCCTTGCTATTAAGTGAAACCCTTCAGGATTCGAGCTAGGGTCTTTTTTTTTTTTTTTTTTTTTAAACCAAATCATCATAGATTTCTCGGGCTTTGCAGCAGATCACATCCTCGCTAACACTGTTTCCTGCTGCTGCTTGTTTATGTATCAGAGCAGTAATTTTTCTACCTCCTCCAGCACTTGCGGTCTTTGTTTACTGATAACCGTCGAGCCTTTCGCCACATCACTGGCTTTAACACGCTCTTTGTTCTTCAGGATCGTGCATATCGTTGCTTTAGCCATGCCATAGTCCTTAGCAAGATCAGTAACGCACGCCTGATTCATGCTTAGCTATCAGCTCTTTCTTAAACTCAACACTTTTCTGCACAAGTGACCTTTTCTCAGTAGCTTTCTTTGGAGACATGTTTATTTGCTAATCTAATCAAGTAAGCCAAAAATCACGGTATGCTGTACAGTTGGCCCCCTTCTTATGAAATTATTCCGTTCCAGCACCTTTTTCGGAAACCTGGAGTTTTCGTAAGTAGAGGCGCATTTTACATGTAAAATGCGTGATTCGTTCCAAGGCTCTCAAGACTACCCCATAAACCCTTTTAAAAATTATAAAAATACACCAATTTTGTATGAAATATGTGTTAAAAGTAAAAAAAAAAAATTTCTTAAACCATTTAAACATTTTATTAACATTTTATGTAGTAAATTTTTCCATTGTAGTAAATTTCTCCATTGTGAGATTAATAAAGCTGTATCTTAAACCATTTTATTAACATTTATTAATTAAACCATTATTAAACATTTTTAAATTCATTTTTACATTCATTATCAAACATTTGTGGTGCACTCCATAGTGCGCTCCACCGAATGCGGACGTCCCCCCACACTCGGCGGCACGCGCCACATTTGTGCCATGCTCCGTGGCGCACTCTGCCAAATGCGGGTGCCACCCACACTCGGTGGAGCGCGCTACATTGACCCCTGAGCTTTTGAGACGGGGCGCGGCTGATCCGGACCTCCAATCTCTCAAGCAGGTAAGTGCTTTTTGAATACTTCTTTAGTACTCAACATTCACCTGTTTGCTTGAGGGATTGGAGGTCCGGATGAGCCGCGTTTTGCCCACGTTCAGCGGAGCACGCCACATTTATTAAACATTTACTGAATTAAACAACTTAAAAAACAAAAAGTAAGCTGCAATGAGCACTCTTAAAAAAAAACTCACGAAACTCATGAACCAGCAGCTTTATGCATGTGACAAACAAGCATTATAGGTACAGTACTGTGAAGTTTCAGTTCCCTTGTGGCCAATGGGAGGCCAGCAGGGCGGGATGTTAGGAAACAGCCAATGAGAGAGCAACTCGCGCATTGTTTGAATGGCGTGTTTGGCGTTTTTTGTAAGAAGAACTTGTTTCGTATACAGAGGACAAATTTAGGAAAATGTTTTTTGTATACTGGATTTTTTGTATTCAGGGGTTTTCGTAAGAAGGGGGCCAACTGTCCTTTGTAGCAAAGGAGCAAGCACATCCACACGCACACAGTGGTTGAGTAGAGTCAAAAGAGACAGATTTCCAGAAGCACTTTTCCTCACTCTCGGTCTCATTTTTCGAGTTTGACTTCCAAGGCAAAAAAAAAAAAATCTTGGAAGTTGAACAAAATTGGGATTTTTTTTTTTTCGAATTCCGATTTGTTCGACCTCTAAAGCATTTGAGAACCAAGGTACCACTATATCTATCTATCTATCTATCTATCAATCGAATATATACACACAGTAGGCCCTTGACTATTCACGGTTTTGCGCTCACGCTCCCGCATAGTCACAGATTGTCGAGTAACTGTCACATGATTCAAATTCTTTAAAAGAAAAGTTCAAGCTCTACTTCCCTACCAACTTTATTTCAGCTGTTGAAAAATAAGTCATGGAGTGCTTATTATTATTTTAATTTTATATGAATAATTTAGATTTACAATATAAACAAAAATATTTATTTGGTATGTTTACAAGGACAAGAGCTACAGAGATGGCATCTCATCACTACTCCCTTAGGAGGAAAAGCCAGTGGAGTGGCATCATGATAAACTGAGACTACACAAACACATGGGCACACGCACAAACTATTTATAAGGACTACTCGGTTTTCCTATTTAAAATGTTCATCATGTCAACCACCTCACATTGTTCAAGCTTTTATGGTACAATAAATCCTCAAGAATCACAGAAAACAAATGTCTAACCCAAATAATATACATCAGAGTGATTTACTAACCTGGGGAAAGTGGTGGCTGGTGTTCGGATTTTGGATCCTTAAGTCGGGTGTTCAAACCATGCTATCACGGAGTTGTCACTGCTGTGTTCCCCCAGTGCAGCTAACCCGGTTATCAAAGGCCAGCCATGTCTCTCACTGGGGTGAGTGGGATGTAAAGGAGCTATTGCTACCATTCATAAAAGATAGGATGCATATCCATCAGTGTGTTTCTGCCCTATGATGGCCTGGCGGGCTGTCTAGGATGTACTCTGCTCTCACCCCGAGTCAGCTGAGATGGACGCCAGCTCTTCTTGCTCTCTTTTCAAAGGACTACTTATAAATACCTATTAAAAAATGTTCACTGTGTTTGTGATTTGAGAATCCCAAAACAGTGCACAGTTCCCACAGGCTTGGCTGTTTTGATATGTATTACAACAGTCTTTTTAAAATTAATATAAATGGAAGAAAATAATTCAAGTGTGGTCAATTTTTGTTTTTTTCTTGGGAAGTCTTTGCAAAAGAGACCGCTTTGCAAACAATGAACTTGAATGACACGGTCTCTTATCTTTTGTCTCAACTGAGATAGATTTGATGTGTGATGCTTTTCAGCGGTGGCACTTTGTTTATGCCAAGCTACTTGGGACATCATTCTCAGAGCTTGCATGACTGCATACATAAGTGTAAAATAAATACAAAATCAAGTTTTTAAAAATCACCATTGCTTCGTGATTTGATATTCAAAAAGGTGAAGTACAGTACTCAGCTTTACAGCACAGTGTGCGCTGGCGACATCTGGTGGTCAAACTCATGAAGTGCAGCTCATGACCGACAGCAGCGGTTTTGGATTGCATAAATAAACCGGTTTATTTCAATGCATGTGAATAAATTAATATAATAGCACAAAGTTTGCTGTGAAGTGTTTTTTTTTGTTTTGTTTTGTTTTTTTTATTATGTAAAAACATGCTTTATCGAAACTTTTACTTTAATAAGCATAGAAAGAGAAGATTTTCAATATTTATTCCACCCAACTGACTTCGTTCATTTGTTCGTCATTTATCTTAGCCAACCTTGGACCTAAGGTAAGATACAACCTGAACAGTTCCAGTCCATCACAAGGACAGACATATTTACACCTTTTCTGAAGTCAGTTTTGGAGTCTTTATTTTTAAATTTTAAAATACTGTATGTCACAGTGTTAGTAGTCATTCAATTCAGTTTTATTTGTAGCCTACTTTTTACAATTCACATTGTTGCAAAGCAGCGGTGAAAGTAGGGGCTTTGCAAAGTATAAAGGAATTTAAATATTTCTTATCATCCCTATATATTCTTTATAAGCAAACCGGTGATGAAGGTGGCAAGGAAAAACTCCCTCAGTAGTTGTGAGGAAGAAACCTTTTATTACGACGTAATAAGCGTCTTGCTCCAATAAGCCTCCCCTCCCCGTGGTTTTTTGTTTGTTTGTTTGTTTTTTTTCCTCCTCTCTCTTGCGTCTAATAACTGCCCATGTGTACTGGGAGCAAAATCATAGCTCATGCTTGCCAATTTTATTCGATCAGTCTCTGTAATCATAAAATGAGGTGTTCCTTGCATGTAAAAGTGAGTTTACATGGTATTTTAAGACCCCCTGCCACTGGGGAATGTCCAAATGTTCATCAGTAACAACACATTTCATTGTTCCGCCGTGTTTTTAAAAACGGGAAAATATTTTGCTGTGTTCTTTTGGTAAATGTCCAACAACCGATGAAGCATTAGAAACTGCTACAGCAAAACTATGGGATGTTCTGCATGAATGAAGCAATGAGCCAGATATGGATCTATCAAAAAGTGATAAGTATTTGATTCTCCTGCTCACTATCTTCATAAATTTAAAGACGTTCTTGGCTATGTGCTTGTCTGTGTTGATTGGTTCAATGTGCCATTTGCGAAAGTTGACATTCATGTTGATTAATTTTCCATCTGGGGTAAAATCTTTAAAGGAACAGCACTGGGAGGGAAAATTAAACGGTCTTTTAAATTACAGTAGGGGGCTGACTGTATGCTGTTTTCTGTTTTCAGCTTTCATGTAAGTAATTTGCTTGATGCACAAAATGGATAATAACAGAACAATAACAGATATTTACTGGTATTTGTATTATTTGTTTTTCACCTCAATGCTAATAAGCACCTACCGTTCCACTCCGCTGGTAACATTTTAATAAGCGCCCACCCACTCCAATTTTTTTAAACACCCTGAGCACTTATCACGTCAAATACGGTATATGCTGTGCAAAAGTTTTTGCCCCTTACTGATTTTTTTTTTTACTTTTTTTTTTTTTTTTACTTTTTTGCACCTTTGGTCACATTTAACTTTTTCAGATTATCAAACAAATTTAAACATTACACAAAGCAGGCATGAGATTTTTCTGCTTTTGGGGGAAAATCCGCTTTTTCTGACTCTCCAGAGGCTATTTTTTTATGATTCCAAATCCGTTAAAATGTATATGTATGTATATTTCTTTTTTGGTTTGAACACTCGCCCCTCCGAGCCAGATGAATGCTCCGATGAACATGTACATTTCATTAGAGGCTTGCTGTTAAACAGGAAGTTCTCGCAGTGAAGTCTTGTCATCTTCGTGATTTGTGACACGCTCCACCGGAGCTTGTGAGACCATGCACGGCTTATCCGGACTTCCGATCTTTCAAGTGAGCAAGTGCACATTGAATACTTGTTTAGTACTCAACCATCACTTGCTCACTTGAAAGCTTGGAAGTCCGGATAAGCCACACTTTCTCACACATGCTCCGTGTCTCACTTGCAACAAGCGCCTACTTTTGAGCCCATCACATTTACTGAAATCATCTCACTACTGTGCTATTGCAATTGTCATTTTGCTAGTAAGAGCAACGCATATGCGATTTCAAAAGTGTGTTTGCTTCATTCCTATCGCTTCATGGGCGACGCCCTTTTGTAAACAAAGTCGGATATACTGTAGAATCATTTTGTTTTTTTTCTTAACTTATTCATTCAAATACGAAAGCAACTTACATGTGTATAATAAGTGATTTGTATTTTATAAAAACAATTTTTAGCAAGCAAAAATGACCAATGTTAGACCATCAGAAGGAACAGGAAGATAAAGCACAACGAAGAGATAAAAAGAAGGAAAGAACAGCCAAGCTCCTGTCTCTTGCAAAGATTAAGCTTAAGTAAAACAACAAGAATGAGATTTCTACATAGTGTAAATATTGAACATAGAAGTTAGTGTAAATAAACTGTTTTTCTCAAAGACACACATTTTAAGAGTGGTCCCTTCATCTTGAAAGTTTAGAAGATAAGTTCATTTCTGTAATTGCTTAATCCTAATTTGGGTCGCGGGAAGGCTGGTGCCCATCCCAGCCAACTTCGGGCGAGGGCAGAGTACACCCTGGACAGCTCGCCAGGCCATCACAGGGTGGAACCACGCCGATGGCTTAGCAGCTACTCTTTACGAATGTCAGCAATGGTTCTTTTACATGCCTCTCACCATAGACAGTGAGAGACATGGCCGGCCTTTGATACCCCAGCTAGCCACACTGGGGGGGACAGTGACAACCTTGTGGAGAGTGGGACTCGAACCCCCAACCTTTTTTGGATCAGTGATCCAGCGCCCTATACCACTAGACCACCACTGCCCAGTTTAGAAGGTAAGATGATTGAATTTTTGTGATAAATACATATAATCTATTATATGCCTTTAAAAACAATATGAACATGTAACATAATATGCATTTCTGCTTTTATTACATATGTGATACAGCAATGTTATTCCTTTTTCAAGTACTTTAACCTTTCAAACCCTCTCCAAAAGTTATGAAATTACTAATCTTTTGGAGAGATAATTATGATATGTGTTAGATATTTTTAGGTTATTTTTATTATTATTTTAATTATTGTAAAAATAACTAAATATTAACTTTGTTTAAACACTGAAATTGGGGAAGAGTCCAAGAATAAAGAGTACACATGTAAAATATTTTGATATCAGTGGGTACTTACAACTCTTAAGATATTTTGATGTGATTTATTCTAAAAAGTGAATTATTCAATAACATTATAAATGTTCCAAAGCTTATTTTTAAATGCATGTAATAACACCATTTAGTATTCCATTTTTCGAAAGTTGAACTTTCGGGTGAAAAATGCATCCTGTTACATCTGGCACAAAAGGAACACTGCATTTGCTAAAAAGAACATTGTGCCAACAGTGAAACATGGTGGTGGAAGTGTGATGATCTGGGCCTGCTTTGCTGCTTCAGGACCTGGGTGACTTGTCATGATTGATTGAACCATGAATTCGGCTTGCTACCAAGAAATCCTGGCGAAGAATGTTCGTCTAGCAGTTCGAGACCTCAAGCTGAAGAGCACCTGGGTTTTGCAGCATGACAATGATCCGAAGCACACCAGCAAGTCCACTTCTGAATGGCTAAAAAAAGAACAAAATGAGGATTTTGGAGTGGCCTCGTCAAAGTCCCGACCTGAACCCTATAGAGTTACTCTGGCATGACCTTAAAAAGGCAGTTCATGCCGGAAAACCATCCAATCAGGTTGATCTTAAACAATTATGCAGAGAGTAATGTGCCAAAATTCAATACAGCGATGTGAACGATTCATAGCCTCTGATCGCAAACGCTTAACTGTGGTGATTGCTGTAAAAGGTGGTTGAGCCAACTATTAAGTTTAGGGGGCAATTACTTATTCACACGGGCCCTTGTAGGTTCAGGTGTTTTTTTTCCCCCTTTAATAAATGCAATTGGCACTGAAAACTGCATTTTGTATTTACTTGTGTTTTATCTTTGTATTATAATTCGGTTTGCTTGATCTCAAATGGATGATCGTGACAAACATTCAGAAATTGGTCAAGGGCAAAAACTTTTGCACAGCACTGTGTATACATACACACACACGCACACACACACATATATGTGTGTGTGTGTATATATATATATATGTGTGTGTGTGTGTGTGTATATATGTATATATATATGTATATATATATATATATATATATATATATATATATATATATATATATATATATATATATATATATATGCACACACACGGGGATCCCTAGCTACTTCGCACTTCCATTCATGCGGCTTCGGTGAATTGCATTTTTTTTTTTTTTTTTTTTTTTAAATATTCCTCGAATTAAAAAATAAGGAAATTAAGGAAGAATATGGGAAAAAGTTAAGGAAAATGCCACAAAAACAAGGCCAATTATGCAAAAAAATAAAAAATTTGCAATGGACTGGTAAGCTGTTCAGAATGTACCCCACCTTTGGCCAGAGTCGGCTGAAATGGGCACCAGCCTTCCCATGAGCCTAATTAAGATTATTAAGTGGCTTAGAAAATGAATTAATACATGAATGAATGAGTTAAAGCAAAGAGTTATGATAATTCCAAGATTTAAAAAAACACAAAGATAAAAAGTCAGAAGCCTTGCAGTGACAAAGCAGACAGTGTGCAGTACCATTGAAACACAAGTTCATCCAGGTTCTCCATGCAGGTCTCCAGTCTTTCTCTGCATTTTATCAGCATCTTAACCATCACTCCCACCTCGTCATCTGGGACGTTTACCTGCTCTTTACTGCTTTTAGTCAGAAAATTCTACTGGTTAAATTCTGAAGGTCTTCAAGTTACTAAATGGAGATTCAAACAGTAGGGTGCATCAAGTCCAGCCCAAGAAAAGACATGTGTATTCTCTGAGCTTGTGGTGCATTGCCCATCATATGTTAATTAACCTGTGAGCTTCCATTAACTCCTTTATGACATGTTTGGAAGTAGCATAAAGTTCAACGTGGTTCTTGTCTAACTGGTTATTTATGTATCGTTAATATCTTCTAAAACTCCTCACACTGACCTAAAACTCACCAAGTTCATTTAAAAATGTAACTTTATTAGGTCCTGTGTTTGACCTTTCCAGACAGAAGGAGCCGATTGGCAAAGAAATATTCCAGCTGACTGCATCCATCATTTCCAACAATCCATACGTTTTCTGTCACTTTTCCGAGGTAGGGTCACAAATGCAACAGGACTAGGGGGAAAAATCGAGGCATCCCTCTTCTCAGCAACACAGTCCACCTCTGCCTAGGGCAGGGGTGTCCAACTCATTCCACAAAGGGCTGTGTACAGAGCACACAGATTGACTGCCCTAGGGAATCTGAAGGTGTTCTCAGGCCAGGATCTGCTTATAAATATCACAAAATATGGCCTTCCCTGAGATCTTGCACAGTAAAATAAATAAATAAAAATAAGTATCATGTGCAGCTTGTTTGTAATTCGCTTTTGAACATGCTCCTCTGCTTCATTTCCTGCCCTTATCCTGTTATGAGAGTACTCTTGTGCTGTCTCTCTCTCTCTCTCTCTCTCTCTCTCTCTCACTCTCTCACGTGTGTACTCCACCCCTTCAGTCACATACAGAAACACTGCTGATTTTTCTCATGCTGTATGTAATCTGGTTTTTTGCTGTGTCTGGATGAATCAGTGATGATCTGGGGACTGACTGCTGTAGCTCTTGCATGTTCACTGGTGTTTGTAGATGCAGGTATTCTGTATGGAAAGTATGATCAGAGAACACAGATTTTCTCTAGGTCTGTTTCAAATGAACAGAATGCCAATTTTCCTACAAAACGGGCAGCACGGTCATTCAAGTCCAACTTTGTAGAATGTACAACTCCTGTGAGTCCTGGAGAGCACACAGTCCTGGAGAGTAATACGTTCGAGGTGAGTGTGCACTGCTTAATCATTCGATTGGCTCAAATGCTGTAGCTTGTTTTAGTAATTATAATGTCGATCGGTGTAATGGTAATAATGTTTGTTAGTTTTTTGTCACCCTGCTGCCTGCATGTTCTTTATTGTTATTCACCTGACCTCCTCTGAAGAAATGTAGTTATATTTATTACTATTACAAGTACTTCTGAAGTGCTTGAACACATGACTTGTGATTTCCTCTCTCCTTCAAGAAACAGTAAGCACTGGCTCCAAAATTTAAGCAACATGCTCAGTAGCTTTGGCTTGACTTGCAAAATCAAACAAAAGGTTTAAAACTACTTTTTCTTCAAACCTGACACTGTTGACGGATAACACATGAAGCCGGCCAGCGTATAAACACTACAGCAATCATTACACACCACATAAATAAATACAAAACGCTGTTTTGTGGACAGATTTTGAGAAACAAATCTTAATTTATTGTTTATGATTTGTACATTCCTGTAGCAAACAAAAAACACATTGATTACAGTAATCGATGTGTCAATCATTCATTATGCAGGACTTCATCTATCTTGCAGGTGAACAATGTGTTTAGTTTCTGGATCGGATGTGGTGAGGGCATTCTGAGTCTCTGCTAAAGGTGTGCAAAATGGTTAAATTAGATTTGTGTATTTTGTCTATCCACATGAACAGAATGTATAGTTTTTCCACCTGTTTGATTGATTTGATAGTTGTTTTACTCGTTGCAATTTTTTTGCAAGGTTTTGTCTTTTGATGATCCAGAAACTGTAAAAACACAAAAATTGCCGAGTTGATTTGATTCTGACAGTATTCCTTCATGCCGAGTTCTATCAGTGGTATAGAGAGTTAATTTACACAGACCGGCTCTCTGGAATTGACACTGATGGACAGGTCTTAAAACTGTTCCACACTGTGTATTCCCTGTAGGATTTATCAGTGATGAGATTTATAACACACAGTCACGCAAAAACTAACTAGGTATGAAATGCAAATATTAAAGCAGGTACTTATGCAATAAAACTAAAACACTTATGTTTAATTGAATCCATGGGAAGCTCACTGTTTCTTAATACTTTTGAGAATTATTGAAATCTATTTAGGTTTTTGTACTACATTGTATATTATACTTGAATTTTCATAATTTTGTCCTACAGACAGTGTTTCATGGAGATGATGGCTCTAGTTTTATTCTCACATGGGTAGGCGACGGAACTGGAGTAAGTCTATATGTTTTGGTTCGAGGTATTGTAATCATTGTCATTTGCCTGTGAACACACTCTACCTAAGATTCAGGGATGAACTCGGTTTAGAATATCAAGGTCAGAGGTAAAGCTCAGATCAACTTTGATTTTTTGGAGCTAGAAAGTTTAGAACTTTAATATAAACAATATTAGGAAACAATATAATAGGAAACTAATAGGAAACAATATAAATTAACTTTTAAATGAAAGTTACCTTTGACCATAAAAGGTCAAACCCCAGCCATCTCATGTCCTTTAAATGAGAAAAATGTTTTACTAATTTGCTCAAGGCCATGTATAATAGAACATATCGTAAGAAGAGCAGATAGGGAATTAAAACTCGCACTTGTATAGGGTCCATTCACTACATTATCTATGCTGCGTGGCAGAGATGCCTTACACTCTGAGTGCCTCTCTAATAGTTGATTTTTTTTTAGTGCTTTCCTAGTTATATTCAAAAATATACAATGTACAAAGTAACTTAAAAAGAGTGAATAATACTACAAAAACAATAAGACCGTTTCCAACAATATACACACACAGCAGGAAAGTAAAAGAGAGGGAGGGTAGACCAGCACTATAAAGCCTGATTAGCACCCCCTGTGAAATGCTTTTATATAAATTATGTAAAATATAATGCTGTTTCCTGTCAGGTTATTCTGGTATTGTCTACAGTCAATGCCCAACTTGACTCTTTTTATGAACACAGCTCCATTCGACTTTACAGAAGGTAAGTACAATATGATGGCTGTCTTTAATCTCTCAGTCCTAGACATGCCAAACATTTTATCACCAGTTATTTCTGTTTTCTGATAGCGGAGATTATGGAAAATCATTTCATGACATCTCGCACACCATCAATGGTTCCTTCATAAGAAGGGACTTTGGTATATCTGTTGGTCCGGGGAATTCACTGAAGGTGTGTAGCCTGAAACCACTGAGTTTTTGCTATTAATGGAAAATGTTTTTCCCGTATCCAGACACTGATAAATGTGTTTATATCCAGCTTGATAAATGAGGTCCATTAAAAGGTGAAGGAGTAAGCATCTTGCTGAACCTGAAACACTGTAGTGTGATGTCTAACTCTACTGAATTTAAGCAAAATGACTTAAGCATGAGTTATTGGCTGTATTGAACTATGTCCCAGCCCTGATCATATTTTTATAGGTGATCTTGACAGCTGAGTTGCCAGTTGCCAATGCCGCAGGAGGAGTTGTCTTTACCTCCACAGACTCGGGCAAGACATTCAGATCAGTCCAGCTGCCATTCCACCCAGTTCAGCCCATCTCTTTTCATCACCATAACTCAGACTGCCTGCTGGTCATCGGCACGGATGTAAGTGATGTCTAATCTGAGGCTCTGCCAGCCTACTATTTGTACCTGGTTTTAATCATCTTTCCCAGTATCCTCAACTCCAAATGCATGGTTACCATTTTCAATTAAGCTGCAACAAATAATCTATAACAAACAAAACATCCATAAATCGTTATGTGAAATGTTAGATATTTTGTTCAACTACTGTACCTATATTTTGAAGCACAATGGCATAGAGTTTAGCACTTCTGTCTCACAGCAAGAAGGTCCTGGGTTTGAGCTCCTGTGCCTAGAATGGGTGTTTCTGTGTGGCATTTATGGTTATTTTCCTTGTTTGCGTGGGTTCCCTCTGGTTACCTCTTATTTTTCCCATTTCATTTCAGACAAATAAGGGCTCTGAGATCTTCTCTTAGTCCGTGATATGTGGCATCATGGTTAACATTAACCCTTTTTGGAGGGCATTTGACCTTGACGATTTTGCTCCTCCTCATCAACAGAGTAAAAGTAAAAGCCTTAGTAAAATTTTAAACACCATATACTGTATAGCTTGCACCTTTGTTCCTTTCATTCATGCACATGCCAAACTGCTAAATACTACTAGATTCGAGGAGCGGAGGCTGGACCTACCTCAGCCAACTCTGGACGAAGGCAGGGTATACCCAGAACAGCTCAATCTGTTGCAGTGCCAATGGTCCATTGAGAAACAGCCTAATGTGCATGACTTTGGACGTTTGGGAGGAAATCCATAATACCTGGAGGAAACTCGCAAGGCACCAGGAGAACAAACCCCCACACAGAAACGACCCCACCAAACCTGGGTCTCAATCCCAGAATGTTTTTAATGTGAAATGGACCTGGTAACTACTACACCACCATGCTCCCCTATTTCTTGCATGTTTCTTGAATTTATCTGGCTGGAAACATAATTCCAGTGGTACTTCTGTCAGATTTGAAGTGGCACTGACTCTTTAGGAGAATTAGAGATGTCCCATGATTATCACACACCTATCATTCTTGTTCTTATTACAGCTGGATTAGCAATGCATCCTTACATTTTTGGGCAACTGCCTCCTCTTTCTAGAGTACTCAAATCAGTTGATTCAGCTCTATTGAAAGCATTTCACCACCACGTATGTATATTTGGGCCAGTATACCATCCTCACCTCATGACTTTCCATTTGAAATTTGCTGAATTGCCGTAAGTGTTTTGTCAAGTTCCTCAATCACATGGCTCTTGGTTATCTCGGCAATAGCATCATTAGGGATACAAGCATTCCACCTATTAGTCTAGGAGTATGGCTGGCTCTTTGCGAAGTAAGTGTCCTTCAACATCAAGAAGAGGGTCTGTGTCTCCCAGAAAGTGGGCAGTACACAGCTCATAGTACTCTGAAGAACACTTTCATAACTTGTGCATCAATAGATGCCTGTATGTCCCTGGACCTTTCAAACCACCAAGTATTCTTCATGTTTTATATTTTGGATTGTGTCTTCTCCCTTGTTCTGTTGTAATTGTGTTTTTTTCCTTGTGAAATGTTATTATTTGTCCATGTGATGTCGAGAGCATGAAGTTTGTCAGGTAGACAATTCACAAACACATTATTTTCATCAAACCAAACTTTATTCTTTGTCTTGACAAAACCTACTGCATCTACAGCGGTATTCTAGAATTTCTAATGTAAATCATCCTAATGTTGTTTTGCTGAGGCAAAATAAAGTTTTCCACATCTTCAGAGCAGTTGCACTGTTGCCTTTTAAGGAGGCCCCGTGTCTTGTGCCTTGTGTGAGTTTTGAAACGTGTAGTTTTCTCATATGCTGGACTTGGTGCTTCTGTTTCTGTTCAGATCTATGGAGACTTTGGTACTCAAGAGAATAGAAGAAGCATGGTGTTCCTTTTGTCACTTGTGTGATCAGTCGGCCAGTAACCAGAAATGCGATTTAAAGCTCAGTTTGTGTTGGAAGAACACAAGTTTTTACCAGTTTTTTCTCAGCACAAAATGTTAACAGTAAAATACTTGGAATTCTACTTATCCTTAGAATTCCTCTTTAGCATCTTGTGTGCACACCATGGTCAGCGCATAGGCACTACATCTCGCGCTACATTTCACTGGTATCTTCAGGCTTATTGACATACAATAAGCTTTTCATTCGTACTTTGAGGAAGCTTGTTAATTAGTTGGAGATATTGATTACAAATTGAAAAAAAAAAAAACTCTTGTTTGTCTTGGCTCTTTTTCTGTGTATCCACACCATAAAAATATCTATCGAGATCTGAAAGCTATGAATGTTCGGGAAGCATAATTCATATAGCAATTGCCACTATGGCAGTGCAACATGGGTAGTGGTGGTCTAGTGGTATAGGGCGCTGGATCCCTGTTCCAAAGGTCGGGGGTTCAAGTCCCACTCTCCACAAGGTTGTCACTGTCCCCCCCAGTGCAGCTAACTGGGTTATCAAAGGCGGGCCATGTCTGTCACTGTCTATGGTGAGAGGCATGTAAAAGAACCATTGCTGACTTTCGTAAAGAGTAGGCTGCAAAGTCATCAGCATGTTTCTGTCCCTTGCTAAAAATGGTTGTGACAGGAAGGGCATCCGACATAAAAACCTCTGCCAAATCAAACGTGCGAATCAGATGATTCGCTGTGGCGACTCCCGAGTAAAAGGGAAAAAGCCGAAAGGAAGACAGAATATAGCAGTGCAACATTCAAAATTGTTTCATTGTACTGAAGAGTATGGACTGTCCATGTTGCAATGTTCTTCCCCCTTTTAATTTGTTTGATTTCCTTCTTGCTTGGTTGGCCATTGAGGTTGGATGATCAGTTTGCCACAATGAGAAAGTAGATGTAAGTAATGCTCGAGCCTTTCTTAGTAACTTCTTTTTTTCTTCCCCTCATCTTCCGGGGAAAGTACTGTTGTCCCAATGAGCTGAAAAGTGACCATGCCCTAGCTGCTTCTGTTGAGATAAGTAGTTAGAGGCTCCCTGCTGTTACTCACCCTTTGTCATGTCACTTTTCCAGAGAGAAAGTGACCTGCACAAGTATTAAGGTGTGGTGGAGTTATGCTGGTCCAAATCTCCTTTTACTTGGTCCCAAGGAACATTAGTGACCACTGCTATGTAACATGAAGACAATGTCCCTAGGTGCAACATGTGGCCAGAATTCATGAACTTAGACT
>CM045733.1:37542500-37582500 GCA_024760905.1 Plotosus lineatus
TAGATGAAGTGATGCAGAATACCCCCAGAGGTGAGAGTGGTCATCGGTGCAGACTTCAATGGACATGTTGGTGCAGGCAACACAGGGAATGCGGAAGTGATGGGCAGGTTTGGTATCCAGGACAGATGTTGATAGATTTTGCAAAAAGGATGGAAATGGCCGTGGTGAATACTTTTTTCCAGAAGAGACAAGAGCATAGGGTGACTTATAAAAGCGGAGGGAGGATCACACAGGTAGACTACATATTGTGTAGGCGATGTAATTTGAGTGACTGCAAATTAGTAGTGGGTGAGACTGTTGCCAAACAGCATAGGATGATGGTGTGCAGGATGACGCTGATGGTGAGGAAGGTGAAAAAGGCAAAGGCAGAGCAGAAGACAAAGTGGTGGAAGCTGAAAAAGGAATGTCATGAAGTGTTATGTTGTCTTCAAGGAGGAGTTGAAACAGGCTTTGGGTAGTCAGGAAGTGCTTCCAGATGACCGGGCAACCACAGGCAATGTGATCAGGGAGACAGGTAGGAGAGTGTTTGGTGTGTCCTCTGGAAGGAAAGGAGATAAGGAGACTTGGTGGTGGAATGAGGAAGTGCAGGAGTGTGTACAGAGGAAGAGGTTAGCTAAGAAGAAGTGGGACATAGAGAGGACTGAAGAGAGTAAACAGGAGTACAGGGAGACACGGCGGAAGGCGAAGGTAGTGGTGTCAAAGGTCAAACAGAAGGCGTATGATGACTTGTATGATAGATTGGACAGTAAGGAGGGAGAAAATGATTTATACAGGTTGGCACAGCAGAGAACTAGAGATGGGAAAGTTAGAGTGATAACGGACAGAGAGGGAAATGTATTGACTGATGACAGAAGTGTGCTGGGAAGATGTAAAGAGTACTTTGAAGAGCTGATGAATGAGGAAAATGAGAGAAAAAAGAGAAGGGGTGACTGTTGAGGACCAGGAAGTAGCAAAGATTAGTAAGGCAGAAGTGAGGAGGGCATTGAAGAAGATGAAGAGTGGAAAGGCAGTTGGTCCTGATGACATACGTGTGGAGGTATGGAAGCGTCGAGTCGAGGCAGCAGTAGATTTTCTGACAAGAATATTCAACAAGGTCTTAGAGAGTGAGCAGATGCTGGAGGAATGAAGGAGAAGTGTGCTAGTGCCCATTTTTAAGAACAAGGGAGATGTGCAGAGTTGTGGCAACTATAGAGGGATAAAGTTGATGAGCCATACGATGAATTTATGGGAAAGAATGGGGGAAGCTAGACTAAGGGCAGAGGTCAGCATTTGTGAACAACAGTTTGGTTTCATGCCAAGAAAGAGCACCACAGATGCAGTGTTTGCTTTGAGGATATTAATAAAGAAGTACAGCGAAGGTCAGAGGCAGCTGCATTGTGCCTTTGTGGATCTGGAGAAAGCATATGACAGGGTGCCGAGAGAAGAACTGTGGTATTGTATGAGGAAGTCTGGAGTGGCAGAGAAGTATGTTCGAGTGGTGCAGGAGATGTAAGACAGTGGTGAGGTGTGCTGTCGGTGTGACAGAAGTGTTCAAGGTGGAGGTGGGACTGCATCAAGGGTCAGCTCTGAGCCCCTTCTTGTTTGCTATGGTGATGGACAGGCTGACAGACGAGGTTTGACAAGATTCCTTATGGACTATGATGTTTGCAGATGACATTGATCTGTAGTGAGAGCAGAGAACAAGTGGAGGAAAATCTAGAGAGGTGGAGGTATGCCCTGGAAAGGAGAGGAATGAAGATTAGCCTCTGTAAGACAGAATACATGTGTGTGAACGAGAAGGACCCAAGAGGAATGGTGAGGTTACAGGGGGCAGAGATAAAGAAGGTGGAGGATTTTAAGTACTTAGGCTCAACAATCCAGAGCAATGGAGACTGGAAAAGAGGTGAAGAAGCGTGTGCAGGCAGGTTGGAATGGTTGGAGAAAAGTGTCCGGTGTGATGTGTGATAGGAGAGTATCGGCAAGAATGAAGGGAAAAGTGTACAAGACAGTGATGAGGCCAGCGATGTTGTATGGTTTAGAAACAGTGGCCCTGGGGAAAAGACAGGACGCAGAGCTGGAGGTAGCAGAGATGAAAATGTTGAGGTTCTCTTTGGGAGTAACAAAGATGGATAGGATCAGGAATGAGTACATCAGAGGGACAGCACATGTAAGATGTTTTGGAGACAAAGTCAGAGAGGCTAGATTGAGATGGTTTGGATATGTACAGAGGAGGGATAGTGAGTATATTGGTAGTAGGATGCTGAGGTTGGAACTACCAGGCAGAAGGCCCAGAGGAAGACCAAAGAGAAGATTTATGTCTGTGGTGAAGGAGGACATGAAGGTAGTTGGAGTAAGAGTAGAAGATGCAGCAGGTAGGGTGAGATGGAGACAGATCATTTGCTGTGGCGACCCCTGAAGAGAACAGCCGAAAGGAAAAGATACATATGGGTACATAAGAATCCTGTGCTTTTAACATAAAGCAATCATAGGACTGTTGCAAGAAAACTGTGATTCTAAGCATATCAGATAACCAAGAGTGTGTAAAATTTGTGTGTGTAGTAACACAGCTATAAGACGTCATAGGGTGTCCAACAACAAACCTGGTAATTGGATCTGGAACATGTTCTAAATTCCTCATGAAGGGTCGACATTGGCATTTTTTTTTTTGTCACTCATCAGGTGATTTCTGTACAACCTGCCCACAACTGTGCTAGAAATTTGTCGTTTTTTTGTTGTAGACCTGTTATGCCGTGTATGTGACTGGGGTTTTACAGGCTACATTTTATGAAAAGGATATTGAGTTAACCCAGTTGTGTTCTTCCTTTGTATTTTAATACATATTTTCTATTACAGATGGACGTATTTGCACAGTCATCACATTCAATAATGGGGGGAAATGGAAGTCAATAAAAAAGCCAGAAAACATGGACTGTGAAGGAAACATTGAAAGGGTAAACACATTTAGTGGTAAATACATACAGAAAAATAAATATTCTGGATTCAAATCCCATGGTTGATGAGGTCTTTCTGTGTGGAATTTGCATATTCTCCCTCTGCCTGCACGGGCTTCCTCTGGGTTCTCTAGTTCCCTCCCACAATCCAAAGGCATGCACATGAGGTCAGCTGGCTACTCTAAACCCCCCATATGTGTGAATGTGAGTGTGAATGGTAGTTTGCGTCCGTGTTGGTTCTGTAATAAACTGACTACTTGTTCAGGGTGTAACTCCACTTATCACCCAAAGTGATATATGGCTAGTTCCAGCTTCCCCACGGCCCTGAGTGATAAAGGGGTATAGATAGTGGCTGAAAGGATGAATATCTTTTGGATCACACAGAACTAACAATTTTGTATATTTCAGTGTCACTTGCACATTCATGGAGAGCACAGCCACTACAGCCACATTTCTCCCATGCTGCCTCTATCTCACCCTTCTTCTGTTGGTCTGATCATTGCTCACGGTAACAGACCATATCCAGCATTACCCTTCACACTAACATTACCATTATCTACCCATTCAAACTCTATCACCCATTCCGGAACCTACAGCCTAAGTTTTCACAGGGAGTGTTGGAGAATCCATTTCAGCATCTAAACCCAATGTGTATATGTCTACGGATGGAGGTTATAACTGGATATGTGCACTGAAAGGACCTCACCACTACAGCATACTGGATTCAGGAGGCCTGATAGTTGCAGTGGCGGTTCGCAGAGATCGACTGGCTAATGCTATAAAGTAAGTTCAGTGATCATATACACTGTTAGTATGAATAAAGACTATTGGAGAAATGTAATTTAAACTTGTACCAAGTCATAATATATACACAAAGTCAGATTATAACGTTCTTACCTATCTGTGTTCGAGTTTAAATAATGAGCTCGTTCTGCACACAACTGCAATGGATCTCGTCTTTATGATGGGTGTAATCATGTAGTGGTTTAGTGGTATAGGGCACAGGATCGCTGATCCTAAGGTTGGGGGTTCGAATCCCACTCTCCACAGGGTCCCCCCCCCCCCCTTCAGTTTGTTCACAGTAATGTTCTGGCAACTCCTGCAGCGGCACTGGAACCCAGTCGTATTGGCACTTGCCCTTCCATTGGATCCTTCCGGTGGCGCTGCTTGAGGAACAACCTGTTCTCCATTACTCCCTACCCAGGCTCCGCGCACTGGAGAGTATCACCAGCCGGGATACCAGCCAGAGCGCAGCCATAGTCCTTCGAGACTGACGGAGGCCTACCAATCATGTGGTGCCATTCTGGGCTGTCCTAGATGTGGTTGTGGCTCTCAAGCAGTGGTCCCGCATTGCAGAGAGGATCAAATATGACTGCTGCTATGAGCTTACAATCGGAGCAGCGTTCAACCTCGATGTGTAGCGTAGTGCATAACTCATTGTTACTTCATGTTAGTCATCCTGAACATTTGCAGTGCATTGAGGGGAAAATGTAACGCACTACTTCTTAATGAACAAATCATTTAATACATTTTAAAATAGATTCATGACCTCATACACAGCCCACTAACAGTATTAATAACATGACAAGAGGTCTTACAAATCTAGAGTTTCATAATATTCAGCCTAGTGATTATTAGACTTTTTACTGAAACATCATTCTGTTGCCTCACCTTTTCTGCAGCGGTCTGTGATTTCAAGAGAGACCATTGTAGTGAAACTAGTATTTTAACAGGGAACTCTGCCAGATGCCATTTTGGATTAGGACAGATACGTGCATCATCCTCAAGTGCTTTTCTGTGTAATTGCAGCTTTTTTATTTTTTATTTTAACTTACCATGTTGCTTTTGCACAGCACTACATGATGAACCTGCCATAGGATAGCCTGTAATCAGAGTTAATGCCTCAAACTAAATCTGAAACTAAGGATATAAATAGCAAGTATGAAATTATTTTGTTACTGAATTGAAAATACTTGTTTATAAAATAAAGAAAATTAAATATAAAATATGAAGAAAACTACAAGGCATAGTGATTAGCACATGGAGCAGTGGTGGCCTGGTGGTTAAGGGCGCTGGATCGCTGATCCTAAGGTTGGGGGTTCGAGTCCCACTCTCCACAAAGATTGTCACTGTCCCCCCAGTACAGCTAACTGGGTTATCAAAGGCTGGCCATGTCTCTTACTGTCTATGGTGAGAGGTTCATGTAAAAGAACCATTGCTGACTTTCGTAAAGAGTAGCTGCAAAGCCGTCAGCGTGTTTCTGCCCCTTGCTAAAGGGTTGTGTCAGGAAGGGCATCTGATGTAATTATGCCAAATCAAACGTGTGAATCATTCGCTGTGGCGACCCCTGAAAAAGGGAAAAAGCCCAAAGGAATAGAGAGATAGTGGTTAGCACATCCGCCTCACAGCAAGAAGTCCTGGGGCCTGGGTTCGATTCGCAGCCTGGGCATTTCTGTGTAGAGTTTGCATATTGCGTGGGTTTCCTCCGGCTACTCCGGTTTCCTCCCAGTTCAAAACCATGCACAGTAGGTTAATTGGAAGTTCCAAATCACCCCTAGGTGTGAGTGTGAGTATCAATGGTTGTGTGAATGTTGGCCATGCGATGGTCTGGCAAGCTGTCCAGGGTGTACCCTGCCCTCTCCCGGAGTCAGATGAGATGGGCGTCAGCCTCCCTGCGACCCTAATCAGGATTAAGTGGTTCAGAAAGTGAATGAATGAAGAAAACCACGACAGTAAAATAGAATTGCAGGTAAAATGATAATTATTCTTCTTATTTTTTTTCTCCTTGATTTGTGCTGTGATCCTTATACCACTTCAGAGATGAAGATACAACACTAGTCTGCAATTAAGTTAAAACTAACTCTAAATAAAAGCTAAATTAAAACTAGTCAGTTTATTGAAATAAAAATAGAACTCAATTTCTACACTTATAATAATAATATAAAAACTGGAACAAAATTCTAAAATTTTGGGTATCCATCACACAATATGACTGTTGCTATGAAATCAGTCTACTAACCAACCAATAGGAAATCAGTATGAAATGAGTTCTGTGCAATATAATACCAATAAAAGTTTCAATTCCTATTTAGATACTTGCATATTTGTTCACCATTATAATAGTGCAGGGGGCAGTAGTGGCCTGGTGCTGGATCACTGATCCTGAGGTTGGGGGTTCAAGCCCTACTCTCCATGGGTTGTCATTGTTACCTCCAGTGCATCTAACTGGTTTATCAAAGGCTGGCCATGTCTCTCACTGTCTATGGTGTGAGATGTGTAAAAG
The DNA here is from genome assembly GCA_024760905.1 of Plotosus lineatus. Classification (NCBI taxonomy): domain Eukaryota; kingdom Metazoa; phylum Chordata; class Actinopteri; order Siluriformes; family Plotosidae; genus Plotosus; species Plotosus lineatus. Next base: position 37,548,714 of record CM045733.1, read on the forward strand.
AACCATTGCTGACTTTCGACAAGAGTAGCTACAAAGCTGTCAGCGTGTTTTCACCCTGCGATGGCCTGGTGAGCTGTCCAGGGTGTACTCTACCCACGCCCGTAGTCGGCTGGGATGGATGCCATCCTTCACGCTATTCAATTAGAATTAAACTGTTACAGAAAATGAACAGAATGGATAACAGTGCAGAATATTGAATGTATTTTAACCAATGGTTCAGGAAATTTTGTCATTATATAGTTTATACACATCAATGTTGATGTTGGTGGTATTAGATCCATCTTGCACACTGGGGCTCATAATAACATTGCTGAAATGTTACACACACCAGTTTATTTCTGCATACAGACTGTGTGTGTGTGTGTGTGTGTGTGTGTGTGTGTGTGTGTGTGTGTGTGTGTGTGTGTGTGTGTGTGTGTGTGTGTGTGTGTGCGCGTGCGTTCAGATTCTCCACAGATGAGGGTCAGTGCTGGAAGACATATAATTTCACGGAGCATCCGATATTCTTCACTGGCCTCACATCTGAACCCGGAACTAAGACATTGAACATCAGTGTGTTTGGGTTCCGTCCTGATGATGATGGTCAGCCCACATGGGTTGCAGTGACTATTGACTTTGAGCAGATTTTAAACAGAGAATGTGAGCAAAATATGGTGATGTGGCATCATGTTTGTGTGTTTTGTTTTGTTTTGTTTTTACCCTTTGCATATTATTTTACAAATTTTTGTGCTATTATTTTTCCACTTGTCTTAATATCATGTCCACTTTTAAAGCATTTCACACAAACTTGATAGTTCACTCAAAGTTGACTCATGCTGCCAAGCTTATAGTACCCAAGTGATCACAGAACTAAAGTAAAGCAAGAAACTGTGCAGAAAAAAATAGATGGGAAGGAATTAAGGTCTAGGTGTATTGAAAAGCATAGGAACACCAGCCTAGCTACTATCTATCCATATTCCATAACATCAACAATAACAGCAGCTTTGGATATTAGGAACCTTATTGAATTGGTCAACAAAGGATTTACAGCTTCAATAACAAAACCTCACAGGTATGGACATCATTATGTATTCTGTGCTGTCACATACTAGATGATTGGTACAAATTGAAAATGAACATTTTTACTTGATCTACATGAACATACTGAAGACATAAACCTGTATTTCAGATGGGCAGCTGTTATGTTTCTCTAATGCAGCCATGAGGGGGGGGGGCACAAGCCAGTCTCTCTCCCTCACGCCGGTCCCAAGCCCAGATAAATGCAGAGGGTTGAGTTAGTAAGGGCATCCGGTGTAAAATAAATGCCAAATAAAACATGCGAGTCATATCAAGAAAATTCATACCGGATCGGTCGAGGCCCGGGTTAACAACGACTGCCATCAGTGCTGTTAACCAACAGGCTGCTGGTGGAAATTGGACTACTGTTGGTCGAAGACGTTGAAGAAGGAGAGGCGGGAGTCGTGTCCGTAGGCAGAAAGAGAAGAGGAAAGGCAGGAGTCTAGAACTGAAAGTAGGGACTTTGAATGTTGAAACTATGACAGGAAAAGGTAGAGAGCTGGCTGACATGATGCAGAGGAGGAAGGTGGACATACTGTGTGTTCAGGAGACCAGGTGGAAAGGTAGCAAGGCTAGAAGCTTAGGAGCAGGGTTTAAACTGTTTTTTCATGGTGTGGATGAGAAGAGAAATGTAGGAGTCATCTTGAAGGAGGAGTTTGTAAGGAATGTTCTAGAAGTGAAAAGAGTGTCAGACAGAGTGATTAGTCTCAAGTTAGAAATTGAAGGTGTGATGTTCAATGTTGTTAGTGCTTATGCCCCACAGGCAGAGTGAGCTAGAAGAGAAGGAGAGATTCTGGAGTGAGTTAGATGAAGTCATGCAGAATACCCCCAAAGATGAAAGAGTAGTCATTGGGGCAGACTTCAATGGACATGTTGGTGCAGGAAACAGAGGGGACGAGGAAGTGATGGGCAGGTTTGGTATCCAGAACAGGAACGCATAAGGAAAGATGTTGGTAGATTTTGCAAAAAGGATGGAAATGGCTGTGGTAAATACTTTTTTCCAGAAGAGAGAGGAGCATAGAGTGTCTTATAAAAGCGGAGGTAGGAGCACACAGGTGGACTACATCTTGTGTAGGCGATGTAATTTGAAGGAAGTCGGTGACTGCAAATTAGTAGCGGGTGAGATTGTTGCCAAACAGCATAGGATGATGGTGTGCAGGATGACGCTGATGGTGAGGAAGGTGAAGAAGGCAAAGGCAGAGCAGAAGACAAAGTGGTGGAAGCTGAAAAAGGAGGAGTGTTGTGTTGTCTTCAAGGAGGAGTTGAAACAGGCTTTGGGTGGTCAGGAAGTGCTTCCAGATGACTGGACAACCACAGCCAATGTGATCAGGGAGACCGGTAGGAGAGTACTTGGTGTGTCATCTGGAAGGAGAGGGGATAAGGAGACTTGGTGGTGGAATGAGGAAGTGCAGGAGTGTGTACAAAAGAAGAGGTTAGCTAAGAAGTGGGACATTGAGAGGACCGAAGAGAGTAAACAGGAGTACAGGGAGACACAGCGTAAGGCGATGGTAGCGGTGTCAAAGGCCAAACAAAGGGCGTATGATGACTTGTATGCTCGGTTGGAAAGTAAAGAGGGAGAAAATGATTTATACAGGTTAGCACAGCAGAGAAATAGAGATGGGAAGGATGTGCAGAAAGTTAGAGTGATTAAGGACAGAGAGGGAAATGTATTGACTGATGACAGAAGTGTGCTGGGAAGATGGAAAGAGTGCTTTGAAGAGCTGATGAATGAGAGAAAAAAGAGAAGAGGTGACTGTTGAGGACCAGGAAGTAGCAAAGATTAGTAAGGGTGAAGTGAGGAGGGCATTGAAGAGGATGAAGAATGGAAAGGCAGTTGGCCCTGATGACATACCAGTGGAGGTATGGAAGTGTCTAGGAGAGGAAGCAGTAGATTTCCTGACAAGACCATTCAACAAGGTCTTCGAGAGTGAGAGGATGCCAGAGTAATGGAGAAGTGTGATGGTGCCCATTTTTAAGAACAAGGGAGATGTGCAGAGTTGTGGCAACTACAAAGGGATAAAGTTGATGAGCCATACAATGAAGCTATGGGAAAGAATAGTGGAAGCAAGACTAAGGGCAGAGGTCAGCATTTGTGAACAACAGTTTGGTTTCATGCCAAGAAAGCGCACCACAGATGCAGTGTTTGCCTTGAGGATGTTAATAGAGAAGTACAGAGAAGGTCAGAAGGAGCTGCATTGTGCCTTGGTGGATCTGGAGAAAGCATATGACAGGGTGCCGAGAGAGGAACTGTGGTATTGCATGAGAAAGTCTTGAGTGGCAGAGAAGTATGTTAGAATGGTGCAGGACATGTATGAGAGATGTAAGACAGTGGTGAGGTGTGCTGTCGGTATGACTGACGAGTTCAAGGTGGAGGTGGGACTGCATCAAGGGTCAGCCCTGAGCCCCTTCTTGTTTGCAATGGTGATGGACAGGCTGACCGACGAGGTTAGGCAAGAATCTCCATGGACTATGATGTTTGCAGATGACATTGTGATCTGCATTGAGAGCAGAGAACAAGTGCAGGAAAACCGAGAGAGGTGGAGGTATGCCCTGGAAAGGAGAGGAATGAAGGTTAGCCACAGTAAGACAGAATACATGTGTATGAATGCCAAGGACCCAAGAGGAATGGTGAGGTTACAAGGAGCAGAGATAAGGAAGGTGGAGGATCTTAAGTACTTAGGCTCAACAATCCAGAGCAATGGAGAGTGTGGAAAAGAGGTGGTGAAGCGTGTGCAGGCTGGTTGGAATGGTTGGAGAAAAGTGTCCGGTGTGATGGGTGATAGGAAGGTATCGGCAAGAATGAAAGGAAAAGTGTACAAGACGGTGTTGAGGCCAGCAATATTGTATGGTTTAGAAACAGTGGCCCTGGGGAAAAGGCAGGAGGCAGAGCTGGAGGTAGCAGAGATGAAAATGTTGGGGTTCTCTTTGGGAGTAATGAGGATGGATCGGATCAGGAATGAGCACATCAGAGGGACAGCACATGTTAGATGTTTTGGAGACAAAGTCAGAGAGGCTAGATTGAGATGCTTTGGACATGCACAGAGGAGGGATAGTGAGTATATTGGTAGTAGGATGTTGAGGTTGGAACTACCAGGCAGAAGGCCGAGAGGAAGACCAAAGAGACGATTCATGGATGTGGTGAAGGAGGACATGAAGGCAGTTGGTGTAAGAGAAAAAGATGCAGAGGATAGGGTGAGATGGAGGCAGATGTTTCGCTGTAGCAACCCCTGAAGGGAAAAGCCGAAAGGACAAGAAGAAGAAGCTGTTATGTTTTTCTATTGCTGTTTGAAAAGCTGGAAAGTGATGAGCATTGATGTAATTTACTCAAAGTGTATCTGATTCACAAGATAAATTATAATCAATCACACAAACTCAGTGTCTCAATTATCACCCATTACTGCTGTTTGTCTCGGGTCTACAGTCGGTCATTATGGTGAATGAAGTGCATGCTGAACAAAAGTAACTGAATACCTCATATAGTCCCACACATCTAATAACATTTCATTAATAACTTTATCTTACAACTCCTGTAATGTTGCGTGTCGTAATTTCTCTGCACTACTTCTCATCCTTACCACCTAATAACTATTAAACTTGATCAACATCTTCAATCAGGAAGAAGGTCACCAAAAGAGCAACACTCAACGACCCTTATATGAGATCCATGCAAGGACATACACAACGTAGTAGGACCAACATATGATGTCCTCATATGAGTACAGTGGAGTCCCAAAAAGTTAAGAAAAATAATACTAACCAGAGCTGAAATGAGTACTGCATAACTGATGATCCTCAGATGGTTACCAGGACTTTTTATAGGTTTGCTTATAAGAAAAGTATTTATACTACCAAACTTTTGGGGTTTACATTCAACCTTCATCCACGGCCAAAATAGTGGTATTTTCATTTTCACGTAGCTTATAAAGTATTTTGAAGTCACACACATCAGTCTAATAGCACATGGCCTCTATCCACTTAAGTAAGAGGACATGACTAAATAACAGGCCATGCTTTGAAATACACACCATGACCTCTGATAATGGTGAACTGATAATTTATTCCAATTTGGAAAACCAAAACAAGAACATTTTATGTGTTTAGTGCAAAGATAAGTCCAATTTTCTCACTTTTTTGAAGTAAATCCTTTTTGACTGCATGCTCTGCAGTATGTGACCTCTTGCATTATTTCTGTCAGTCTTTTGGCTTTAGGAAAGTTAACCAACTCACTCCATACATGTAATCACGATCTGCATTACTATCACAAAAATACCACAAGAGTAATGTTAGTAGTTCCTTTGAATGTAGTTGATGAAACAACTGTTGAAAGCTCCATTAGTAAATATGATGAAGCAAACCATCCGCCTACATCTCACCCTATACTCTGTATCTTCTACTCATACTCCAACTACCTTCATGTCCTCCTTCACCACATCCATAAATCTTCTCTTTGGTCTTCCTCTCGGCCTTCTACCTGGTAGTTCCAACCTGAGCATCCTATTACCAATATACTCACTATCCCTCCTCTGTGCATGTCCAAAGCATCTCAATCTAGCCTCTCTGACTTTGTCTCCAGAACTTCTTACATGTGCTGTCCCTCTGATGTACTCATTCTTGATACTATCAATCCTCGTTACTCCCAAAGAGAACCTCAACATTTTCATCTCTGCTACCTCCAGCTCTGCCTCCGGTCTTTTCCCCAGGGCCACTGTTTCCAAACCATACAACATCGCTGGCCTCAACATCGTCTTGTACACTTTTCCTTTCATTCTTGCCGATACCTTCCTATCACGCATCACACCGGATACTTTTCTCCAACTGTTCCAACCTGCCTGCACACGCTTCTTCACCTCTTTTCCACACTCTCCATTGCTCTGGATTGTTGAGCCTAAGTACTTAAAATCCACCACCTTCTTTATCTCTGCTCCCTGTAACCTCACCGTTCCTCTTGGGTCCCTGTCGTTCACACACATGTATTCTGTTTTACTGAGGCTAACCTTCATTCCTCTCCTTTCCAGGGCATACCACCACCTCTCTAGATTTTCCTGCACTTGTTCTCTGCTCTCACTATTGATCACAACGTCATCTGCAAACATCATATGGGGAATCTTGTCTAACCTCGTCTGCCAGCCTGTCCATCACCATAGCAAACAAGAAGGGGCTCAGAGCTGACCCTTGATGCAGTCCCAACTCCACCTTGAATTCTTCTGTCACACCAACAGCACACCTCACCACTGTCTTACATCTCTCATACATGTCCTGCACCACTCTCACATACTTCTCTGCCACTCCAGACTTCCTCGTGCAACACCACAGTTCTTCTCTCAGCACCCTGTCATATGCCCTCTCCAGATCCACAAAGACACAATGCAGCTCCCTCTGACCTTCTCTGTACTTCTCTATTCACATCCTCAAAGCAAACACTGCATCTGTGATGCTCTTTCTTGGCATGAAACCAAACTGTTGTTCACAAATGCTGACCTCTGCCCTTAGTCTAGCTTCCACTATTCTTTCCCCTAACTTCATCGTATGGCTCATCAACTTTATCCCTCTGTAGTTGTCACAGCTCTGCACATCTCCCTTGTTCTTAAAAAAGGGCACAAGCACACTTCTCCATTCATCTGGCATCCTCTCACTCTCTAAGACCTTGTTGAATGTTCTTGTCAGAAAATCTACTGCTTCCTCTCCTAGACACTTCCATACCTCCACCGGTATGTCATCCGGGCCAACTGCCTTTCCACTCTTCATCCTCTTCAATTCCTTCCTCACTTCTGCCTTACTAATCTTTGCTACTTCCTGGTCCTCAACAGTCACCTCTTCTTTTTTTTTTTTTTTCCCCTCTAATTTTCCTCATTCATCAGCTCTTCAAAGTACTCTTTCCATCTTCCCAGCACACTTCTGTCATCAGTCAATACATTTCCCTCTCTGTCCTTAATCACTCTAACTTGCTGCACGTCCTTCCCATCTCTATTTCTCTTCTGTGCCAACCTGTATAAATAATTTTCTCCCTCTTTACTTTCCAACCGAGCATACAAGTCATCATACGCCCTCTGTTTGGCCTTTGACACCACTACCATCGCCTTACGCTGTGTCTCCCTGTACTCCTGTTTACTCTCTTCGGTCCTCTCTATGTCCCACTTCTTCTTAGCTAACATCTTCTTTTGTACACAATCCTGCACTTCCTCATTCCACCACCTCGTCTCCTTATCTACTGTCCTTCCAGAGGACACGCCAAGTACTCTCCTACCTGTCTCCCTGATCACATTAGCTGTAGTTGTCCAGTCATCTGGAAGCTCTTCCTGACCACCCAAAACCTGTTTCAACTCCTCCTTGAAGACAATACATTTTCCTTTTTCAGCTTCCACCACTTTGTCTTCTGCTTTGCCTTTGCCTTCTTCACCTTTCTTACCATCAGCATCATCCTGCACACCACCATCCTATGCTGTTTGGCAACAATCTCACCCACTACTACTTTGCAGTCACTGACTTCCTTCAAATTACATCGCCTACAAAAGATGTAGTCTACCTGTGTGATCCTCCCTCCGCGTTTATAAGTCACCCTATGCTCTTGTCTCTTCTGGAAGAAAGTATTCACCACGGCCATTTCCATCCTTTTTGCAAAATCTATCAACATCTGTCCTTCTGTGTTCCTGTCCTGGATACCAAACCTGCCCATCACTTCCGTGTCCACTGTGTTGCCTGCACCAACATGTCCATTGAAGTCTGCCCCAATGATCACTCTTTCTCCTCAGGGGTACTCTGCATCACTTCATCTAACTTACTCCAGAATCTCTCCTTCTCTTCTAGCTCACATCCTGACTGTGGGGCATAAACACTAACAACATTGAACGTCACACCTTCAATTTCTAACTTGAGACTCATCACTTTGTCTGACACTGTTTTCACTTCTAGAACATTCCTGATAAACCCGTCCTTCAAGATGACTCCTACTCCATTTCTCTTCCCATCCACACCATGATAAAACAGCTTAAACCCTGCTCCTATGCTTCTAGCCTTGCTACCTTTCCACCTTGTCTCCTGAACACAGTATGTCCACCTTCCTCCTCTGCATCATGTCAGCCAGCTCTCTAGCTTTTCCTGCCATAGTTCCAACATTCAAAGTCCCCACTCTCAGTCCTAGACTCATGCTTTTCCTCTTCTCTTTCTGTCTACGGACATGTTTCCCGCCTCTCCTTCTTCGACTAACAGTAGTCCAATTTCCACCAGCACCCAGTTGGTTAACAGCACTGATGGCGGTCGTTGTTAACCCAGGCCTCAACTGATCCGGTATGAAATTTGTCTTTACGGTTTGCATTGTATTCTGGCTAAAGTTTTACACCAGATGCCCTTCCTGTCGCAACCCTCTGCATTTATCTGGGCTTGGGACCGGTGTGAGGGCGGACACTTGTTTGTGCCCCCACCTCATGGCTGCATTACCAGTCAAACCGTGACTTAATCCACACTATTTGTACAACTAGGTAATAAAAACATACACTCCTGGTTTTAGCAGCACAGAGATATTGTTGATGTATGCTATTAAAACAGTGTTAAAATGTCTCTGACTGTATCAGGTGGTGAGCTGGATTACGTGACATGGTTGGCGCATGCTGATGAGGGAGAAGAAGATTCTCAGAAACATGGATGTATCCTAGGCTACAAGGAAACTTTTCAAAGGCTGAGGAGGACATCAGCATGCAGAAAGGGGCGTAACTACATGGTCAGTAAACAGCAGACACCATGCCCCTGTTCCAGAGAAGATTACATGTGGTAATGGGACACTTCGTTACAACTACAGTATTCCTTAGTTTATATACAGTAGGAGATATGTCCGACCATCAGGCAAAATAACCCCGGTGTCTTTATTAAAGTGAATATGGATATTACCGGCATGAAAACAGCTCCGAGTGTGTGAAACAGCCCGAGTTCATGAACAGAACACTGGAGATTTGTGTGAATGGCGAGTTGGGGGAGCTCCAGACAACAGGGCAAGTGCCATTCCATTCTTTTATTTATTTAATCTTACACACACTCACTCACTCGCTCATGCACGCACACACACACACACACACACACACACACACTGGTAAACAATGAATGACACTTTGTGTATTATGTGTAAAGGTATCGAAAGATCCCCAGTGATAAATGTAAGGGTGGATTTAACCCTCTCCGTCAAATAAATCTCGGCAAAGTTTATTGTGGGAATATCAGCCAACCTTCATCTATAAACCATAATGCTAGTGGACGAGTGAGTGGATTTCATTTCTCTGTTTCCTTGTTCAAATGTAGTGATGCGTAATTCAGTTTGTGTGAACTGACCCCCGAGCTTCATGAAAGATGCCATGTTTGAATAATTTGCAGAGGGAGTTGTGGTTGCTGATGAGTGTTGGTGTAGGGACTGTAGCGCTGGCTATCATTACTGCAATTTTCTTAACAGTCTGGAGGATGAACCACCAACAAAGGTATGACCTTGTAGTGACAGAATTAATGTATGGGTTCGTCCCAATCTTGTCAAAAAGAATCCTACTTTCATTTCTGCCTCTGCAGGTCAACATCGTATCAATTCTCAACTCTTCAGCTGCATGAAGATGAAGTGTGTATTGCATCAGACATCACTCCAGGCAGTAACCAAACCATCTACCAAGAAGATTCGGATGATGTGAGTTGGATGATTTAATCACACACTGTAATCACTATCAACTCTACTCGAAGCACACTACCCTGAACAATTTCAGATTCTCTTATCTCCAAACACCCTCATCATCAAATGACCTCTGTGTTAACTCGTCTATTAACTGTTGCTATGCTATGATTTCATCATCAATATTCAGTGAGTTTTATTATGTTGGATCTTTTATTTATTAGGTGAACTCCTGTCATACGGAGATATGTTTGGAAGTCAATAAAGTGACCCTCTTCATTTCTCAGTATGGCAGCAGGGAGACAATGTTGCTGCCAGTCCTGTGTAGGCAGGCAAAAGACACTATTTTGGCATACAGCAACGCAACAGTTCACAATGGCTATAAACACAAAGCTCATCAATTAATTAATTTTTTGGAGCGCTTAATCCTAATTGGGGATGCGGGGAAGCAGACACCCATTTCTGTCGACTCTGGGTGAAGGCAGAGTACACTATAGGCAGCTAACTTAAATTCACATACCGTATTTTCCGGACTATACGTCGCTCCAGAGAACAAGTCGCATTGGCCAAAAAATGCATAATGAAGACGCAACTGCACTGTTGAAAAGCCTCTCCCTGAGGCACATTGCTCAATACCCCTGTGCGAGCTCGTTCCTCTAGCTGTGACCATCTAGCTTTTAGCCCGTGATTAGCGTTTCGGCTGTGATTAGCTTTTAGCCCGAGATTAGCTTTTTTTGTTGTTGTTTTCTTCATTGCAATAATAATAATAATCTCCATTTTTCTGCCCTCTTGTTGCCTTTTGCAGTTGTAAGTGTAAAAATAAACATGAGATTATGTTCGTTATTATTATTATTATGGCAAACATAATTACATGTAATAATTTCACTACCTGGACATGGAGAAGCAACTGCACTGTTGACAAGCCTCTGCCTGCAGCATGTTGCTCAAGCACCCATGTGCGAGCTCATTCCTCTAGCTGTGGCCATCTAGATTAATCCACCACGATTAGCTTTTGGGTTTTTTTTTTGTTTGTTTGTTTGTTTGTTTTTCTTTATTGCAGTAATAGTAATCTCCGCTTTTCTCCAGTCCCTCACAAGTTTCTCATTCACTCCAAACTTTCTTTCTTCTCCTTGATTACCATTTTCTTCTGCATGTTTCACTACATGCAGCTTGTAATCCGCAGAATAGGCTTTTCTTTTTCAGGCCATTTCTTCAGTGGTGGATGAGCAGGTACTGGTACACAAGCCTAGAGTGCCCACTCATGGTTTTGAGTGTAAAAATAACAAGCATGTGAAATTATGTCTTATTATTATGATGAACAGAATATCTGTAATAATTTCAAAAATAAGCCACTCTGGAGTATAAGTCGCACCTTCAGCCAAAGTATGAAAAAGTGCGACTTATACTCCGGAAAATACGCTAAAGCCAGCCTGACACTAGTACGCATTCATGGTACGCCATGGTACACCAAAGTGAGTACCTTCGCGGGAATTGTGAGTGCCATCACGGGAACAATGTGGAAACTATGAGCGAGATGAGAGCCATTGAGGGGCATTGCTGACCCAAAAAATAAAACATGTTCATTAATTTTTTCACGCACTCTTTTGTGTACCTTTCCACGAACTATAAGGAAACTGTGAGGAAACAGTGAGGGCACATGTAAATGCCCACCACGTCACGCACTTTATATGGTAATCAATGCCGCGCAACGTTACACCTGTATCCTCAATGGTGCTGTTATGTCCTCCATGGTGTGGACAGAACTGTGTTTGGGTGAGCACTCAAACCACTGTATTCCGCAATACCATGCACAAACAGTTAACCAATCAGCAATGTCCACATTGACTTGCCCTGTATCTTAAAGGGAAGAGTGTTCAGTTGCATGACATTTACATATTCAGAATGCCATGCAACTGAACATCCTTCCTGTTAAGATACAGGGCAAGTCTGCTTACATATAGTATCAATGTCATAGTCTTCGAATAGTAGTAATGCAGCAGCACCTGCAAGAAAGATACTTTGTTGATTTAATGCCATTTTCTCGGTATCTCTAGAGTTCATCTTGACGACTACAAGAATGAATGGTGGATGAATCCAGCTACCCGATATATATATATATATATATATATATATATATATATATATATATATATATATATATGAGGCGTGACAAGGCGTGTCATAAACGGAAGTGCGGTCACCTTTTTAGCGTGATGTGGAGCAAACTTGTCTGGCCATTGAGTGACGTTGAAGAACTTGGAGCACCCCAGCACAAACAATTTGCAAAAATACCGCAATGGTGAGGAATCGAGTAGAACATTGCGGAACATCCTCAATGGTATGAGTGAGCAAGCTGTGAGCAAAGCTTATTCCTCTCTGGCACGAACTATTTGACAGGTTAAATAAACACAAAATCATTCCACCATGGTACGCATGAATGAGTGCCATTGAGGATTTAAAATGCGTACTAGTGTCAAGCTGGCTTAACTTTACCAATGATTTCACTGTTATTTATAATTACTGTATTGGAAAAAAATTAAAAATTGCATAACTGAAAGTGGCCTCATTAAGATGGCAACAGTCTAGCTTCAGGTTTTGCCACATGCAAACAATAGGATACACAGAACAATCATTTTATTTTCTGAGATCAGTGGTGCCCACAGGTCGAAGGTGTGACTACTTCTTGGTTGGAGTGAGAACCTGCACTCACTTCAGCCATTTGCGGATAAGTTGGGCATCCCTGCTCGAGGGGATATCCTGTAGGTAGCTGTACATTCATCCGTCAGGAGTTTTTTGAGCAGCTTTGTGCTCACCCTTTCGTGTAACTAACTGGGTTATCAAAGGTCGGCCATGTCTCTCACTCTATTGTGTGAGGCATGTAAAAGAACCATTTCTGACTTTCAGCAGGAGTAGGCTGCATAGCTGTCAGCGTGTTTCTGCCCTGCGATCGCATAAGGAGCTCTCCAGGGTCTCTCTGCTCTCACCCAGTGTCAGCTGAGATGGGTGCCTAACCCCCCGTGACCCAAATCAGGATTAAGCGGTTCAGAAAATGAACGGACGATTCCACCTACGTCAGTATTGAAGAGCAGCTCGTTATTAGGGCCCTAAATAATGAAGAGGCCCGGCATTGATCAAGCTGTCCATGTGTGCGTCCCCATCCTTGTCCAAACTGTAACTTCTGAATTGTCAGAGGTTTCTGGCTCAAACTTGGTGGATATTGATAGAGTTTTGAGGCAGTGTGAGCATAGCGACCTTGACCTTTTGCCCAAAGCTCGTCTGGCCCATATTTCCTATGTACAGTAGTACATGACTTTATGAAAGTTTCACCAAATGAAAAATACAGGTGACGAAACGCATTTTCCTAAAATTTTTGTCTCTGGATACGAAACAAGTTCATGCTATGAAAGGGCTATCTTAAAAATTCAAACACGCCATTCAAACATTAAAACATGCCATTCAAACAATGCACAAACTGCTCTCCCATCAATGACGTTCAAACATCCCGCCCTGCTGGCCTCCCATTGGCTAGGAGGGATAATGCTGCTCCCTCCCATTGAACCGCATTTTACATGTAAAACGTGTGATTCGTTCCAAGGCTCCCAATAGTACCCCCTAAAGCCTTTAAAAATTATAAAAGAATACCTTTAAAGACCTCCTTCTGCTTCAATATCGTCCTGATGGTAGACAGGTTTGGCCATATTCCTTTGTGATATCACTCAAGCTCGTTTCTTCTTCTCACTCGCACCAGAAGTCACACGCACGCGCATACACACACACTCCCATAATGCTTTTCGTGTACAGGACAGAGTTACTGTTGTTTCATGCTTTATTTCTTAACTCAGGCTTTTAACCTTCCATAAAAATTCGTAAGATTATAACTCTGCTAAGAAGACATAGTTAACACACACACACACACACACACGCGCGCGTGTGATTTCGGGTGCGAGTGAGAAGAAGAAACAGGCTCGAGTGATATCGCAAAAGAAAATGGCCAAACCCATCTACCATCGGTATGATATTGAAGCAGAAGGAGGTCTTTAAAAGTATTCTTTTATAATTTTTAAAGGCTTTAGGGGGTAGTATTGGGAACCTTGGAATGAAACACGCGTTTTACATGTAAAATGCCGTTCAATTTACGAAAAATGCAGGTTACGAAAATGTTCTAGAACAGATTAATTTCGTAAAGTGAGGTACAACTGTACTTCCACTCACATTTACATAACTAGGTATATACGTGTACATCTTGGGAAGAGGGAGTGTTAAATACAAACATTAGGTTACTGTGACCTGACCTTAATCTTTTACTTCACTTGAAAGAAAAAAGCTTTCCTGGTGCATATTTTCTATCTGGTTTCTCTCACATATCATACACCTAGAATATTAGGTATCTATCTATCTATCTATAACTGTTCGTGGATTATATTCATGAAGAATAATCAAATTTTGTTTAAATAAAGGTTGTGCGTTCCAAAGTACAGATATTACTTATGTTTATAAGGAACCCATGCAGTTTCTGTGTGCTATATTTAAAGAAGGTATACATTGTGTACAGCAACTAATACAAAATATAAATAAGATTGCAGAAGCTCTTTAGATAGTGCATTATGAAATTGCCCCATAAACCTAATATAAAATTTATATATATATATATATATATATATATATATATATATATATATATATATATATATATATATATATATACATACACTGCTTCTGCACCTCATAAGTTTTATTATTTTTTAATTTTTTTTTTTTTTTTCAGTTTAAAGTTTGTTAAAGTGGATATTATGTCCTGATTAATGCTTGGTATGTAACCTTTAAAGGTTGTTTAAGAACTACCAAAGCTGTAGTCTGTAGATCAGAGGTTTGTTTAAAAGCAGTGTTCAGTGTTGTGATCTTTTCTGTGTAGAACTGTCTATCCTGAGACGTGTTAGCGAGAGCAGTTTTAACCACAGTGGAGTAAATCTGCATGGCAGTTACACTTTAGTCCTTGCTGTGCATTTTGATTATTATTAGAATGATGTTAATTATGTGCTTTTGCTCTGTTTAGGATCTGATTGAATGAACTCCATCTTCTCGATCCTCCAGGTGTCCTGGGGTGATGGTTTGCTGTGATTTATGGTTTCCAGACATCCTATGTATAACGATAATACTTTGGGACTGAAACACTGAGCTGTGCTGATGGAGCAGTGATTATCAGAACACTGGTAACAGGTTCCTAACACATCTAAATCTAGTGAAGGTCTACTGGGATCCAGAATCCATTGACTGTCACACTACGTCCTGTCTGTGCATTTTAGGGTTGTGTAAAATCCTCACAATTTGGCATGTGATAATAATCATATTAATTGGAATTCTTAAGTTTTTGATTATTATTTACTTTCACATTGTATTGTTAACTCGTCAAAAAAAAAGTTGAATATTATCAAAATTTTCAAAAATGAATGTTTTGTTTGAAGAGCTGACTGGACCCACATCTTACCTGAATAGCAGCAGGACGCATGACAGACTGACCATGTTTCAGGATTTTATTGCATTTTATTACAGGTGTCTGATCTACACAATTTCCTTTGTATTTAGCAATGTGTTATTTATAATATATTAGTAGTTAACAGTCTAGAACGGCACAAACTACAATAACATTTGAATTTATTACTCTTTGCTAGACTACTTACTAATGCAAATATCCACATCACATGTTGAACAGGTCTATAAAGATTTTTAATTTATGTTTAAATATAATCAGTTAACAGCAACCTAAAATCTTTGTCCATTAACTCAGTCAATTAACATTATGTATGGAAATAAATACATGGCAAATAATTATTTCTAAGCTGTTTTACGTCATTAAAAATAAATCACACTCATGGTCTATTACACTAGCTCATAGTTTTTCTTCTTTATTTGCATCTTTAGTCCACTCATATTTGGGCTAAATGTATCAATTAGTTTCAGCAGGATTTTCAAGGCTAGATACCTTAGAACAAGAGCATCCAGAGGAAACCCTAAATGTACACACAAGTAAAGGGAGAACATGCAAAATCCACAAACACTTCACCGATTTCATGAGCTAGGATAAAGTTTTTAAATTTAGTAAAGATGTCAGACATGCATTTTTATAAATCTGTTTAGACTCATGGTATCATCTGGTGGAGTAATATGATATCACACATTTTATTAATTACATATTACCAGCAGACAGAACAAAGATATTCTGAAATTTGTAATTTTGTGATGAATGGGTTAAATGTTTTTTTTTTTTTTTTTTTTTTAAATAAATTCCACAATTTAATTTGTATAGCTTTATATTTTAATTTCTGAATTTTAAAATAAAGCTTGCACCCCCTAGTGGCCGTTCTTGCAAAATTACATTTTGAACAACAAAACATTTACAGCATTTGGCAGAAGCCCTTATCTCAGGGGTTGGGAACCTATGGCTCGCGAGCCAGATGTGGCTCTTTTGTTGACTGCATCTGGCTCTCAGATAAATCAGGTGGCCTTTCTTAACAGAATAAATAATACATAATTTCACGGTCCTTTAAATAAAAATACAGAAAAAAGCCATCAAATAAAACAAAAACATAAATAAATCTCACGCGTTTCAATCTATACATCTATTTTCAATGCCACTTGTCGCTGTGGCGCGTAGCAGAGAGCCAATCCTTTCTGTCCTCCAGTGTGTGGGCGGGGCCGATACCTTGAAACTAATTTTATTGCATTATATGCAACAGCCTGCACGAGTTGTTTTTGGGTCGTTTTGATCAGCTCATGTGTAAGAAGCCAAGCAGAGCTGGCAAGCAAAACACAAATGGACAGACATGAAAAAACTTCAACCCGCAGACCAGCTGATTGGCAAAACTTGGGACGCGCTTCCTGTCACATAAACACCGCAGCATGTGAGTCGTATTGACCATGTTTGGCTCTACATGCTCACGCGAGTAGTCCTTCTCACACTTGAAAAGCATCAAGACCAACCTGCGGTCACGTTTCATAGATGGAAGCCTAAACGTCTGCATGAAGCTGAACCTCAGCACGTATCAACCAGACTACAAAGCCATCAGCAACACCATGCAGCACCAGAAATCGCCTTAATAGTAAGAAGTACTTTTCTTATTAATAAATAACTTTGTTATAACAATGTTGTTTAAAATAAATTCAGAGCCGTATTATACTCTAAAATTGTTGGTCTCAGTATTAAAAAATATATTTGGCTCTCAGAGGATTAGATTTTAATTATTTTTTATTTTTTGGCTCTTTTAGTCAAAAAGGTTCCCAACCCCTGCTTTATCCATATATATATATATATACACACACACATACACAGGGTGACCCAAAAAAATGGGAACTTTTTAACAATACTATAAAACCAAGAGTAATGGAAGAAACCATAAAACATGCCATTTAATAATAAATGACTAACTTTTCATGGCGAAGTATTTACTTGTTCAAGGTCACTGTCTTGCAGTGTTGCCACTTGCTCATGTCTAGCAATATGCAATTCACATATTCCCGTTTTTTGGGTCACCCTGTAGAACAGTGCTAATCCACGTACTTCTAGTTCAATTCAATTATTTTTTACAACTGACATTGCTGCAAGCAGTTTTAATATACAGTAGTTAAAAACAAATAACATAGTTGAAAACATGCCTTTGATAACCCAGTTAGCTACACTGGGGGGGCCGTAACAACCTTATGGAGAGTGGGACTCAAACCCCCAACCTTTGGATCAGTGATCCAGCACCCAATACCACTAGGCCACCACTGCCCACCCTAAACATAGTATTAAACATAAGACATGACATAAGAGCAAGCCCCTGGTGATGGTGACAAGAAGAAACTCCCTCAGATGACACAAGGAAAGAGCATAAGTGGGAGGAGGAAGCCAAACAAGTCATCCCGTGTGCACACTTAAAATCAGCATTTTTGGGGGGGGGCAGCATCCTAAAGAACTGTGGAATCTTTCAATTCAGACTCTCATTTTGGTGCACTGCTGGTGTCCAGAATAAAAAAAATAAATGTCTGATAATGGGTATAATATTTAACCTTTAAATGAGCTTTGGTTGAGAGAGGATGGGTAACACTTTGTATGATCAAGCATTACTCTGCACTTGGAGATGGTTTGGTGAACTGTTTACAGGCGATGTCTGAGTAAATGAAGGATTGTGGGGTATATTTTCAGAGACAGATTTTATGCAGGCTCTCAATTTTCTACTCCTCATCGTTTCCCATTTTGTAAAAGGACTGTTAAAACAATGAAAAAGGTTATAAAGTGATGGTTCTCTTGTACGAGATTCATGAGAGGTGAACCAAAGGTAGAAGAGGAAAATTAACATATTACTTTTAATTAAAAGAAAATGCAGCACAGCTTCTACCATATGGCAGGAACATCAGGACCTGCTGTACAAGTTTCTTAATCAGCAACCTGAAAATTTAGATTTAGTCAGTCATGCTATTTGCCTCCCTGTGTGATCTGAAACATCTGTGCGTGTTATTAGCAGTAGGAAGAGGTTTCATTTGTTCATTTTAACCACATTGTTCTGTCAGCCTTTAGTTTCACTCATAAGAAGGAATCTCTAACTTGTACTGTATCATGCACAGAAATGTTATACTGAGCTTACTGCAGATTTTGCTGGTGCTGCTAAAAAAAATAAATAAATAAATAAAAATAAAAAAAGAGTATCTCTCAGACATGCAGCTCATTTTATTTGCATGTTGCCATGGCCAGTGATTTTGCGTGAAATGTAGTGTTTAGATTATTTGCATTTGTTAAGCCTGCTCATTTTTTTTTCGAAATCTTAGTAGGATTTGTTAACTCATTTCGTTTTGATTTATACACCAAGTCTCCAAAATGTCTCATTTACATAACATCACTGATTTTCACCCATATCTGACCAGTAATAATACATAAGCTGCAGTTCATGATTTCATTAATAAGAGAACTGCAGGTAAAAATCAACTTCGTTTTCATTTTTATTTTGTTTTCCTTCTTCCTTTGTGCTGTGGTTGTAACAGCACTTGTAAATGTAGATGAAACTGTATTGGGCCAGTTCCAGTAGGTGGCAGTGAAGTGTAGTAAATCTCTCCAAGCTGCAATTCTGTGGTCCAAGCACCAATAAACCAATTTCCTGGGGGTTTTGTAATAACAGGTCAATGGAATTATATACATTTTAGTTTTGTGTTGATCTGACCAGCACATCAGAAGCACAGGTTTTAAATATCCAGTTAAAGCATACACCAGAGAGGCTTTTTTGCATCGAGTCCTGTAACAATTCTTGAGATTGTTTTAATATATTTTTTATCTATTAAAAATTGGGTTAAAATAAGAATGCTGGAGTGTTTATGGAATCAGTGTTTTATTGCACCCCAGGAATTCAATGCAAAAGAAAAAAATGGATAGTGCAAGATCCAATCAAATTCTTTGTCAATGTCCTTGCATGGCCTAATCAGAGCACAGATTTAACTATTGAAAATCTATGAAATGTCATGAAGATCCCAGTCCACAATTTACCATCAAATTCCACTGAACTCCATTTCAGGCTGTAAGGCAACAAAATGTACATATCGTATAGTGATTCCTTTCTTTATCAACTATACTGCTGTTTTTCCTCTTTAAAGCTGCAGGGATATAGCAACACACTTGTAAACAATAGTGTATGCAGACATTGTTTCCTCGCTTAGAGTAGTGTTTCTATCCAGTCACTTTTTCTGCAGTAAATAATATGCAATTATTATAATAATAAATTTATCTACCAATGGCCTAGATAGGCATATAGACAAATATCTACTAGGACTACCAGACACGCCACAAGTATCCACTGAATCATTTTCACAAACCTACAAAAAAATGATGTCCACAGGGGGGGGGGTTTGCTGTGTTACTTCGGGGAATGCCCCTGCAATACTCTCCACCCACATTATTAGGAACACCTGCACATTTATGTAATCAGCATGACTTTTTACATTCTGCTGCTACCACATCTGTTCAAGCATACAGGTGTTCCTAATAGTGGGCTAAGTATTTTTGTGAGCTGTTTTTTTTTTTTTTTTAAGTGACGTTTCCCAAAGTTTTACATCATGTTGTTCTAATGTTCCCTGTGAAATGCAGCAATGAGTACAGTATTATATTGTAATTCGTATTTCCCATTTAGAATCCGAGCAGAACAAGTCCAGAACTGGTCTGTTATTTATTCAAAACACATGCAAAGTTAAAATAAAACATTTCAGTACATTTTAAACAACAAATAAATCAGCCCTGATCATCCCAGTGTAGTTTGTTTGATATTATAATGCTACATTTGAATACAGGATTTGAAACTTCTTTCTTGGAAACAAAGGAGCTGAGTGGAAATAGATCTTTTCTTCTGACACCATAACTGCTGAAATATTTGTTTCAATTCCAATGGCCTAGGTAAAAAAAAATTGTTTATTATTAAAAGAAACAACAACGATGAGTCTCATCAGGATGTAGGCCACTTGGCACTCTCATTCAAGTTGCAATGCATTGTGGGATGTAAACATTTCAGTATGATTCCCTGAATAGCCCCTGCTACCTATAGCTCATATAAGCAGATTTGAGCATGGAACATCCATTACAAGAACCAGGACAAATGTTTAATTATATAATTCCCGATAACAGTACTGGGTCATGTAAAAGCAGAACTGATCCAAGATGCACTCTGAATCCGATACAGGACAGTTGCACTACTCCTGAGCTGGATAATGTAATTATGTGATATAGTCGTTAGTGGAGGTTCTGGTGCCACGAGGCCTGGGCCTGCTGATTCTGTAACAGTCTGTGTAGCTCCTTGAACTGCTCAACTGTCTGGTCTTTCAGATCTGGATTGGAGATCTGGAGGCGGATGCTGTCTGTGGACCATGAAAGTTCGCCAGAAAACATCTCAGTCAAGATCCTCGCCACAACAGGAACAACCTGAGTGAAAAGTGGAGAGAAAACATGAGGCTGCAAGATTGCATTAAATACATTATTAGTTCATCAACTGCCATTGAAGGAAAATTACATCCCAAATCCCACATCGCAGTCACGTTAATTCACTGACTACTAAATATTTTTAAATGACAAACAAAAATAAATGATCAGCATACGGTAAACAGTGGGGAAGAAAAGTGCAGTGTTTGTTTCACAATCAGCACCTTACACCTGTATTATCTCCTAGTCCTTCTCAAAAAATGAGCATATTGTGATAAAGTTCATTATTTTCTATAATGTACTGATAAAAATTAGACTTTCATATATTTTAGATTCATTACACACAAGTGAAGTAGTTCAAGCCTTTTATTGTTTTAATATTGATAATTTTGGCAAAAAAGTAAAGAAAAACCAAAAATCCCTATCAAAAAATTAGCATATCTCATCTGACCAATAAAAAAAAAAGTGTTTTTAATACAAAAAAAGTCAACCTTCAAATAATTATGTTCAGTTATGCACTCAATACTTGGTCGAGAATCCTTTTGCAGAAATGACTGCTTCAATGCGGCGTGGCATGGAGGCAATCAGCCTGTGGCACTGCTGAGGTGTTATGGAGGCCCAGGATGCTTCGATAGCAGCCTTAAGCTCATCCACAGTGTTGGGTCTGGTGTCGCTCAACTTTCTCTTCACAATATCCCACAGATTCTCTATGCGGTTCAGTTCAGGAGAGTTGGCAGGCCAGTTGAGCACAGTAATACCATGGTCCGTAAACCATTTAGCAGTGGTTTTGGCACTGTGAGCAGGTGCCAGGTCGTGCTGAAAAATGAAATCTTCATCTCCATAAAGCTTTTCAGCAGATGGAAGCATGAAGTGCTCCAAAATCTCCTGATAGCTAGCTGCATTGACCCTGCCCTTGATAAAACACAGTGGACCAACACCAGCAGCTGACATGGCACCCCAGACCATCACTGACTGTGGGTACTTGACACTGGACTTCAGGCATTTTGGCATTTCCTTCTCCCCAGTCTTCCTCCAAACTCTGGCTCCTTGATTTCCAAATTACATGCAAAATTTGCTTTCATCTGAAAAAGTACTTTGGATCACCTGAGCAACAGTCCAGTGCTGCTTCTCTGTAGCCCAGGTCAGGCGCTTCTGCCGCTGTTTCTGGTTCAATAGTGGCTTGACCTGGGGAATGCGGCACCTGAAGCCCATTTCCTGCACACACCTGTGCCTGGTGGCTCTGGATGTTTCTACTCCAGACTCAGTCCACTGCTTCCACAGGTGCCCCAAAGTCTGGAATCGGCCCTTCTCCACAATCTTCCTCAGGGTCCGGTCACCTTTTCTGGTTGTGCAGCGTTTTTTGCCACACTTTTTCCTTCCCACAGATGTCCCACTGCGGTGGCTTGATACAGCACTCTGGGAACAGCCTATTCGCTCAGAGATTTCTTTCTGTGTCTTACCCTATTGCTTGAGGGTGTCAATGATGGCCTTCTGGACAGCAGTCAGGTCGGCAGTCTTACCCATGATTGTGGTTTTGAGTAATGAACCAGGCTGGGAGTTTTTAAAAGCCTCAGGAATCTTTTGCAGGTGTTTAGAGTTAATTGGTTGATTCAGATGATTAGGTTAATAGCTCGTTTAGACTACCTGAACATGATATGCTAATTTTTTGAGATAGGAATTTTGGGTTTTCAGGAGTTGTATGCCAAAATCATCAGTATTAAAACAATAAAAGACCTGAAATATTTCAGTTGGTGTGCAATGAATCTACAATATATGAAAGTTTAATTTTTATCAGTACATTACAGAAAATAATGAACTTTATCACAATATGCTAATTTTTTGAGAAGGACTAGTATGTGCGTGCACACACACACACACACAGACAAACTGTTGTAGCTCATTTAGAATGGGGCCTAGCATTTTCCTGCTGAAATAAACATTATCTTCGTTACAATTCTGCACAAAATTTATGTTTGGTTTCTTCCTTTCACAAAACAGTTTCAGGCTGAATTTATGGATGTGGCAATAGACTATGCTAAATAACACCTGGTTTCTAAAGTATTCCTGAGACCATGTGATGGTATTTGTCACAATAACATGACAATTTTTCAGGCAGTGCTGTCAGTGAAGTAACACACATGCTACACTGCTTTTTGTGCTTTTTACACAAGATGTGTCCATACCATTGTTTCAATAACGTCTAACAAGTAGCCATGCAATTAGTGGGATAATGTACAGATCTGCTCACCTACTCTTCAAATTCACTGGAAGTAGTATACAGAACATGAAAAGAGTAGGTCATTCTTCATGGGGTCCCCATTCAGACAACCCCATTCAGCTACAGCAGCACTAGATCATAGCTCCCCTGTGCACAGTCAATGCGAGGAAAGCTACTGGTCCAGACGGAGAAATAGGAAGGGTACTTAAAGCATGTGCAGATCAACTAGCAGGTGTTTTCACCACCATCTTTAACCTCTCACTACTGCAATGTATGGTTCCCACTTGCCTCAAAACAGCCTCAAAAGACCATCATTCCAGTGCCTAAGAACACCATAGCAAGCTGCCTACACAACTACCACCCAGTTGCCCTAACTCCCATCATCACCAAATGTTGAGAGAGACTTGTCTCACATGAAGGCTGCCAGCCCTGCTGATCTTGATCCACCTCAGTTTGCACAGAGAGTAAACAGGTCAACAGAGGATGCCATCAATATAGCCCTCACACACCTGGGCAGCAGCAACTAATTTCTGAGGATACTGTTCATAGACTTCAGCTCAACTTTTAACACAGTTCAACCACAAACTCATTCAGAAGTTGGGCAGTCTGGGCCTACGGAGTTCAATGTACACCTGGATACTTGACTTTCTCAACAGTAGACCTCAGAACATCAGGATAAGAAAGTACATTTCCACACTCTCATCCTGAACATGAACACCACATGGGTATGTTTTTAGCCCCCTCCTCTTCTCTCTCTTTACACACAACTGTTCCCCTCTCACACTAGCAACATTGTCAAATTCGCCAACACAACCGTCACAGGTCTGATTACAGATAAGTCAGCCTACAGGAAGGATGCCCTGCATCTCTGACGATGGTGCGAAAACAATAACCTAGATATATCGTCCCAACTAGCAACTGAGGCAGAGGAGGCGGCAGCACAAGGAGAACAAAAGAGAGTCTTCGAGATCAAGCGCATATGCAGCAAATTCAAGGGAAGCTCTGGGGGCCCAATCAAGGACAACTGCTGACAACAGAAAAAGAACAAGAAGAGATATGGACTGAGCACTTCAAAGAAGTCCTCAATCGACCGCCACTGGATGAGGAAACCAGCATCCCGAAAGCTGCAGAAGACCTAGACATCACCATTGACCCTCCAAGCAAGGAAGAGATTGTGGCTGCCATCAAGACTCTCAAGAACGGCAAGTCACCAGGCCGGGATAACCTTGATGCCAAACTGTTCAAGGCAGACCCTGAGCTAGCAGCTGACACTCTACAACCACTTTTCAAAGCTATATGGGAGGACGAGAGGATACCTGATGACTGGACCAAAGGAGTGATTATCAAGATCCCCAAGAAAGGACCCTTGGATGATTGCAACAATACAGGGGAAATCACTCTGCTGTCGGTACCTAGCAAGATATTCAACAAGGTCACAATCAGAAGAATGTCAGATGCTGTGGATGAAACACTGAGAAAAGAACAAGCAGGATTTAGAAAATAACGAGGATGTTTCGACCACATATTTGCACTCAGAAACATCATTGAACAATGCACAGAATGCCAACAACAGCTATATGTAAACTTCGTGGACTTTGAAAAAGCATTTGACAGTATTCACAGAGATAGCCTTTGGAGCATCCTTCGACCCCACGACATTCCATCAAAGCTGGTATACTTGATCAAGAGCTTCTACCACAACTTCAGATGCTCTGTGGGCCATAATGACACCTTCTTCAAAGTTAAGACAGGTGTCAGGCAAGGATGTGTGATGTCAGCAACTCTCTTCAATTTGGTCATTGATTGGGTGATGAGGAGAACAACAGAGGAAACCTCTAGAGGGATACACTGGAGTCTCTTCTCAACCCTAGTAGACCTTGACTTTGTAGATGGTGTGCATGGGACATCAGTGCCAGGTCAACACTTACAGGATAAGACGAGCAGACTGCAAACCTTTGGCCAGCAAATGGGGCTTCGAATCAGCATCAAGAAAACGGAAATGACATTGAATGTGACCACCCCAGCCCCTGTAAAAGTGAGCGGAACAAATCTACACCAGGCAGAAAAGTTTACATATTTGGGAAGCATCATCAAACCTGAGGGTGGTACAAAGGAAGACATCCACAGCAGACCAGGCAAGGCCAGGAGCATTTTCAAGGAGATGAACAACATTTGGAGAACCACACAGTACAGCTTCAACATCAAACTCGGGCTGTACCAGAGCTGCGTCATATCTGTGCTCCTGTATGGATCTGAATGCTGGAGGATGACAGAGGCAGATCTTGCTAAGCTAAGATCATTCCACACCACATGCCTTCGAAAAATCCTCCGAATCTTCTGGCCTGAGACGATGTAAACAAGTTTACATGGGTACCATCATTACAAGAAGAAAATGGAAATGGATTGGACATGTGCTGTGGAAAGACCAGCAGTCTATAGCAGGAACGGCATTGCACTGGACCCCAGATGGAAAGAGGAAGAGAGGGAGACCAAGAGTAACGTAGAGGAGGACAATGGAGAGTGAGATGGAAGTCATGAAGCATTCTTGGGGTTCTTTGAAAAGGATGGCTCAGGACAGGCAGGGGTGGAGGAACTTTGTTGCTGCCCTACACACCACTAGGTGTAATGGTTAAATGATCATCATCATCTTAATTAGGTTCGGGTTGCGGGGCTAACAGCCTTAGCCATGAGGTCTAGATGTCTTTCAACAGCCACTTTCTCCAGCTCTTCTGGGGGAACACAGAGGCGTTCCCTGATCACCCAAGAGACATAACTCCTCCAGGGTGTTCTAGATCGATCCAGGTGTTTTTTCCCGGTTGGACATGCTGAAAACACAACACTATGGAGGCGTTCAGAAGGTATTCTAAGCAGAATGCCCAAGCCACTTCAAATGACTCCTCGCAGCATGGAGGAACAGCGGTTTTACTTCGACCTCACCCTCTATGAGAGAGCCCTGCCATCTAGCAAAGGAAGTTCATTTAAGTCACATGTATCCATGATCTTGTTCTTACAGTCACTACGGTAAGCTTGTGGCCATAGGTGAGGGTTAGACAGTAGATCAGCATAAATTGAAAGCTTTGCCTTTGGCTCAGCTCCCCCTTCACCATGACCGGTAGAAGCTCCGTTTTACAGCAGAGGCTGCAGTGATCACCCAATCCATCCTTCCCTCACTCATGAACAAGACCCGTTGCCAGACACGTTATGGATTTAATTTAACCTGTAAATAAACACATCCAAAACCAAGACGATGATGATGGACTTCCGGAGATCAAAACAAACTGAGCACTCTGCCCTTTACATTGATAGAAGAGATACAGCAGGTGGAGTGTTTCAAGTTTCTTGGAGTCTACATCTCTGCCGACTTCACCCGGAACATAAACATCTCCCACCAGGTGGGGAAAGCATACACAGCATAGGATGCAAGTCTTCAGAAATCTCCAATAAAGCCATCTACCCTGACTCCTACTAACAAACTTTTACTGCTCTGCCATCAAGAGCCTCCTGACCTACTACTATACAGTGTGGTTCAGTAGCTGTACTGCAGTGGACACGAAGGCCTTGCAGTGGGTGGTGAGGATGGCAGACTGGGAAATTGGAACTACACTACCCTCCCTCAGTGACATTTACACTGACAGACTTCAAAGGAGAGTCAGTGGAATTATCAGGGCCCCCCCCCAACCTGGACACCCCCTTTTCTCCCCTCCAAAAAAAAGGTATAGGGCACTAAAAACAAAAACTATGAAACTCAAAAACAACTTTTACCCACAAGCTGTTAAACGTGTAACCCCATCACCATCACACACAGCGACTGAATAAATATTATTCAAAACATTCTTCTTGGACAGTGCAATACTTATGTTTAGGTGCAATACTCATATTTAGAGCACATTTCAAACATCTGAACATTTTAGCACCATGCACCTTATAATTAAAAGCGCCACCTCTTACACGGTAATCAGTTACCTCTTGCATGGTTATCAGGCACCTTTTTCATTGACTGATCATTCTCCCTTCTGTACATGTGAATATATGTACAGTATAGTCTGTAAATGTTTGAATATGTCAATAGATATATACGATACATGTATGTATGCATGCACGCATTTATGTGTGTCTGTATGTACATATAGATAGTTGTGTTTGAAATAATAGCAGTCAGACATCACTAACCTGATCAATCACTGTTTTTGGAAGAAATGGTATTACTACATGGCAAATAATTTACTTGCCTTATATCAAGAAGGAAGGCAGAAAATGTTGTACATGTAGGATGTAGAGCATGCATAACTGAAATTCTGAGGAAAATGGGTCATTCCAGACACTGTTCAAAAGCACTGCATCCCTTGACTAAAAAGTTGATTGGAGAGGGGAAGAAATGAGAGGCTGCTCAGCTGAAATGATCCCAAATGTTTTAAAATGGTAACCAAAACCTGAAAGATGTGGAAGTGAAAGCCTATCATTCAAATGGATCGAAGAAGTCAAAATAGCAAGGACTTTGCCAACAATCAGCTCCAGAAAGATCAAAGAAGGTCTAAAGTTACTTGTGAGTACTGTTATAATTAGAAGACACCTATGTGAAGACAAGCTATCGGCAAGAAGCCCCCGCAAAGACCCACTGTTGTGAAAACGACATGCTAAAGAGGGTACAATTTGCTAGAGAGTACATTGATGGGCCTAAAAAGAAATGGCACAACATTCTATAGACTGATGAAAGTAAGACTGTTCTTTTTGGATCTAGTCGCCAGAGCCAGTTTGTCAGACGACCCCCCAAATGCACTATGAAGACGGTAAAGCATGATAGCGCAAGCATCATGATATGGGGATGTTTCTCATACTACAATATCGGGCCTGTTTATCACACACCAGGGATCATGGATGAGTTTGAATACCTCAGAATACTTGGTCATGTTACCTTATGCTGAAGAGGAAATGTCCCTAAAATGGGAATTCCAACAAGACAAGAACCCTAAACACAGCAACATCTTGGTTCCAGACCAACAACATTGACATTATGGAGCAGCTGGCTCAATCCCTGAAATTTAATACTGGAGAAAAGTTGTTGGGTGACATCAAAAATGCAGTTTCTGAGACAAAACCAAGAAATACAGAAGAACTGTAGTCCAGTCATCCTGGGCTGGAAAACCTGTTCACAGGTTCCATAAGTACAGCAGTTCTCAAAAAAAAAACAGTGGTTATACAACTTGATATTAGTTCAATGATTCAAAGGAAAGCCAAATGTTAAATCATTTTTCAGTTTATACAGTGAATGTTTGAATTTGTAAAGAAGGCAGACGCTGCTATTTTTTATTGTCCAATATTCATTTTTCTTCAATTTCTTTAAAAGATCTTCACGTTTTGATTTGGAATAGAATGGGTCATGTTCTCAAAACATTTGTGTGCATGGAAATAAAGGCGATTTTAAGAATTTTGAGCTTCGTTCACTTTTTTAAACACACTGCTATTATTTTGAACGCAACTGTATATATAAGTACATGCACATGTATAGCCTAGTACAGTTATATGTTTTTTTTGTGTGTGTGTGTGTGTGTGTGTGTGTGCTTTATTTTCATAGGTGCCGCTAAACTGATTTTCATTGTTCATGCATCAGTTGCCAAAGATCTGTTTATCTTCATATGCAGAAATATAAAAACATGACAAGTCAAAAACCAAAATGCAAAATAAATTAAATTAGAGATAGCTTTAAATCCAAGATTGAGGAAAAGAACCCAAAAAAAGATTATGAAAAATGTCATGACATTCAATTAAGAATGAGAGAAATTTCAGGGCAAGAAAGACAACAACTGCAGAGGCCAAATGCAGAGGTTAGAGAAAATGACAGGACAACCACTATGTTTTAATAATTTTTTATATACATGCATGCATACACAGTCATGTGAAAAAAATTAGGACACTCCATTAAATAGCAACTCTTTATTAAGAAATGTTCACATAATGTTCAAACTTGTTTTTATCTATGGAAAAAATGTTTTTTAAAATTGTAATTAAACATGAATTAACATTTTTACTCTTCAAACAAAATACATGAACAACAATGATTATTTCAATGGAAGAAAAACAACAATTACCCCCCCCCCCCCCCACACACACACACACATTTTCCAACTTAAAATGGCTATAAAACACAGGTGTATCAGACCAGGTGCACATGATTAGAACATCGTCATCCAGAATTTTGAAGTTGGCTTGCCCTACTTAAATCTCAGACAATTTTTTTAGTGTGCCCCTGTTTGTTGAATTGAGACTAAGCACCATGTTGAGATCCAATGAGCTATCTGAGGCCCTCAAAAAGAAGATTGTGGCTGCTTATGAGTCTGGTGAGGGATTTCAAAAGATATCAAAATAATTTGACATGAGTCATTCTGCCATCTAGAAAATTGTTCACAAGTGGAAGACATTCAAAGCAACTGCCCCCATGCCCAGGTCTGGCCATCCAAGCAAGTTCAACCCCAGAGCACACTGCTAGATGCTAAAAGAAGTCTTCAATAGCCCGAAAATATCACCACGGAGCTACATCAGGCTCTTGCTACTGTCAATGTGAAAGCACATAACTCTACTATCAGAAACAGACAACACGAGTTTAATGGAATGTGTGCAAGGAGAAAACCTTTGCTCTCTAAAAAAAAGATTAAATCCAGACTGAAGTTTGCTCAAACAAAGACCAAATCTTGTGGAATAATGTTCTTTGGACAGATGAGTCTAAAGTTGAATTATTTGGATACCAGAATAGAAGATATGTTTGGCGTAAACCAAATACAGCATGTCAGGGAAAGAACCTCATACCAACTGTGAAGCTTGGAGATGGAAGTGTCGTTTTTTTGGGTATGCTTTGCTGCAGCAGGACCGGGCCAGCTCACCATCATAAAATCCATTGTGAATTTTACTGAGTATCAGAGGGGGCTTGAAGAACATATGAAACCATCTGTAAAAATAAAAATTAAAGCTGAAGCAGACTTGGACTCTGCAACATGAAAACGACCCAAAACATATCAGTAAATCTACTGAAGACTGGTTGAAAAAAGTGGTGAGTCCTGGAATGGTCCATTCAAAGCTCAGATTTTAATCCCAATGAGTTGCTGTGAGGTGGCTTGACATGGGCTGTGCATGCAAGAAACTAGAGTTGCACAATTAATTAATTTTTAAATCGTAATTGGATGAATTAATTATGAGGATGTTAAAAAATGAAAGTCATCAAATCATTTTTTCTCTCTATCATGTCTCGTGCCTCCCGTAGGCTCCTCCTTCCTGTGAGAGCGCTCCCCAGTTCCCACACACACCAGCATGGCATTTGGAAAAAGAAGGTGAGAATTTTATTGCTAAAGAGGATATGAGCAAGTCAGTTGTCTGGAACTAGTACGGCTTTGCAGTTTTGGATGAAAAGCAAGCCACTCCCCGCTGCAAACTCTGTCTGAAGGAGGTAATCTAGTAGACAGCCACACGACAAGCTTATTTCAACACGTCAAGAAGAACCACATGCTGGAGTGGGAACAGTGTGTTGCACTGCAGGCTGCACAAGAAAACAAGACCGGTTAAAACACCACAAGCAGCTTCGCAACAGGTGACATTAGCAGCTTTATTTTTATGGTGTCTTATATGGCAAGACAGAGGCCAAGTGGAAAACGATTATGGAGGCAGTGTCATGTCATTTAGCAAAAAAACATGGTCCCAATGTATACGGTAGAAAAGACTGGGTTCAAACACATGCTGAAAGTGATAAACTCCTGGTAAAAGCTGCCAGAGGACGACTGTGCCCTCTTTCTCCCTGTCACCAGCACATAGAGTTAGAACTGAGCTGGAAACCTACCTGTTGCCCCTTAGATAAGTGAGGATGCTGATCCACTTCAGTGGTGGAAGAAACACAAAGACAACTTTCCAAGACTCTGCAAGCTAGCCAAGAAATATCTCTCAATCCCTAAAACACACACCCCATCAGAGAGCCTGTTTAGTGTTGGAGGAACATTGCAACATGCCACAGGGCATCCCTTAAGCCAGACGTTGTAGACATGTTACTGACAAAAAACTTGCAAATGTGACTTCAACAAATGTAATGAGTGACTGAAACTGACTGACTGACTTAACAGTGTAAGTTACTGAAACAATGTAAGACTGAAATTACCTCTACCTCCCTCATATTGAGGGATCATATGAGAGTCTTTTATTGTTGGCCCCGTCGATCTCGAAAGATCATGGGGGGGTTTTGTGCCATCGGTCTTTGGTCAGGGAGCTGCAGTGTCGGGCATGGCTGTAGAGGCCGATAAGGGATCTGCAGATCCTGCCGCAGCCACTGCAGATGAAGTCCTCACAGTGTGGTGGGGGTGTGGCCAGTCTCCGCTGACTGCGGAGTCTGTTCTCCCCCCAATGAGTGTCTCTTCTCTGCTGTCCTGATGACATCCTGGGTGGTGGTCCGCCAGTCTGAGTGGTCGGAGACAGCTGACTCCAGGTCGGAGGGGTTGAAGCCTCCAGCCTTGAGGTTGCGCTTGCAGACATCCTTGAACCTGAGAGCTGGGTGTCCATTTGGCCTGGTTCCAGTAACCAGCTCCCCGTACAGTAAGTCTTTGGGGATGCAGCCGTCATCCATTCGGGTGATGTGACCAAGCCATCCCAAGCGTCTCTGGGTCAAGATGGCAAACATACTGGGCACATCTGCTCTGGCCAGGATGTCGATGTTAGAGACATGGTCCTGCCAAGTGATGCCCAGTAGTCTGCAAAGGCAGTGTTGGTGGAAGGCGTTCAGCCGGCATTCCTTGCACTAGTAGGAGGGTCCATGCTTCACTGCCATAAAGGAGAGTACTCAGTACCCAGGCCTTGTAGACTCTTATCTTGGTGTTGATGGTTAGCATGGAGTTGTCCCAGACTCGCTTTGCCAGACGGGTCATCACTGTCGAAGCCTTGCCGATATGGGCATTCAGGTCGGCGTCCAGAGCGAGGTTGCTGGAGATGACCGATCCGAGGTAGGTGAACTTTTCCACCACCTCAAGGGTGTGGTCGCCAATGTTGATACTAGGAGTATTGCTGACATCCTGGCCCATGACCTCGGTCTTATTAAGGCTGATGGTGAGGCCAAACTCTGAGCAGGCACCAGAAAAGCAGTTTATGAGATGCTGGAGCACTTCCTTGGTGTGGGCAACAAGACCAGCATCATCCTCAAACATAGCCTCGCGGATGTGGTTCCACCTCGCAATAGCACAGTCAGTAGGGCAGTCCGCCAGGGCTACATTTATGGCTTTAGCATAGCAGTCCCGCAATTCAGGCACTGCAGTCATAGCTGTGTTGACGCGGGGCTGGGGTTTCTGCTTGGAGCGGTTGACACGTTTGAGGCAGAGACGTACTTTGGTGGTGACCAGGGAATGGTTGGTGTCTCAGTCAGCGCTGTGGAAACTGCGTGTGACCAGCACTTGGTTCAGCAGTGATCTCCTGGTGATGACCAAGTCAAGCTGATGCCAGTGGCGAGACCTTGGGTGTCTCCAGGACACTCGGTGGCAGGACTTGGTGGAGAAGAATGTGTTGGTCAGACAGAGGTCATGAAAGGAGCAGAGTCCAAGAAGGCGTTGGCTATTCTCATTGAGCTTGCCAATGCCAAAGTGGCCAATGCAGCGGGACCAGGAGTCGTGATCTGCCCCTAACCGTGCGTTAAAGTCGCCGAGCAGAAACAGGTGCTCCTTGGCAGGGATCTGCTGGATCCTGGCTTCGAGCGCATCGTAGAGTGCATCCTTCACTTCAACTGGAGAGCAGAGCGTCGGAGCATAGACACTAATGATGGTAGCTGGTCCAGAGGAGGTTGTGAGACGGAGAGAGAGGACTCACGGAGTGCCTGGGGACAGTGGTTCAACAAAGGACAAAAAGGAGTTTCGTACAGTGAATCCAACACCGTATAAGCGATGCTTGTCAAGCCACTGTCCCTGCCAGAAGAAAGTATAGTCCTTCTCCTTCAGGCTGCCTCTGCCCGGGAGTCGCGTCTCTTGCAGTGCTGCAATATTGAGCCTCCTCAGCTCGCGGTCGATGATGGCAGTTTTCCTGGCATCGTTGATTTGCTGGAGATCGTCAGAGAGGCCAGAATACATTGTTCTGATATTCCATGTTGCCAGACTCAGCACTGGCTGCTTTGGTTTCTTGTTATTGCCTGGTGCAGTGTTTACAGTCCATGCTTCGGCTTTTGGCCTACACTTCAAGACCCCATTGAAGTAAGCGGACTGTAGCAGGCCAGCACCTTACTGGCTGGGGGCTGCCCAGCTAAAGGCGGGCGATAGCCGGCCAGTGGGACTTGATGATCCCTCCCACCGTCGGGAGATAGCCCTAGGCACCCGAGCTTAACAGTCTAAGTTACTGAAACAATGTAAGACTTACATTACCTCTACCTCCCTCATAGTGAGGGATCATATGAGAGTCTGGTATGATTTTGTTATTTAGAAATGAAGGCAGCTGTGAGGGGGGCACAAGCCAGTGTTCCCCACAGGCAGGATGTGAGCTAGAAGAGAAGGCGAGATTCTGGAGCGAGTTAGATGAAATGATGCAGAGCACACACACGCGAGCACACACACACGCACACGCGCGCATGCACGCACACACTAAGAAGACATGGTTAACACACACACATGCGCGTGGATGTGATTTCCGGTGCAAGTGAGAAGAAGAAACGGGCTCGAGTAATATCACAAAGGAATATGGCCAAACCCGTCTACCATCGATACAATATTGAAGCAAAAGGAGGTCTTAAAAGGTATGCTTTTATAATTTTTAAGGGTTTATGGGGTAGTGTTGGGAGCCTTGGAATGAATCACGCGTTTTACATGTAAAATGCGGTTCAATTTACGAAAAATGGCGCTGGAACGGATTAATTTCATAAAGTGAGGTACCACTGTATGTATATATATATATATATATATATATATATATATATATATATATATATATATATATATATATATAT